>OU862910.1:31532473-31967473 GCA_917880885.1 Limnephilus marmoratus
GAATGACGAAAAACTCAACCTCAAAAAGTCCCTGTATGCCGATAACTCATTGCTTTATTTGAGATATCTGAAAGTAGCCATGAAGAAGAAGGGGGAGGGAGAACTTTGGCTGGAGGACATACAAAATACAATCTCAGAAATAGCCGAGGAAACACATCAGGTGCAGGCTGTCTGCAATGTGCTCACCAAAGTCAATTTGGCCGTGCTACAAATAGATTCCACAGGTCTGGTGGCTGCCCTGGAAGCTGCTGACTTTGAAATCATCGGAGATAGAGATGTCAACAGGAATCTATTTGAAACATTCTTCGAGTACTTTGAAAGTAAGAACAGCAAGAACATGTGCCCCTGGATAGTGCACCACACCAAATCTGGAAAAACTGTCTACATCAACATTGAGCTGAATTCTTATTCCTGGGACACTCCTAAAGACTTCCAACCACATTCCCGTTATCTTTCTATGAAGGATGTTCGAAACCTGATCAGAAAATCCAACGCCACCAATATTGAGTTAAAGAAGCGTAAAGAGATGGAACTGATCATCAAGTTGCAAGCTCGTATTCGAGGTTTCTTTGTGAGAAACAAAATAAAAGACAGGAAGAACTTCCTAAAAAGTGTAAATGTGGAGATAATAAAGATTCAGGCTTGGTGGAAGTCTATTCTTGTTCAAAGGATATATAAGAATATCTTGGATGAGAAACGAGTTAAGAGGCAATCGATAAGTAAACCGCAAGATTTGAGTGCTTATTACAAATCTCAGGTGAATATAAAATCATGTTTTCATTGTATGTATGTAGCATCTATTATTTTTGCATTTTTTATTCTGTAAGGTTTTGTCTTTTGAATTAAATTTAAACTAATTGGTGTGTGTTAATTTTAGATGAGAAACATTATTCGAATTCAAGCTCTATGGAGAGGAAGGTGTGCCAGACGAGCATTCCTATCTCTCTTTCATCAGAAAAGTCCACCATTCAAAGTGGTGAAGCACTTTGTACCTCTCCTGGACTTCTCCACTGAAGATTACGAGAAAGAAATACAACTTCAAACATTAAGAGCGGGCGCCGTACAAGCCATTCGCAAAAACCAGCAATTATCCAAGCAACTAGATGAACTCGATCTGAAGATTGGTCTACTCGTTCAAAACAGAATCTCCTTACAAGATGTTGTCATCCACAGGACTAAGATTAATGATTTAGTGAAGAAAAATAATGCCACACTTCACATTGACAATAACTTCAAGCCCAATGATTCCAAAACGGCTACAGCCTCTACAAAGACACTGTTATCGACTAGCACAAGAGGTCTCAAGGCACTCACGAGAGAAAGTCGTAAACTCCTCGATGGGTATCAACACTTGTTTTATACTTTACAAACAAATCCAATTTACTTGTCTAAACTGTTGTTTTGTCTGCCTCAGAGTAGGACAAATCAGTTCCTCCAAAATGTCATTTTGACCCTTTATAACTTTGGCTCGAATACAAGAGACGAATACCTTCTGTTAAAACTCTTCAGAAGTAGTCTGGAAGAAGAGATCGATTGTCGATTCAACAAACCTTTAGATGTGATCACTGGTAATCCAATAGTCTTGAAGATGGCTGTGAATCATGCCAGGCAGATGAGCGGATTGAGCAGTTTGAGGAACATAGTGGGACCGCTGGTAGAGAGGATGATTACTGACAAGAATTTAAGTATTGATACGAGTCCAGTGGATATTTACAAAGCGTGGCGCAATCGAATGGAATCACAGACCGGAGAAATATCAAATCTCCCTCACACAGTGACCCAGGAACAAGCTCTTTCATATGAGGAAGTAAGAACTAAGCTGAACAAAGGTTTACAAATCCTTAAAGAAATTGTAACGGTGTTCTTGGATCGAATCACCGAATGCAGAGACATGCTTCCCTTCTCCATTGTGTATATGGCGAGAGTTCTTCATCACGCCCTCTCCAAGAAGTTCCCCCAAGCTCAAGAAAAAGATATTCTCAAGGTAACAAATTAGTGATTTATCCTTCCAAAATAGGTTTCTCTATTTACAATACGTAAAGAAGAATTGAAAGAATTTTTTTTGATTACAATTTCAAATTTTTTTTAGGTAATCGGCCATTTGGTGTACTACCAATTCATCAATGCAGCTATAGTGGCTCCTGATGCTTTTGATATTATCACATTACCACACGACAAAGCACTATCAAATGACCAACGGAGAAACCTCGCCTCCGTTGCCAAAATTTTACATTTCTCTGCATCCAAAAAAGGGGTAAGAATTTGCCATCATCAATTTACTCAAATAAATATGATATTATATATGTTAAACTAATGTTGGTTTTTGCTTTAGTTCGGAGAAGAATCGGCCCACTTGCAATCGTTGAATCAATTCATTATTGATTGCCACGAGAAGATGAAATCTTTCTTCCGTCAGTGCTGCGAGGGTCCCTCCTTGGAAGAGCACTTTTCTGTTGACGAATATTCGGAGGCAACCCTACTCTACAAACCGGTCATTTACATCAGCGTTCACGTGGGTCCCCATACCATTCCCAGCCATATCTTTTACACCCCTCCAGAATTAAATACTTCACATTTTATTTAACTTATTTATCAAAATCCAATCCCAAAATTTAATCTATTGTGATTTATTGTTGTGGTAAAAAGTTTGGTGAAAAATAAATTTATATTAGGCATTCGTCTTCATATTTCATATGTATTACGTTATCGATTTTGTAGGAAATCTGCGATACTCACAGTCTTCTGGTTGAGTATGAAGACCTGATAGCCTCTGATCCTTCAGACCGTCTACACGAACTCCTCGATGTCCTCGGCCCTACAGACCCCGAGGAGATAATGCCCCTGGTCGCCCTGGTGCCCCTCACCAACACTGAAGTCTGCCTCACTCTCGTCGATAAATTCCAACTACCGGCTGATGATATGACAGACATTAACAAATTGTTTATCAAGACAAAGGAATTGTGTGTGTCTGTGTTGCCATTTTTGAATGGTAAGTATGTACATAAATTATAATTACTACATAATTTTATTTGTAACATGCCGGTTGTCGCATTCCACCTATACTTAGTTCATAATACTACCACACAGCGGCAAATAAGCAATACCTGACAACCGATAGAGGTTATATTTTGAATGAAATACTGCTTATCTCCAATACTCCTGCTAAAAAATAGTTTTTATCTGCTACAGAAAGTTGATACTCCTCAAAAGTTTTTTGTCTCATGCGCAATTAGATTTTTTGGCATTTGGGTGGTATTAACTATATTCGTCAGCTTTATACCTTTACTCCCTCCGAATTTTCGCGAATATTCACTTATAATGTCTCAAACGAAATGACATTTTACGAAAACTTTGTGTTATTACCGCTTCGCAATTAAAGCTCTATAAATTAAACATTTCTGAACGTACCCGAATAGTAAAAACTGTTTTAGAAAGGTTACAAAATAAGCTTTCGAATTATTGTATTACAAATAAATATTAACATTTGTAAATATTAAAATTTAGAATGCAAACATTAAAAAAATGTAAAAATGACTCGCGTGATGTTTTTATGTGAAAATGGTACTAAAATCACAGATTATGTAAACAACAATACTTGTTCTATTGTATAAATGTATAATAAACACTTTTGTCACCTCATTTTTTTATCATTTCATATAAAAATATTTAATAAAAATTAACAATGTCGAGCGCGGTCGATCCGCCCGTAGGAAATTTGGCAGGTAAAATTATGTGTCAGACCGCGCGAATGACAGAATATTCTTGTTATGTATTTCTATGGACAACTTGATAGGGATGTACAGCTTGATCCACTATCGACCTTTTACTTTTTGTTTTAGGGATGTCACTAAAAGAATAACGGAGTTAGAACAATTTCTATGGAGACACACGCATTGACGTATAAACACGTTTATTGTACTTGACTGCTATCGTATTTTTAACGCATATATCTGCTTACGTTGCTGACCAGTTAAAAATATTTAATTTTTAATTTTATTGCTCATTTCTTGATAAGGGTTAAGTTTAGTAACCAGAATTGAAGTCAGTCTCTTCCAACCTTTCTCTATCCTTCCTCGTTGCCCAGCATTCAATGTACATCACAACATTCCCCAATAAATCAATTTGCCAAAGCAAATTTTTTTTTAATAGCTCCTCATAAAATAATGGCCATGTTTATTCATCAGGTGATCATCTCTTGGAAGCATTGTGCATTGGAACAACCAAAGCACAGCAGGACCAGTACAAGGCGTACATTCAACAAAAGCTGTATTCGGGAATGATCAAACCAAACGAGAAGATGACTCTCAGAGAACACATTGGCCAGCTGCGCAAGTATTTAAATACTCTGGAAGACGAGGGATATGTGACCAGGGAGGATGGTTATCAGAGCATTGTGACAGCTATTGCGCTGGATCTGTGTAACAAAGGGAAGTACAGGAGAGGGCAGTTGGTGGCTTTGCAGATGATGAAGAAGACCAAGCAAAGTCTCGACCAGAAAACCAAGTACTACGAGGAGCAAACTGATTATTATAATCAATACATCAACAAGTGCCTGGAGAACCTAAACGCAGGGAAAAGGTGAACTTTTTCATTCAGTATTTTTTTAGAAATATGTAGGTGTTTTTGAAAAAAAACATTGCAACTCAGAAAACCAAAAGTGCAATTTCATGGAGGTTTAAAAATATGGTTTATTTCAATTACTCGCTCATTGAAGAATCCCTCATTCTACAAGCCTTACTAATGAATGTGTTTTTAATTTTACACAACTGATAAACAACCATTTTGTGTATCGTAACGGTTATTTATTTTTAACTTTATGAGTTAAATCTCAAATTATAATAATTAATTAAATTAAGACAATATTAGCAAAACTCAATCGAAAATCTGGAGACAGAAAAATCAGAAAAAAATATTGGCATCTCTGGCAGACGTGCCAATATCTTTTTATGATTTTTCTGTCTCCAGGTTATTTATTAGTTGTGTAAAATATATAACAAATTTATTAGTAAGGCTGCTAGTGTTTATGCATCTGCTTGCTTTTACATCACTCTTACATTGATGATTCGATTTACACTGTTTTATTAACTGGTGAGTGGCCGAGCTCCCGCCAAATACAGACCGCCTTGCTGCTCGTAAAATGAAGTTTTGCGCGCCGTGTGCTATTTCATTTTTACTCACTGTTGTAATTTCATAATTACTCACTGCTGTGTGTAAAAATGATGTTTTGTAAGTTGTACTGTCTTATCAGATAATGTATTTATTTATCAAATTTTATGTTTATTGCCTAAATAGTTTCGCTAGAATAACTACATCTATTCAAAGAAATTATTTTTTTATCAAAAAAGTTGAATGTAAAAATCCAAAGATATTTTTGTGGTTTTGTATTTTATTTGTATTTTCATCTTTATGAATAAGCTTTCTAAATAAGTGTCTTTCACAATGGATCTAAATAAATTTATCTAGTTATATCACATAGTAATATAATTACATAAACAAAGCATAAGAAGTCCGTTGCAAGGTCGATGACATTTCCACTTGCAAGCTAGAATAGTATTAAGACTAGCAGTTAAAAACCCTTGCTGCTAGGCCCTGCGGGCGGCTTTTGGTTGGTCTTCGTCCAGTTTGAGTGTTGGCGACCATTTTATATATCCGATAGGAACTCGGATCCACTGTGATCCAGTGACAGCTAGTAACCGAGACAAAGTAACCGTGACAAAGTAAAAAGTAACCGAGACACGCAATGACGCCATAATATGTAATTTGTATTGCATATAACCGCCTATAAATCCTAGTATTTATACCTAGGGAATAAACGTCCATATACGAGCTGCTGACGAAAGTAGTGACATCTTTTGGCAGATTCTTGAATTAAAAACTGAATTACAATGGTAGCTTAGCTTGAAATTCCACAAACACAGATGTTATTTGTGGCGCGGCGTATAAGGCGTGGCGTCGGGCATGAAATGTAAGTCGGGTTCTGGTATTCAACCATGCAGATGCAAGCGTATTAATACTTAAGATTTATTATTTCCTTGCCAAGCGAATAAAATATATTTTTAGTATGATATTATATTTTAGAATGATAGGAACAGTCTATCATATGTGCTAACATATCTGCTGGGGATATTAAGCCGGACATGGACGGGTTCTAATGTTATATATCCGCAGCAGATACGCCAAACTTCAAGCGGTTAAAAGACACCCTAAATAATCATCTTTTTTTTTATTTCAGGACGATACACTCATTGGAACGGAAAGGCAGCAAAATGCCAGGGAAAGTCAAGTCTAAACTTTGCGTCAAGTACTCCGCCTCCAAACTCTACGAGAAGGGGGTCTTAATTGAAATTGATGGCCTCACCACTTCGCAATTCAAAAATGTCCTTTTAGAAATATCACCCACGGATCACAATGGCATTTTCAATGTCAAAGGAAAGTTCCTGGGAGTGGAGGTTGAGAAAATAGAATTGGACGTACAACATTTGCTGCAATTACAGTACGACGGTTGCAGTATCATGGATTTGTTTGGGAAAGCCAAGATTAATGTCAACTTACTTCTGTTTTTGTTGAATAGCAAGTTCTATGGAAAAATTAAGTGATCGCTTTTGGTTACAATGCTATTTAAGAAGTTATTATAGAAATTCTGTAAAATGAACAGCTTTTATATTTGATACTAATTAAGACTCAAAATGCTTGAATTTCTTCAGTTGTAGGAATCGCATATATGTATGTTTATTAGTAGATTGGTGTAGAAAAATTATAATACTCAATACACTTACATTATATTATGTTTTTCGAGAACCTTTTTTACAAATCGATTGTGCCAATATGTTCGCTACAATAATTACACCTGGTTATATTTTAGAGGTTTTACTTTTTACTGATCTGACTTCACTGATTTCTTTATTATTATCTACTCGATCAAAGCCGTATTTAAAAAAAAATTACTTTGAGTGATGGAGATTTCCAGGCGTTCGGGCTTGAATTCGGCCGTGCTCATTAAAAATCATATCTCCGAATATTAATACAGAAACATATATATTGCTCTCTGTGGTTTTGAGCCAATGGATCCACCTATATTTCATAGTTTATTCCATATGTATTTGTGTGTTTTATAATATATATTTTTAAATCATTAAATCCATAAACTCATGAAGTTTGAATGTTAGTTACCAGAAATCGCCCTCCTTGTACTTAAAACTTGACATTTTTGAACACGTTTTTATACTTCATTATAGAATTAGAAACAAGGTTTAAAATAAGGCACATATAAATAACATTACTATTAGAAAATACTTACCTACCGAAAGTGTCAAAATCGTGTATGTTTTTTTCACATTGACACTGCATTTTTCATTCGTAAATAACGGCCAAAAAATTATCTGAGGAAAATAAAAATTAAATCTATTTCTTCGTTTTGAATCTCTTTAACTGAATTAATATATAAAACCGCACAGATGATGTAATTAGTGCTAGGATTCTAAAAATAAAACACAATGGTCTGAAAAACAGAAAATGCTTAACGGCTGCCGAGAACTAAACTATTGTACTTTATGTTAAACTTCTAGGCCTTGAAAATGAATTTAGTTTATTTATCAATAATTAGCACATTGTTATATAATATGTGACAGAAATTGATTAAAATAAACATCTATGGCATTTTTAACGACATCGGTAATCGACACATTATCTGTTTGCGGGAAGTTCAAAATAAATTCTATTTATTTTTCTAAAATCATTTACCTAAATTTAGGTAGCCATCACTCAAGGGCTAGAGCAATGTGACCTAAATTTAGGTAGCGATCACTCAAGGGCTAGAGCAATGTGACCTAAATTTAGGTAGCCATCATTCGACCAGTTATTTAATCTTACCGGTTATAATATATTTAAATCTTATTTGTATAAATAAAGTATGTAACCTTAGGTATAAGTTTAATGATTTCTGTATTATTATTTAATCTTACCAGTTACTTATCTATCTAAATATTATTCATATACATAAAAAATAAAATAAATCTTATTTGTATATATAGGTTACATTAAGTTTAATGATTTATGTATTATTATTATTAAGTTATCTAAATCTTATTAAGTTATTATGTATCTAAATCTTATTTGTTTAATAAAGTATGTAACCTTTGGTATAAATTAAGTTTAATGAAGTGGCATTAACTTTGTGCCTACTAAAAAGTATTACAATTTGAATTCCAAATAATGTTGATTTAATTTAAATTATCTTAAAATACCAAAAAATATTATCGTTATTTAATTTTTTTTTTAAATAGATTTAGAAATTGGGTTTTCTTTGAGAAATATACTTTTAAATTTTTTTTAACTTTTTTTCCTTTTTTATATCACAGTGTGGGGTAATTACTTCAACAGGAAACTTTGAAATCAGATTTATCGAGTTACACCCAAAACCATACCTCCAATTCTTCACCCATGAATACCAGAACACATAATATAATATTATGTATGTATATGGGAGAGGAAATAAAGGTACACGGTGTTGTGGGTAACTCGAAAAAGCTGATTTTCAGAGTTACCTAGTTTTATTAATTATTACTACATAATATTATCAAATAGATATAAAAATAATATTTTTAATTCAAATTAATGATAACATGGTTCTTCAACCACATTCCTTCGGCAAATGCAAAAAATCCTAAATATTGTTTATTAATATGAAAACTGTATACCAATGAAACCTCTGTCGATAAATTAAGTTTTTAATGCATAAATTTCTATTTTTAATAATAAAACATGTTTAATCAACACAGTGCATCTTTTTTACTAACCTTTTTAGAAAACATCAGTTTGTCCTCGGGAACTTTTAAATTTCAAGGTTAACCCCTCAGACCTCAACCTTATTTTGTCAGAGTATGTGAGTACTCCAAATGTATAGGGAAAGGTGCACGGAATTCGACGGCAAAAGTATAGAAAAAATCATTCTTCACATTGATGAAAAAAAGTGCTTCGTAGTCTCCCCACTCTTATCTACTTTAGTTTTCTGAAGGTTTCACTTCTACCATGCTTGAATTGCACTCTGATTTTTTTTTTTTAATATTTCCGGGCCCGAATAGCCTAACAATATTTGAAAATCTCCTACTACCACCACAGTAAGTGGAAAAGGTTGTTTGTGTCATAATGGAGGACTTAGCCAGTCGAGGAACCAAAGATGCGACGCCTGGGTGGAACCCAAACGCGATGCCAACTCAGCCACTGACAGGTCACAATTTTAAATGTGCAAGAATAAATTTCTTCATTTTGGAGATGTCTTAAAACCAATAGGGGAAGATTGGCACCATTCATAGACGGGGGCTTCATACAGTCACTGCAATAGCTTGTTAGAACAGCGTATTTATTACGGCTTTGCATGTGTGGGTAGGCACGGGCGACGGGCGGAGTTGTCTATGAAGATAGCCGCCAGTGCTGCCGCTGCGAGCATGCTCAAAGTAAATATTTTGTCAAAGTTGTTGGATGTTTCGTGCTAGTGAGGTGTCCTTCTTAGTGAGGTGTCAAATTCTATAGGATTATTGCTCAATGGTAAGTGACTACAATCAAGATAAGGGGGCATACATTAATTACGTGAGCAGTTTTCCTTCCAACTAGACCCCTCCCCCCCCTTGGTGAGATATATTTGGGCCACTTCGTATATTCTTTTCAAGTAACGTGAGATTTTGCTGGACTCCCCCCTTTTGAGCTCATGTAATTAATGTATGCCCCCCAATATTTTGAGAATTTTTCTGCATGATTTATGTGTCAGTAAAAATCTGTTATTTTTGACCTCAGGGAACGTTCGTACGTCTTCTCCAGGGGCACATTCGTATTAACGAATCTCTTTTTATTTAAAAAAATTTGTTAAAATGGTTCGGAATTATAAGAAGAAAGAGAATAGGTGCACAATAATAAATGAAGATAATATGTCTGCGGCAATAAAAGATATTTTGGAAGGAAAATTATCTCACAGAAAATAAATAATATTAAGGCTTCAACCTTAGAGAGTCGGGTAAAGAAAATAAAAGATAAACCTGATGATGATGGCACGAGCTGCAGTACATATCAGTCTAAATACACAAGTATTTTCTACTAAAGAAGAATCACAAAGAATATTCCCTTACCCATGTACGAATGTACCCCATTAGTGGGGTATATTCGGACATTTTTCAGCTTTTGCTAAAATTCAATCCATTAATTTATTTTAAAAGTTATTGATGTCGAACTTTTTTAATAAGGAGCTGAATGTATGCTGAATGTTATAATAACTGATTGAGCAATTTGTCTTTAATTATCAATTTTTGAAAAATCGAAGTCTAAAAAGTGTACGAATTTACGAATGGTGCCAATCTTCCCCTACCATTTTAGAAACTAGAAAAAATTACCCTTTAATTTTTTTTGTTTCAAATATACTTCAATATTAAAAAAGTTTAAAAATTTTTTTTACTGAGAATGTTGAAAAATTGTAGAAAATACGAAATTTAGAAAACACTTTCCCTTTATTTAGGAAATCTGCAAAAAACTGTCACTTCATTTATGGGTCATTCCGCGGTTTCGTTCAAATCACATGTTCTCGCAAAAAAGTCATATGAAAGTGAATGTTTTTCAAGAAAATTTTATTGGAAAATGTAGCTATTTAAAAAAGGAAAAAGGAGTATTTCCCAGATTAGCCATTTTTTACTTAATTACTTTATGATATACAAAAAACATGCTAAAATTTCATTACCTTCCCCATGAAAATGAGGGACCGGTAAATTGATCTACAAATAAGAACAGTTTACACTTGTAAAATTACTACATTCATTAATCGACCTATATGTACAACTAATTATGCATATTTATTTGTATTTAATTTATTTTTAAAGCTATTGTATCATAGAAAGAATTGAGATTTTGATTTTGTCCAGAGAAAATCGTCGTAGTCTTCCGCGAAAGCGGTAATTAAAATTGTGACCGCGTTTGTCCCTGTTGGTCAGCTGCAGGGGGGTATAACTCCGATCCAAATTTTCAACCAAGACCGAAGATAGATAATATCTATGACTGTGTGACGTCATCTTTGCGCAATCTCTCTCCACCAATGGGAAATTGGATGCCAATAGGAAAACTTTGAATTTAAGCTTTTGACAGCTGGGTGAAATAATGTATCCGGATTGCTCTCAACGGTTTATTTCAATGCGACGCGAATTCAAAATTTGCTTCCTAAACAAGTGAAATAGAATTGAATACGTTTATTATCCAATTTTGAGAACTCGTGCATATGTTTGTGGCTACTAGTATCGCAAAACGTCTCATTTCGCGATATGATTATGCTCGTGAAAACCATTATAACCTGCAAACAAAAAGGTACAAACATTTATATGAAACATTTCTGCATTTATCTTGTTTTGTTTTTATCTGTCGGTCTGTCTTGATGTATCTCATGAGATGTTTTCTTTAATATTTTCAGCTCGAAACACTAAATCCTATCCTTACAGCTGACAGGCCGGTGGAGATTACTGGTGTCATTCCCCTAGAGAAGAGAGCACGTTCCACGAACGACGGCCTGCGCCTACTGATCTCTGGGTTTGTTTGCATTTTACCTTATTATAATAATACATATAAAAGCATTAATTTAGCACCTTAATAATGACATATGATTGTTGTAGGTATGTGGGACAGTAACGTTGTGGTGTCATGTCAGGAGATGGGGCTGACGTGTGCCACCACTCTCTTTCACCGCTGTTCTTGAGCGAACATAAGAAGGAGGAAGAGTACTCCATGGCCTGGACCAGGATGCAGCAGGACCAATATATTCTCAGTACGCTTAGCTTTTCTAAATTTGTTCTATTTTTATTGTTAAAGAGAGTACGAACACATTGTGCAATATAGTTGTGAACTTGGAGCAGGTGGATGAGTTTGTATATCGTGGGAAGTATGTGTATGAGAGACGGGAAGGCTGATAGAGATATTGAAAGAAGGGTAAATGTAGGTAATTCTATTAATGGAGGACTGAATGCGGGAGGAATGCAGATCCGGGCACAGTTTGGAAATTTAATAAAAAGGCACTTTCTAGATGAGAAAAGTGTGGAAAAGCTGAATAAAACAAAAATTAAGGCGCGCTCGGCAAAATTGAGGGAGATACAACCGTTCAAAGTATTTAAAATTTCACTTTACAAACTGATATTGACAGTTCGCTCGCGCCCGCCGTCATTTTTTTTATAACCTAATACGCTAAACATGGTTTGTGATACAAAAAAAGTGCCCCTTTATAGCGCCTGCTCACGTCAAGGCAAGAAAAACATCCCAGTTTTCAAGTGGTTTAGCGGCTACGCTAGGTTTGTGTAACATGGTTTGTGATTCTGGCGTACTATCAATTCTGTATTAGGTCTGGGATCCAACATACCTAAGCGGTGAAAACATGGCGAACGAACAACGAACTGTCAATATCAGTTCGCCAAGTGATTTTTTAAATACTTTGAACGGTTGTATCTCCCTCAATTTTGCCGAGCGCGCCTTAATTTATTTTTTATTCATCATCTCCATACTTTTCTCATCTAGAAAGTGCCTTTTTATTAAATTTCCAAACTGTGCCCGGATCTGCATTTCACCCCTGAATGCTGTTGGCGCTAACAAAAAACTGTGTAAAGAAGTGAAACTAGCAGTCCACAACGGAATGCTGGTACCTACCCTTATGTATGGCAGTGAGGCATGGAACTGGCAGAGGAAAGTGGACTGAATGCTGTAGAAATGACACCCCTGAGGATGTGTGGTAAAACTACGTATGATACTGTATATTTTCTGCCTGTACAGAGTACAAAAAATGTAATATGTACATTTTATATGCAGCAAAGCGTTCATCGGTCAAATCGTTGTACGTATAGGTAGTTTCATATCAATGATCGATGAACCGGTGGATGCAAGTTTTATCCATAAGTTGTTATAATGGATTGTCTACTTTGTAGTTGGAATTAGATTGCAGAAATATAAGTTTGTGCAGAGTACCTTTGAGGTATTTTTTTACAAAAAATGGCGCTATACAAATCATCCAAATATTATTATTTATGATCAAGCAATGCAATGCAAGGCTGATCATAATGAGTAAGATTGAAAGGGACCCTCAGATGGTTTGGGCATGTAGAGCGAATGAACGAAGCGTGGGGTGTAAGTAGAATATATGACGCAGATGTGAGTGGTAGATGAAGTCAGGGACGCCAGAGGAAAACCTGACACGATCAAGGGAATCCGATACTTGCATCGGGCCACGTCAAGAGTCAGAAATAGTATGTATGAGTCGATGTGTGAGTGTGAATGAGGCAAAGAGTGTGTGCCAAGACCCAGTTGTTTGACGGTCCGTCCTATCGGCCTACCCCTGCGGGGAAACGGCGTGATTTTTAGTTAGTTTTTCTTGTATTTCCTGTTTTTAATAAAATACTAAAACGTTTAATTGAGTTTTTCATTTTTCTGTTGAAACCAGAGAAATGTCAAAGTCGATACTATCGTAGGAAAGCTAAATCTTATTTGAAATTGTTCTTCCCCTTTTGAAGGGATTGAAATTTCAAGTAATTTTAGGTTATTTTTACGACAGTTGGTTTCTTCATAGGGCAACGGGTTTCAATCTGACAAAGCTCTGTCCGGAGAAAATGAGCAGTAAAGAAAAGTAAGCTCATTTTCTCAAGGCAGCGATTGTCAGATCCAGCTCTGTTCCCTGGGGAATATTTTGACATTTAATTTTATTTTTAAAATAATATTTTAGGCTAATAAATTGGGTAGGTACTGAAAGATAATTATATTGTCTATGGTCGAGCCTTTTATTTTGTTTCCTCTATCCCCTTGTCTATGGTATGTGTGACGACATCGTTGCGCATATCGAATAAAAAGTCATCAAATATAGGTATGTATATGGTCAAATAGCGTTGACACTTGGTCCATAGTAAAACCACGAAGTTATCAATCTAATGACTGGTTTATTTATGGTCAGCTGTATCCCGCCCCGCACCTCCGTTACTAACCAGTGTATCCATAAATAAACCAATCATTAGATTGATAACTTGATGCCTTTTGTACTGACGAAGTGTCAACGCTATTTGACCATAAACACGCCAATATTTTACCACTTTTTTTTTTAGCAAGACCAAATTACGTCACACATACCATCGACAAGGATAGAGGAAACAATAAAAAAAGGATCGACCATAGACAATATAATTCTCTTTCCGTACCTACCCAACAAGGTAGCCTAAAATATTATTTTAAAAATACAAAGAGAAATGAAAACTCAATTACACGTTTTAACGTTTTATTATAAACAGGTAAAAACAGGAAATACAAGAATAACCTACTAACCACCATTTCACCGCAGGGGTAGACAGATAGGGTGGACCGCCAAACAATTCAGTCTTGGCACACCCTCTTTGCCACATTCACAAATCGACTCATACATACTATTCTGATTGTTGACGTGGCCCGACGCAATATCTAATTCACTTGATCGTGTCAGGTCTTCCTCTGGCGTCCCTGATTTCATGTACCACTCACCTCTACGGCTATATATATTCTACTTACATGCTTCCTTCATTCGTTCTACATGCCCAAACCAACTGAGAGTCTCTTTCTTAATCTTATACTAACAATACTCATTACGATCAGCCTCGCATTCTTTGCGGATTTCAACATTTCTCACACAATCATAAATAATAATAATATTTGGATGCAGTGTTTGTTTAGCGCTGTTTTTGTAAAAAAAATCACCTCAAAGGCGCTCTGCACAAACTTATAATATATTTCTACAATGTTACTTCCAACTACAAAGACAAACCATTATAATAACTTATGGTTAAAAATTGCATCCACCGGTTCATCGATCACTGATATGAAACTATACATAAGATTTGAGCAATAAACGTTTTGCTGCGTAAAAATATAAATATATTGCTCTTTTTATACTCTGTACAGCCAGAAAGTATGAATGACCATATATGGTTGTACCATATACACCACATACGTCTCAGGAATCTCATTTCTACAGCATTCAGTCTACTTTCATTTTTCCTCTGCCAGTTCCTCACTGCCGTACATCTTTGTAGCACTCCTTTGTGATTGCTAGCTTCGCTTCTTTAGACAGTTCTTTTGTTAGCTTTACCTGCATTTACCCTTCTTTCAATATCTTTATCAACCTTCCCATCTCTCGTAAACATACTTTCCAAATACACAAACTCATCCACTTGATCACCTGCTCCAAGTATTCATCATTCACAACTATATTGCACACTGTTTTCGTCTTCTCTCTACTGATAAAAATAGCACAGAATACAAAAGGCATTTTAAGAAAATATAGTTCCTGTTGCGTCCTGATCCAGTCCATGGAGCACTCTTCCTTCTTTTCTCAAGGACAGCTGCGGCACAAAGTGATGGGACACGTCAGCCCCCCATCTCCTGACATGACACCTACATACCTACAACAAACACGTTAAAACATTAGTATTATCGTCACACTGCACCCGGTGGATAAAGTTCACCATCAATCTAATCTTCGCAATATAAATACCTTTGCCTAGGTAATAATTTATAATAATAAAGCATACAAACCAAGAGTCCTGTTGGCGGGGGCCATCGCTCGTGGGACGTGAGTATGTGGTAATGAGTGAATTCCAGCACTAGTAGTCTCCACCAGCATGTCAGCTGTAGGGGGAAGAAAGTACCGTCACAATTTGTTGTTTCGAGCTGAAAATATTAACAAAAATAAATAAGGAGATAAATCAATACAGACAAAACTGTCAAAACATAACATTATTTATTTATCTATATAAAGATGTTTACATTAGGTTTTTTTATGACTGTCTCACGAGGATATACCTGTGTCGAGACAGGGGTAGAGGTACATAATTGAATATCAAATTTAAAAGAATATAAGGTTAAATTCATAATATAAATGATATAAATGCGTGAAAACCAGGACTGCAAATGAAAACTTTGACACTGAAATGATTCGCTAGAAAATAACCATAAGAAAGAAGCTTACCTTTATAGCATTAGCCACAAATATACGCACGAGTTCCCTAAATTGGGTATTCAATGTCTTCAAGTTCGCTAATTACACACTGCGGTGATATTTACTTGTTTAAGCGATTTGCGTCGCGTGCGTACATACAATGTCGAGAACGTCCATTTTGTTAGTTTTTACCGCCAGCTGTCAAAGTCAAAATAAGGCGGGATGACGTCACAGAGTGACGCCATCTTGTCGGTTGAAGGATTTGGCCTGAGTTATACCCCCCGTGTATCACTACAACTAGACGGGGAAAGCCGTGCGTCGCTGAATAAAGAAATATCTGCGATCTCCGTGCTCGAAAACAACTTTGTCACCGACCAGGCATCATTACCTTCCAGCATTTTTTAAAGTAAGTACATGTTTTAAAAATTCGAATCATATGTCTATAAACTGTATTTAGTCGGACTATTTTTAATTGAATCATACAGATTTGTAATGTCAATATTAAGCGAGTAATTGAGAAAAAACTGTCAAAACCTCATTACCCTCCGATTCATTACCTTCCGTATCGTCAAAATTTTTGCCGGATGGTAATGTAGAGGTTTGGAGGGTAATGAAACTTTTGTAAGGGTTATTTTTACGAGCATCTGGGACCATGTTTGGGGGTTAATAAAACCTAATATTATGAATAAATGCAGTTTCTTGCGTTCTGGCGTCGGACAATTTCAGTTTGGTGAAATACATATTTTCGTTTTATTTTCTTTCTGATGTGGAAAAACAATCAGTTAAAATTTACCCTGCAAATTTTTATTTGAAAATTGTTTTTTTTTTATCAATGATATAATTATTCAAATGTAAACGAATATATTATACAAATGATTTAACTATTCACCCTACAGTCTCAAGATCTTTCATTAGTTAGTTGTCTTTCAAAACTGACGAATTTTTACATAATTTAAGTTTCTATACAAAGCCAAATTTAAACAAAAATCTACACAACTGGGCATCAAGAGTCCAACGTAAATTTCTTGATTAAAAAACTGTATCACTACTGTTACATTTTAAATCATTTAGGGTAAAAAATTATTAAACAAGGATATAAAAGTGGTAACATTTTTTGGACTCTCCTGTAAAAGTTATCAAAATGAAATTATCCATTTTTGTTCTTCGACTTCTCACTTAATCCGATACTAATGATAATTTTTCTTTGTTATTTGTTACAGGCTTAACCACTATAAACCACAATGGCAAAGTTAAATAAAAATCTGAAAAATTAAGAAAAGCTATCCAAGGACAGACTACGTAAGCAATAAAAATATGCAGAGATTAAAAACAATCCGAAACTGTACAGTCTTCAGAAAGCGAAAGAAAAAAAATATACACTCTGCGAAAAGCGCAAAAAAAGATATGCAGCATTGAAGATAATAATTGTTTGGATGATTTTTATAGCGCCATTTTCGTGAGAAAGATATGAGTGGAAGAGCCCAGAGAAAGCAAGGACGAAGATGGCGAAAGAACTCTCTAAATTATTTGAAGAAAAAAGAGGAGCAGTGTAAAATAGAAATGATTGTAGTAGAAAATATGCCTCCAATTAGTGACAATGTTAAGGAAGTACCAATAATGTGCGAAACACTCTAGATCCTGACCTCTTCGCAGTCGAGAATGAACAACGAATCACACAAAAAAACATGCATGGTCTAACGAATGTTAGAAAATTAAGGTACAGATCTATGAAAAACATTACCAAGTTACAAGATGAGATAAACAAACTTAAGAAAGAGAAAAAAAACGAACAAAAGAAAATGGAGGCGTTGCAGCTACGAAACGCAAACATAGCAATCGAAGATACATTAGAGAAAAAAGTAAACGACATAGCTACTATTGACTCGCCTACTATTTTAAATAATATTGATGACAATATCCTATTCGATGGCTCCATGTTTTTGGACGATACTATTGCTTCAGAGCCAGAATCTGCTAAAACTATAGAAAAGAAATGTAAAGTTATAACACAATTGTTGGTAAAAGGTTATTTATTTAAGAAAGTAAGTTCACAGATCATATAATATGGTAAAAATAGTCACAATGTATCAATTCACTAATTAACTGAGCAAGGGATCGGAGGGAACCTTGCCGGTAGGCTTTGGGAACAACAAAACTGACTGTGGTTCTGCTTAGAGGGTCGTACCATAGGACGAAGCGCAACTAAGGCAGCAGTCGGGGGTCTGGTTGGTGCTTTACTTATGGTAGTAGAATACTCCTTAGAGGGTCGTGCCAGAGGACGAAGTGCAACTAAGAGAGCGTACTAGCCAAGAGCGAGCTGCAGACGAACTGACTAATTTAGGGCGCGCGGCCTGTTATATAGCCCATTCCTTATTGCGGGGTGTGGTTTATGTAGCGGCTCGAGGGTGGGAGATGCGCAGAAGGCGTCGGCGCATCCTGGTTTGCTTAGGGGTGGGTGAGCAGGATGGCGCTGTACGGGGGAAAGAGATGGTGTAGTGGCAAGCGTAAAAACGGCGCGCTACAAAGTGAAAATACTCTCAAATGTCCCGTTCGACTGTTAGCATTATTCCTTCTATAAAAATAGTACTTAACCAAGAATTCAATCTTTTTGATCAATGTGAGTTCGAGAAGTTCATCCGATCCCTAAGAGTAAAAGATCCTGATTTCAATGAAACAAAACAGCAGTCTCCCAAAACTATGGAAATCCCACACATGGAAATTGACGAAAAGAGCTTATGGAGGCGCCATTCAAATATGACTTCAATGACTGGATAATGGTTCAATATAAAATAAATAACACAACACATCATTTCATTGGGAAAATTATTGGGAAATATGAGTACACACTAGAGTACAAAGTAATTTTTTTGAAAAAAGCTCAAGGAAATTCCAAAAAACTCGTGATCTCATTAAAGTTCCTTAAATATCATGTTCCTATTTAGATGTAAGACCTGTACCTACTACGTATTAATTATGTTGTGTTTGTTTAGTAGTGTCTCTGGTGTTATTTTTAACTGCATTCCAATTGAGTTATGTTCTTTTCTTATTTTAATTTTTTTTTTTAATATTTAAATATTTCTATTTTTTCAAATATTACAATGTTTACTCAGGAATGTGAAAGTTTTGTATTTCTTGTGTCCAATACCCACTTATAAAACTGAATTATAAAGAATTTGACTACGCCTTATAATTTCGGGGTAAGTAGAATAAGTAGGAAATTATGGTGTGCCTGTAATGTTCCAGCTGCATTTTCTTCATTTGTACCTATTTTGATATTTTGTCCATTATTTTTCAACAATTAATACAAATATTGCAAAAGCATAAGTAAGCAGAACTGATTACGTATGAACAAATTTATTTCTTGTCTCCAATACTCGAAAGTCTGAATAAAGCTTTTAGTTTTTCACTACAAAAATAGATTTTTAGAAAATAATAGATTTTTCTTCCTTTTTCCTAATCCGCTCATCACGTCAGGTCAAATGATACTTGGCATGATTTGAAATCTATTATATTATTCAATTTCAATTCATATTTCATTATTCACAGAAATTTTAAGAACTTTGAACGTGTTCACTACCATTTATTAATATTTCATTACCAAACTTCATCACCATCCAAATTTATAAATTACCATCCAACAGTTTTTCATTACCATCCACACCTTCATTACCATCCATCAATTTTCTTCGTATCCAAGAGTCGTAGAAAGGTGCCCTTTTCACCTCTCTACATCTGGTAGGTACAGGAACCCATTTATATAAAAATATATAGTAAAAACGCAAAAAAAAAAAATTCCGCGGAATCAGGCAAATTTGAACGAAACCGCGGAATGACCCTTATATAATAATTCCCAGAGAATAACCAAAAAATGAAAGATTTTGGATTAATTGTTTGCATAATATGAATATTTATTTCAGGGATTTACATTACCCACACATTAAAAAACTTCACTTTCATAGAATTCTTATTATTCAAGCAAAAAAAAAAGTCAGGAGACAAAAGTTTCATTTTATTTTTTTACTCCAAATAACATTAGGAATCACTGGTTAAAGTAAGTTAAGCACATCCCTTCACACCCTGTATAAAAGAAAGTATCTGCGACTTGTAATATGTGGCGGTATAGCGACGTGGATTTGATTTTCATACCAATCTACAGTTTTATTCCGAGATTGATGATACTTTGCACAAAACATGCCTTCGAAACAAGAGGAAGGTCACTATCTACATTAGATTTCGAAAAACTCTACAAAGCGCGGGCAATGCCGGTGACTTCAGCTAGTATCTAATTATTTGATAGGTATAAGTCTAAATTATTAATAAATTATTTTTTTTTGATTTCTATAGAAAGTATTATATACCAGGAGCCCAAATGGTGAATGGGTGAACTTTATGTTGAAACACTTGAAATCTTCATTTTGATAAATGTTTCTGCCAAAAATACCAGAAGAAGAATAACTGAGGACTAAAATATTTTCGTGATTTATTAAAATTTTGACGCAGCAACGTAAAATGTACAATGTTCATAGCTCCCGAGTTGTGAGGATTGTATATATGGCGTTTCTAGGCGTAATCACGTTATAGCCCTATTATTAGCACCTTTCAATGCTGTAACTACAACAAATAATCAGTAATGGCATAATATTGCAACTTAAAAATTTAAAATACAGCATTCTGCCAGGGCAACCCCAAAAATACACTGTTTTCGTTACAACGCTGTTGCTCTGCACTGGAATGATCGTCGAAATAAATCGAATTATACTCATTATTGTTTTTATTAAAATGTTGTTTTAAACAGTAACAATGTAATATAATATAGTATTGAATGATAGAAAGAGTCGGGGACGCGGAGGAAGGCTTAACGTGCACCCACCCACCCACGCTTAACGCATAATCTCTGCACTGGAATCATAAATAAACCAGTCATACTGGAATGATATCCAAAGTCGAAGACGATTGAAGAAGATATAATCAAATAATTTAGTTTTTTTACATTTTCTACGAACCTTGCCCTCTTGACCGCTTCCATCTCTACTCTATTGTCTATAGTTATATTATATCAGTTTCGTCTATGGTTATTTACCTCGCCAACTGTCACCGAATACGACCGAACATTTTATTTATGCCCAACATTTTCTTAGTTTTAGCTGCAATCATGGTATCGGTGTAATTTTATTTCGACATAATTTACAACAGTTCTATTAGTTATTAAAATATAAAAGAAAAATGTCTAAAAGGAAGTTGGATGCCACTTTATTTGAAGAGGGAAATAAGCACGTTGACGTTGCTGGAAAATACGATGGCAAAAAACATTCATTAGACTCTGATGAAGAAGACAGCGGCGAAGAAGAGGAGAAAACAAATGTTATGCACGCTGATGACATCGAAGGAGAAGAAGATGGCAACGTTGGCATGGAAGGAGAAGTTGGTTTTTGTAATTTTTGCACACGGAGGTCTAAATTAAAATACAATGACAGCAGATATGGTCCTACCGCCGAGAGCTTCGATTCGATATTACTTCTGTTTCTATTGCACGCGTGGTTTTGGTGGAGGAGCGAGTGTACTGGACACGCTTAATATAAATAGTTTTACCCAAGTTTAACGGAATTATCTGAGGTATGCTTGGCAACGTATCGGTTGCATTCCAGCACAGTTATGGGCGTTGTTACCAATCCTGATCAATAAAATTTTGGCTCAACACTCCTCAAATATTCTCTTCCCAAGCCACTCTCCAACCAACATGCGAATCGAGTGTTACTAAACAAATCACGGGTGAAATGCAGATCCGGGCACCGTCTGGAAATTTAATAAAAGGGCACTTTCTAGATGAGAAAAGTGTGGAGAAGATGAATAAAAAATAAATTAAGGCGCGCTCGGCAAAATTAAGGGAGATACAACCGTTCAAAGTATTTAAAAATTCACTTCGCGAACTGATATTGACAGTTCGTTCGCCATGTTTTCATTGCTTATGTTGGATCCCAGACCTAATACAGAATTAATAGTACGCCAAAATCACAAACCATATTACACAAACCTAGCGTAGCCGCTAAACCACTTGAAAACTGGGATGTTTTTTTGCCGTGACGCGAGCAGGCGCTACGAAGGGGGCACTTTCTTTTCTATCACAAACCATGTTTAGCGTATTAGGTTATAAAAAAATGGCGGGCGGACGCGGGCGAACTGTCAATATCAGTTTGTAAAGTGAAATTTTAAATACTTTGAACGGTTGTATCTCCCTCAATTTTGCCGAGCGCGCCTTAATTTTTGTTTTATTCTGCTTTTCCACACTTTTCTCATCTAGAAAGTGCCTTTTTATTAAATTTCCAGACGGTGCCCGGATCTGCATTCCTCCCCAAATCACTTAGCTGATCGGAGACTCAATCCAAAAGTTGGGAACAGCGGCCACTAAATGAGTGTGCATATCTTGTAGCCAGAGTGGAAGATACATTCAGTACCCTAAAACAGTAATCTGTTTATATTATTGATTGATTATGTTTAACTTTTAAAATCACTTATCAGATGAGCATAGTTGGATGTCGTCATCATCATCATCATCACTATTGGCTCTACAACCCCTGGTGGGTCTTGGCTTCCTCAAGAGTCTTCCTCCACTCATCTCGGTTTTGTGCCAGCTCTCTCCAGTTTGGAAGCTCCAAGATAGATATGTCTCAGTTGGATGTCGTCAGCATGAGAATTCCCATGTAGAAGATTATGTCAGTACGTCACACATGTGAAATGAGCTACTGCCATTTGTCTTTTATCCTCACTTTTTAGGGTCCCTTCCACAAACCACCTTATAATGTCACTGGGGAGTATAGTCCCTTGTAAGGAATCTAAAAGGTGTTGTATTTGTAGGTCACCATAACCCCTTTCAACATGAAGGAAGAACTAGAGGAGGGCCATTTCGATAACCAAGGCCATTATCACTGGAAGAAGGAGAAGGAAGTCAAGGACAGCTGGCTGGACAACATTGACTGGGTGAAGGTTCAAGGGAGGCCTAACGACAAGTACAAGATCCACAAGGAGGATGATCCACTGAAGGGACTGGGAGATGACAGCAGCAGCGAGAGTGAAACGGAAGAAGGCAAAGCATTTGATTTGAAGGACTCGTACAAAAGAATGCTGGCATTTATGAAACCAAACGAAACCGTATTGAAAGCAATTCAACGGATAGGTAAGTTGATTGTATTTTTACAACACCTTTGTAGTCATTTGGACATGACAACACCCAGACTGTGTATAAAATAAAATACTAAAGAGATAACTATCCTTCTCTTCTCTTCTCTTCAATGGCGCTACAGCCCATTTCGAGCCTTGGCCTCCTTCAAAATAAGCCTCCACCGCCCTCTGTCCTCGGCCGTCGTCTTCCAATCTGCAACATGGAGTAATCCTCTTGCATCCTTCCTGACATCATCCTCCCATCTCAGTCTAGGTCTGCCCGCCTTTCGTTTACCTCCCGGGTGTCCTGTCAGAACCTTCTTCGGTACTCGTGTGCTTGGCATTCGGTGCACATGTCCGGCCCATCTTAATCTTTGGAGTCTTAAATGGGTGGAGAGTCTGGGAGCTTGGTAAATATCATAGAGCTCATTATTGTGGCGGATTCTCCATGCCTCTCCCTCTCGCACCGCTCCTAAGATTCTTCGAAGTACCTTTCTTTCGAAGATGTCCAGCCGTTCCGCTGACTTTGCTGTCAGTGTTCCCGCCTCACATCCATAGGCCAAGACCGTTCTGATAATTGTTTTATATAAGGTTATTTTGGTTTTCCTATGGACGTTTCGGGATTTGAACACTGGCAGCAACGCGAAGTAAGTTTTGTTAGCGGCTGTAATGCGCTTTCTTACTTCTACTGGGTCTTCATTGTCCTGCGTTATGATGGAGCCCAGGTAGGTAAACTCTTCGACCACTTCGAAATTATAATTGTCTTTAAATTTCACTTTGTCTTTTATTCTGCGGTGAGGGGTTCTGGTTTGCATCATGATTTTTGTTTTATTTTCATTGATTTGCAAACCCACCTCTCTTGCCGCAGTCTCCAAAGGGTCAAACACTTCTCTTACAGCCTGTAGGGATCTTCCGACAATGTTAAGGTCATCTGCGTAGCCAACTATTTGATTGCTTCTGTAGCAGATGTTTGAGTCGGTACTGATCATTGTCTTCCTCACGACGCACAGTGGGCTGAAAATCGCCTCTCATAGACATAGAGGCTTGAATTTTTAAGGGTATTTTTTTTTGCTGGAAATGGATTCTGCTGATCATTACTATGCTACAAATTTCGTATGAAGTAATTGCGTGTACAAATGAAGGAGTTATAATTTTTTTAAGAAAAATTTGTATGGCACTGACATTAAAAATGAGGATATCTCTGGAATCGTAAGGTTGGCCATTCCATCCTTACACACAGATATACTACTATTTATTTGTATTTTTTTGACATACTTTGTATTGTGGCACAACGTGCGATTTATTTTTTAAAAATCTTCAAAGTTGAAAAAAAAAACTTTTTATGTTGATGATTCATTTTAATGCTTAAATGCATTATTATCCTCTTCTACAATATTTATCATGATTACTGATTAATAATCAATGTTGACGCACCCATTTTCATTAACCCAGCACACATTACTTCGACCAGAACTGTCAAATATGCCAATGATGCCAATATGGTGCAGTAACTCTAGAGTAACTATCGGTTTTCGGAAAGTAAGTACAAAAGTTAAAAGTAACGTACAACAAGCAGTGAAATTGATTGAAAAACGTATTTTGGTAAAATTTAACTATAGTAACGGCCTTTTGTTTTTAACTTTAAAAATAAAAGTTAAACAAAAGGCCGTTAATGTAGTTAAATTTCACGAAAATACGTTTTTCAACAATTTGACTGCTTGTTGTACGTTACTTTTAACTTTTGTACTTACCTACTTTCCGAAACCGATAGTTACTCTAGAGTTACTGCGCCATATTGGCATCATTGGCATATTTGACAGTTCTGGTCGAAGTAATGTACGGAAATGGGTGCTTCAACATAAATTATTAATCAGTAATCATGATAAATATTGTAGAAGAGGATAATAATGCATTTAAGCATTAAAATGAATCATCAACATAATTTTTTTTATTTTTCAACTTTGAAGATTTTTAAAAAATAAATCGCACGTTGTGCCACAATACGAAGTATGTCAAAAAAATACAAATAAATAGTAGTATATCTGTGTGTAAGGATGGAATGGCCAACCTTATGATTCCAGAGATATCCTCATTTTTAATGTCAGTGCCATACAAATTTTTCTTAAAAAAATTATAACTCCTTCATTTGTACACGCAATTGCTTCATATGAAATTTGTAGCATAGTAATGATCAGCAGAATCCATTTCCAGCAAAAAAAAATACCCTTGAAAATTCAAGCCTCTATGTCTATGAAAGGCGATTTTCAGCCCACTGTGCGACGTGCTCCAGTACAATATTGAAAAGGGTGGGTGCTAAGCCATCACCTTGTTTCAGCCCCTGGGAGACGTTAAAATCCTCCGTTGTTTCACCTCCTATCCTTACTCGACACCGTGATCCGACCATTGTTGCTTTTACAAGCTTGACTATTTTGGGCGGTATTCCAAAATTGAGGAGTATTTCATATATTTTCTCCCTATCTATACTGTCATACGCCTGTTTGAAGTCAACAAATAGTTGGTATATATCTATATCGAATTCCCAGCATTTTGTCAAGATTTGTCGAGTAGTGAAGAGTTGATCAGTGGTGGATCTCCCCCTCCTGAACCCTGCCTGATATTCTCCTAGTAAGTTTTCTGAGTAATATTCTAGTCTTTCTTTCAAAATCATTGTGAAAATTTTATACGCTGTACAAAGTAAAGATATTCCTCTGTGATTTTCACACTTCAATTTGTCTCCCTTTTTATGTATGGGGCATATTATGCTAGTTTTCCATTCTTCTGGTACTCTTTCGGCGGTCCATATTTTCACAATGAGATTGTGTAGCAGGTTCTTCAGTTGTTCGTTTCCATATTTATAGAGCTCTGCAGGGATATTATCTCCTCCCGGAGTTTTATTGTTTTTCAATTTCTTTAGGGCAGCCCTTATTTCTGCCATTGATGGCGCTCTCGTTGTTTCATCACTATTTAGCTCGTCCGGAATGTGAGTTGGTTCGACTGTCAGGTTGTTATTGGGATTTAAGAGCTGTTGAAAATATTCTTTCCACCTAGTCTTGATCTTTTCCTTATCTCCTATTATGTCTCCATTACTATCTCTGCACAGAGATGTGTTGGGTTTGAAGCCCTTTTTAAATGCATTGACGCCTTTATATGCCTCACGTGGATTGTTATTTGCAAAGTCATGTTCCATTTTCAACAATATGTTGTTAAAATACAATCTCTTCTTTCTTTTAATTAAATTGTTATCATCTCTTCGTGCTTGTTCGTAGGCTTGTCTTTTTGCTCTAGTTCCTCTTTCTATACATAATTTTTTTAGAACATTTTTCTTGCAGACGCTCTGTATGCACTCCTCATCGAACCAGGGATTTCTAGCCTGTCTTGGTGTATTTCCAATGCCTGATTCCGCCGCTGTCAGCAGTGCATTTCTCAGATTGGTCCAATCCTCTTCTAAATCATTTGGGGAGAGCGGATCACTCAGTTGGTTTGGTAGGTTTGTTGACAATGAGTCATGATATCTTTCCAATCCTTCTGGTGTTTTTAGAGCATCGATGTTTAGCTTTGGGATACTTGGCTGATTAGACCTTTTATCTCTTGCTATTCTGCATCTATAGGATGCTACTACCAAATAGTGATCCGAATCACAGTTAGCTCCTCTGTAGCTTCTTACATTTGTGATACTGGTCGCCCCTCTTCTTTCAATTAGGACAGTGTTTTTCAATCTGTGGGTCGCGACCCCCAGGGGGGTCGCGAAGCCTTACTCGGGGGGTCGCGGTCGCTAGGAAAAAGGCGAGGTTCTAACTACTATAAAACACTATTTCAGTGGGAAGGATGGGCTAGTTTATTTTTCAAAAATATTTCAAATCGTGGTGCTATTTTTGATATGATAATAATAAAATAATTTTCTAAGTTAAGTTCGTTTGTCTTTTTAGTTTTAAAGTTCACCATTGAAGAGAATGCCAGTTCACATAAGGATGAAGTGGCAAGTGGCACTAATAATTTTAGAGCTTCCCTTGCCAGCTCTGAATACTCTTATTTTCTTTTCATTCAAAACATGTCAACACTTTGAGAATGAAATGCCATTTTAAGAATGCCGTCAGCAGCTAAATCTATAAGATTTTCTTTCATATTTGTGGTGAGATCAGACAGTTCTATTGATTTTTACAAGAAAGTGTTTAAAATCCATCTACGCCCATTGTCAGCTTTAGAGTGCAAGTCTAGAAAGTACGTTAATAGTTTCTCTTGCAAATTATGCAAGCTCTGTATCATGCAAGGAATGTGAGCCCTTACCTCAAGTGATTAGTCTGTTACATTTTCTTCAACAGTCTTCTGAATTCATGGAAAAGACTCAAATATATCTACAGAGAGGTTGACCACAAATGAAGTTTCGCATATCACTTTATCTTTAGGTTTAAATTATTAAGGTGGCTAAAAAGATCTGCCAGAAATGCTAATTTCAGTAGCCAAACAGGGTCAGAAAAATGATCAGCATATTCAGATTTGGCATCTTCTAAGAACATCAACAATTCAGCTTTGAGTTCTAGAACTCTTGTCAATGCCTTTTCTTTGGATAGCCGCCTGACCCCTGTGATAAAGGAGATTGCGATGAAGCGAACCCATGTCTTCACAAATTCTGAACAGCCGGGTTTGCAAGGCTTTCCCTTTGATAGAATTCACAATTTTTATTACCTCTTTAAGCACGTCATTTAAATCAGAAGGTAAAACCTAGCTGCTGAAGTTTGTCCATAAAGAAAACAGTGTATCCAAGATACGTTTGGCATTATTGATTTTAATTTCGCAATATTTCCGCTATTTTTGCCGATCCTATGACCTTTAGCGCCATCGCTACAAAAAGCGATACATTTTTCCCAATCAATATCGTAGGCGCAAGTGATCTCTAAAAACATACGGTACAAACACTGGTCTGTAGTGTTTGCAGGAAGTGCTTTGCAAAATAAAATTTCTTCCATGATGCTGTCATCTGCTTCAAAGCGTACAAATACCACAAACTGAGCACAATCGGAAACATCTGTAGTTTCATCAAACTGCAAAGCAAAATGTGGGCTCTTCTCTATTTTTATCGAATATCATTGACTAACTAACTAACCATCACGCCGTTTCCCCGCAGGGGTAGGAAGAGAGGACGGACCGCCAAACATCCCGGTCTTGGCACACATCCCTTGCCTCGTTTACATTCATACAACGTCTCATACATTCTCTTCTATTATTCTGACTCTTGACATGGCCCGACTCAAGTATCTGATTCACTTGGTCGTGCTATGTCTTTCTTGGGCATCCTCGACTTCTTCTACCGTTCACATTTGCGTCATATATTCTCCTTACACTCCTTTCCTCGTTCATTCGCTCTACATGCCCAAACCATCGAAGCGTTCCTTTCTTGATCTTACTCATCACGCTTACATCAGCCTTGCATTCTTTGCGGATTTCCACATTTCTCACACGATCATACATGGTTTTACCACACATACGCCTGAGGGATCTCATTTCTACAGCGTTCAGTCTACTTTCATCCTTCCTCTGCCAATTCCATGCCTCACTGCCATACATCAGGGTAGGTACCAGTACTCCATTATGGACGGCTACAACTTCTACAACTTCTTTCATGTAAATGTCTTTCTTTGATGAATATTTTAGACGATATGAAGGAATGTTTGATGAAAATTGTGTGGTTAAATGATTTTTTTCGAAAATATCTACATTTGTGGAGCATGTAACTCAAAAACGGCTGGGATTTCGAAAATTAAGTGTAGGATAAAAGTTGTCAGCATTAACTTATTTCGAGAAAATTTTCCTCTGCAACGCACTGCCTTTACATTATGCTTTTTTATATGGTACCGTGTTTATTTAAAGGTATTGAATTATCCCGTAAAACCCTCCAGGGCATTATTAATAAATACATAGATTTGTTCAAACAATTACTAAAGCTCATGTTATTATTTCTTTCATTATCTAAATTTCATTCAGAATGTTTTGACTCTATTACTATTATACAGTATCCACAAATAACTCTTCTGGAGAGGGTTTAAAAATATGACATTTATTTAAATACAGGATATAAAAATACTACTAATAAAATAACACTAATAAAAAAAACACTAGAAATTATTACACTAGTTCTATCACCCTTCTTTCAATATCTCTTCTTTCAATATCTCTTTGAACAGTTTTTTGTTGGTGCCAACGGCGTTCAGTCCTCCATTAATAGAGTTACCTGCATTCACCCTTCTTTCAATATCTCTATCAGCCTTCCCATCTCTCGTAAACATACTTCCCAAATAAACAAACTCATCCACCTGCTCCAAGTATTCATCATTCACAACTATATTGCATACTGTTTTCGTACTCTCTCTTTCAAACACCATGACTTTAGACTTACTTAATATCATTGACCATATCGTTTATTCTGCGTGAAATAGTATCATCAGAAAGTGGTATGCTTTTTAACTTGTTTGCCTCTTGCTTGCTGACCATAATTTCAACCATGTCTAGAGCTGCTGGCAAAATAAGATTTTCGGCTATTGTGTGCGGCTTCCCTGCTTTAGCCACTGTGTAGCTAGCTAAAATGCTGAATCGTTGACACTGGATATCTAAAAACAAATAAAAAGATATAAAAATTAACAAATGATTGACCATTAAAAAAAAGAGCGCGCGGAAGCACACCAAAATTAATTTTAATTAAGTTATATGGCAACCATCAACACTAAATGGAGACTAGGACAACGCTGTTTTATTACCTGAATCATAGTATTTTGCTGCTGGATAATAACTTTCAACTTTGGTTCAAAGAAATCCAACGGCCTGTCAGCTTCTTTTTGGTGCTTAGTTGAGAGATACCACGTAAGCTTCGACGGTTTCATACTCTCACGTGATAGAACATCGCCGCAAATTACACATTAAGGTTTATTATTTATTACTGTAAACCCGTATTTCAAGTAGTTGTCGTCATAGTGTCTATTTTTCTCGGTTTTAATTCACCTCCGCCAGTGGCACTCGTACCAGATTTTGAAGGCTGCGATCTTTTGAGAAACTTATCCATTTTTCAACCGCGCGGAGCAAGCCAAAAATCAAAAATATCACGTCCATATTCATCGGTGTCCTTGCGTAACTGAGTGAGAGTTGAGATAAAAAAAAAAACATTCTGTACTAGCGCGGGTGGAGCGTGGCGGCTTGCAGCGCGGGTCGCTTGAGTCTCTACCGCGAAGAGAATGCAGTGTGACAACGCCACCACAAAATTAGGCCCGCGCAAGCTGGGGCGTCCAAGTCAAAGTCCTACTAACTTACCTCGTACTTACTTTCAAAGTTCTCGCGGCTTCCTTGCGGAGTGTAGGTGTAGGCCATAATAATGAATATAGGTACCAAAATGAAGAAAATAATTATCGTATTTAAATTTTCTGTATTTATGGCCAAAGGGGGTCGCCAGAATTTTTCAACCTGTAAAGGGGTCGCGTATTCAAAAAGATTGAAAAACACTGAATTAGGATATGGTCTATTTGGTTGTGGTATCTGCCGCCAGGTGATGTCCATGTCCATTTATATATATTCTTCCGTGGGAACTGTGTTGATGCTATTATCATATTCCTTGATTCTGCAAAGTCAATCACTCTTGATCCATTGTTATTGCTTTCCGTATGAAGACTGTTTTTTCCTGTAACCTGTTGGTGTGCCGGATCCTGACCAATTTTTGCATTAAGGTCTCCAATTACCATTTTTATATCATTGGATGGTATGGTGTCATATATCTGTTCCAGTTTATGATAGAAAGTATCCTTAGTTACTTCATCTTTGTCTTCTGTCTCAGCGTGAACATTTACGATGGAAATGTTAAAGAATTTAGTTTTTATACGAAGTATACATATTCTTTCGTTTACAGCCTTAAAACCAATTACTTGGTTTTTTAATCTTTGGTTAACGATGAAGGCTACTCCGAACTCATGGTATTTTTCGTTGCCACTGTGCATTATTGTATGCGTTCTAGTATCAAAGGTATCAGTGCCTGTCCATCTTGTTTCCTGCACTGCTAATATATCTACTTTGTACTTTTCCATTTCACCAAGTACTTCTCTGAGGGCCCCACCTCTGTACATCGTTCTTACATTCCATGTTGCCATTCTCAAGTCCATATTTCGATTGCCATGTTGTCTGCCGGGTATTTTCGCTGTCCGAGGCTTAGTTTCCGGTTTCGTAATAATGCTATTTTTACAGGGAGTGGTTATTAGCCACTCGCCCAACCCCTTACTGGAGGCGAGGGTTTTTCTGTAGGGGTTTTCCTTCCCTTAGCTGGGAGGTTCTGGTTTTATGGCGCCAGAGTTTCGCCATTCGCCCCCTCTCCGTCGGCTATGAACCCGAAATGGGATGGACGTCCCACACCGGTGATCACATTGCCCAGGGGTCGCGGGGCCATGACGACCGCTCGTGGACGCCAGAGAGTTGGACTTGTTGGTAGTGCTGCTGATGCAGCAACGTCCTTTGTGGCATTTTTTGAGGCGCACACCATCCAGCTTGATGTGTCCCACCACGACCTACCAACCCTTCGACCCTTAATCACTGTGATAACTATCCTTAATCACTGTGAAATTCTTCAATCCAATATAGACATGCTAAAAATTTGGTGCTCACAAAACAATCTATATTTAAATGTAGAAAAATGCAAAACTTTGACCTTTTCCAGAAAAAAAACATCACTGTTTTTTGACTATTCAATAAATAAAATAAATTTAGAAAGAGTATCAGAAATGCGGGATCTTGGCATAATAATGGATAAGAAACTAGACTTCACGGTTCACATTCAACAAACTGCAAATAAGGGTATGAAAACATTAGGATTTGTATTAAGAACAATTAAAAACTTCGAATCGTTACAAATCATTAAACTACTGTACACATCCCTTGTTAGAAGCCTAATAGAATATAAGTCCATAGTCTGGTCGCCATTCTACAAAATTCATATTCATACTATTGAAAGAATTCAAAGAAAATTTCTACGTTTTGTAAATTTTAAACTTAACATCCGTTTAGAGCACATAAATTACCCGTCGTTAATGAATACTTTAAATATTCCAACATTAGAAAACAGACAAAAAATAAACGACCTAACATTTTTATTAAAATTATTATACTCTAAATTCGACAGTTGTGAACTCCTGCAATTAATAAATCTACATGTACCTACATGAACAATTAGACAAACATTGACATTATATACATACATCTCATTCGAACTATGATTTACATTCTCCAATGCAACGTTTACATAGTCTTGGTAACAAATACTTAAACAATATGGATGTATTTGACAATAATTTGAACTTAGCAAACTTCAATCGCCATGTGTGCCAACTATGTATTTCTACCTATCCCATAAACTAATGTGAACAACAATTTTAAACATTACCTTCTTTGTGTCAACTCCTATATTTTATGGACTATATTTTGTTTCTTATATTTTATGTTACCTGTATTTTGTTAACGCTTATATTTTATGTCACCTATATTTTGTTTTTAACATGTATTATGTTACTTGTATTTTGTAAACCCATTATTTTTACTGTAATTAAAAAAAAATGTACTGCATTCTATGTAAAAGCCCTATGGGCGTTTAAATAAATAATATAACCCAAGGATGATTATTTATAAACTAATGAATTTGGTACATATTAAACCTAATATCCTCTTTTCAGGTGCAAGTACAAAAATTTCAAGTGCCGAGAGATGGAAGAGGAAGAAGGCTGGTATTGTCGACACGGCTTCGGAAGATGTTTCAAAACTCACCTCAATAGCCAATGAAATTCTAACTAGAACTGGCAATATGGATATTTATCAGGAAACATTTGAAAAGATATCTACCATCATTGTTAAAAATGAAAAAAAATCCGCAGGATGCTCATCAAAGACTGAAGGAGAGGAACTCGATATGTACTCGGATGATTTTGATGCTAAGATGAAAGCGAAGAAAGAAGACGGGTCTGTAAAGTTTGAAGAAGAGGAGAAAGAAGAAGAACCAGAAAAGAAACTGATGTGGGAATTCAAATGGAGTCAGGGCGATGATTCACAAGTCCACGGTCCTAACACTACGAGGCAGATGCAGCAATGGGTCAATGAAGGTTTCTTCAAGACTGGGGTTTGGGTACGGAAGTGTGGACAGGAAGGACCCTTCTACACATCCAATAGAATCGATTTTGAATTATACCTCTAGTTAGTGTGATAATAATACATAGCAGTTTGTTGGCATCATGAACTAAACGCAACACTGTTCTGTTGTTCATTGAAACCATTCGAGATAATCAACGATTATCTTGCTATTTTTTACTTTCTAGAAAGAACTGAACTCTTAGTTTTATGAAATAAGAATACTGCATTATCACAAAAATGCATTCTGGCCTTATCAGGTTGGTGTCTACAAAAGTGTGTTCTTAATTGAGAGTTTTTTTTTGTTGACCTTTTGGTATGCGGCAACATCACATTCCTGCGTTAATACAAAAAGTAGTAATAATCATTGAACAAAACTTATGTAACCAACCGCCTACATCATTAAAATACATAATGTACATAGTGTAATACATACTTATTAAGTGTTATTTTTATCCCAAGTGTTTTAATCATGGATTTGTTATATGTATGTACTTTACATATTAAAAAAATTATTGGAAAAACTGACACAATGTTATTCAATCCTTTTCACTCATGGTTGGTTTAGTCTTACGACCGTTGTTCCCAACTTTTCGATCGATCAATCTGAGTCTGCAATCAGCTAAGCGATTTATAAGTATTTTAAAGGTGACACTCGATTTGCGTTTCCAAATATTTTATCGTTGACTCTCAAGTGTGCCTACTTTCATAGACAATAAAATGGCATTAAAGTAAAAACTTTCAATGTTGAATTAATATTAAAGAGTTAATTATTTTATTTATTATTAACACACACAATTTCTTTTAAATACTATTATCCATGAACTGGCATTTTATATTTTTTAAACAAACATAAAATATATTAAAAATAAAATGTAGCTTGATTTTTGCCGCCGTTACGTCGGTACCTCGTGGCGTTGGCGCCACTTTGTTGAAACTTTTTATAACTTTGCTTTGCTCAGTCAAGCTCCACGTGTCCGACTTCCTTAGATTGACCGATGCTTGTGTGTTGGAAAGAGCGTAGTTGTGCAGTATTGAGCCTTAGCAATTGATTAGTAGGATTGGGAACAGCGGCCGTAAAGATTGTAATATTTGACCTATTTTCACCGTTAAATTATTTGCAGATGCTTGCAAATTACTAGGGCTTAACAATAGTTCCAACTAGCAATGTGATTTAAATTTAACGACAGGTAAGAATAAAACGAGTTCTGTGAAGCACATTTATTATTTTATTTCCATTAATTTTCAAATTAATTTCTACACATACAAGATTATCGTGATATGACTAGAATCAACAAATTAATACTGTTGAACACCCATTGTTAAAATAGTAAGTTGTTTAAATAGACATTTAGCTATAAACTGATACACAAATACATGCATGGAAGTCAAATCATTGAAAGAGGACACAAAACTGAGGGTACAATCATCAGAAACATTTAAGTCTCAAATATAAAAAAAAAAATCATAAGACTATGAAATGTTCCATTTCGTGATATCATAACCCTGATTACCTTGTGAAGAAGCTTTATCGTTGAAAATTTGTGGCATCGAGGGTTTGTTCTTTTGTCTACCACTAGAGGTTGCACGTTGCACAGCAAAAGACTGTCTCAACTTATCATAGGAAATTCAATCGGAAACACATTCTGTTAGAACAGTGGAGGTAATCCACCTCTTACCCGGCCTGGTATAAGTAACTGATGGTTACTCCTTCAAGGCTCTCGCAAGATTCTAATTTTTTTTGTTAACCCGTCTGCTTGTTTAGGAATAAGTACATTCCAAAACATGTAATCGCGTTATACTTTCATAAGACCAAAAACGTCCCGAGCGACCTTACATTTTAAAAGCTATATATCTCTCTTCCTCTCATGCAAACATATGTATTTTTCTTTTAACCAGAAAGAGAACGAACTCACGCTTCTTATTGTCTTTGATACATGAAAGCTATTTTGCATAGATATTTTACAATCTCGATCCAAAGTGACAGTTTCAGATTTTTTCAGAATCCGAGGCTTCTGGATTGTGAGGTGCGAATATATTGAACCAAGCAGACGGGTTAAACGAAGCTACATTTATTTATTTTGAACGAATCTAGACCTCCAGTGTCCTTGCATACGTTGTTAGTAAGCAGTATGCAAGTGCTTAACAGGAAAAACAAAATGCAAAAAATAGGTTAGTAAGACAAAGATAAATTAAACAGGGCAAAATAAAAACTCATTCATGAGGCTCCATGAGGCGGCATTGCATCTGTAAAAACCCGCAAGCACCTGCATAAAATAGAGAACAGTGGAGGTAATAGAACATTCTGTTAGAACAAAATAAATGCTAGAAATAGCAGTTTAAGGAGTGAATCATGGGTATTGGGCATATTCGTATTCTTCAGCTTATCACATACATTTCAGCCATAATCTCTCTCCTGTTTTTGGTTTGTATTCATTAATCTTTCCATGCATCATTTGTTACCCATCCAGATATATATACAATGGAACTTCGCTTAATGAGCACCTCTCATAATGAGTAATTCACATTACGAGCAAAATAAATTGTATAAAAAATGGCTCTCATAACAAATGACATTTCGCATAACGAGTGACGTGGAAAGAGAAAGTCCCCTCTTCACGTCACGGACTTAACGGGGGTTTCTCATATGGATAAATGAAAAAGCAATTGCAAGGCAAAAGAAAGTCATTTTCGCCGACCTCGTTAAGCTTTTTCTTCGATCATCGGTCGAAGAAAAGTATTTAAGGGAAGTCATCGATGGTTCGAGAAATTTAAGAGAACCGGCTTCCACAGCATTGTGGGGCACGGTGAAGCAGTAAATTCTGGCATAAAGGCAGCAGAGAACTTTATCGGCGACTTCAAGAAGATTGCAGATTCTGAGGGTTACCTGTCGCAATAGGTTTTTAATCGTTTCGAGACGGGTCTCTCCTCGTTAAACGTTACGTATAACAAAAATTTTTTCAGCATGAAACGCATTACATGGGAAAAATAGTTTCGCTTAATGAATGTTTCGCATCATGATTAAGAGTCGGAAACGAATTATGCTCATTATGCAAGACTCCACTGTATTTTAAATTATCTATCCCTACCAAACGCAAACTTTCTTTTAATCTTGTAGGAGTTTGCTTTAGTACACATATAATGTAATCGTAATATGTTTACACTTCCATTTCCTACAATTTTGTTTCATGTAAATAACTTTAAAAAATACAATCTTTATCCAATTTAATGTTAATTTTTCAGGAATGTTTTGGAATAGTATAAAAAATAGAAGTTGTAATTTGAGCTATTAATGTTATAAAAGAAAACAGGTACGTAAAGACTTCAGTTTACATAGTAAATATTTTTTTTATTTATAAAAAATATTAACACATTGTTTGCGGGAGACGCTTCAACGCGAGTTTTTCAGACTTTTGGTAAAGAGCGGGAGACGCTTTATAACGTGTTTTGTATTTACTTACTATCGGTATCGCAAGGACGTGTTGTTATTCGGTGAAGTAAAAATTAGGAACAAAGTCTCGTGAGACATGTAAGACAGGTACCCGGCAGCATTCGGTGCAAGTGGATATCTGAACTGCACTATACATATGCCCACAAAGTACCTAATTCTGTGATGTACTATTACATAAAGGGAACTGTTTCCAAAGATATCATACTTTGAAACAATATAAGTGTTACTCTATATATATTTATGAAATATATATTATGTTGAAAGTGCATAAAATGACTAATTATTAGACAACTAGAAGTTAAAAACCCGCTCCGCAGGTTGCTGCTGCTAGGCCCTGTGGGCGGCTTTTGGTTCGGCTTCGCTCAGTTTGAGTGTTGGTGACCATTTTATAAATTTGATAGGAACTGATTCCAAAAATAGCCAGTTCCTCGGATCCAGTAACACTAGTCACCATGATCACTCCAGGGACAAAGTAACCGCGACAGGCAATGACGTCATGTATAATAATATACATTGATGCGCAGTAGAAATCACAATGTGGTATTATTATTCACAACTGCCAGTTGATGAAAGTACAAATCCAATAGTATTTATGCCTGCCAGCCGAAGCTCCTCACGCTAGCTGTTAACGTGGCGCCATTTTTTGGCATTGCTTTAATTCGGTTCCATTACAAAAGTAGATTTGTAACAAACTCTACGTACGAAAACGGTTTTGCGTAAGGTGCGGCGTCAGAGTCGTATTCGTAGTCGGATTCTTAAATTTCAACCGTAGTGCAAGTTTATCAAAAGTTTGTAATTTATCCCTGAGTACCATAATTTTATATCCGAAAATATAAAAATTTGTATTTATGTATTGTTGTAATACAAGATAATAAAAGATTTTATTTAACGTACGATACTGAAAATTTTATTTACATATGATCCATACTTTAGAAGCTATAGCTATTTTACGTTGTGGAGTGTCGATACTCCCACCACCATTGGGACGAGAGGTGGGGAGAGACGCGGCACAGCCCTTCACTCCGTGACAATAGGCAATAGCAACAGCTCTGTTAATTGTTATTTTGTCATTGTCATTTATCAATAAAACATGTGAGTACCGTATTTCTTATTTTATTTTAACAGAACCCTACATATTAGATTAAATATTATGAGAGTTTGGAAACTCCCATAACGTGAAACGTAATTTTGCAAGCGAATTTGAAAAAATCGCCCGCTTTGTAGAGGAGATTGATAAAAAAAACCACCCGCATACAATGTGTTAATACAATACAATAATAACATTTGACGAGGGAAAGGGAATGTTTAATCCTACATTTCACAACATTAACTTACATTGTATGAAGACGCCTATAATATTGTGAATTTACAATAAATATTAATTTGCGATAAATGTAATTATCAGAATAATAAGATAATGATATGTAGGCATAACAATATTATTTATAAAAAATAAACCTCAACATATTAAATTAGAAAAGTAATCACATTTTTAGGTACAAGCAGTTATAATATCAATGCAAATATTAAAAATACATTATCTTGTCAAATAAGTCTGTAAAACAAGTGTGAGCGATTATTGTAAATGACATTGGCTACAATATAACATTAATATTTTTGTATATAATCTACAAGTACACATAATATAGTATTATAACATAAAGTATGTGGATTATGATAATGTTGCAAGGTACAAAAACAACTTTTAATTATCTTTCAGCTTGAGTTGTAATTCGTATTATGCTCCTAACATTATGTTTTCCACATGAAATATGTACATACATAAAATCCCTTACAGGTTATGAAATGACAAATGAATGGTTTCTTTAGACCAGGGGTGCTCAAATGGTCGATCGCGAGTGCTTTTTGAGTCGATCTCGAGAAAAAATTGCCGATATAAATAGATCTATTCACGATTTTTGTTTTATTTGATCAATCAGGCCTTTTTTATGTTTACTCTATCCTCATCTATGGTGTGCGACGTCACATTATTGCATTTTCATGGTAAATATTGTCGAAATTTTTTTTTTTACATTAACTCCACACAGGAGGCCCTGAGGAAAAAAAATACACATGAGTCAGTCAGTCCGAGTTGTAACTAGAAGGCGATACGAAGTTTATTAATAAATAATACGAAATGATTACGGTGAAGAGATTCATTCTTAATTTAAAAACCAGTTTTGTTATCACAATGTAAAATTCCAGTTGAGGATTCATCTGCTGACACATTTCTAAGGAAAATGTTCTTATTCGAAGTGCAGTTATAAAATTCTAGTTGCAGACTATGTATGTGCTGCCAGAATAAAGAAAAACCATTTTCATCTGAGTGTAGTTTTAATTCGCTGCACACAGATTTAATTTGCACCAGTTCATAATGTAAAATTTCTGATGTAATATTTCGAAGGAAAACACTCTCTTATTCGAAGTATAGTCATAAAATTCAAGTTGCAGACCATGTATCTGCTCAAAGGGGAACCATTTTCATGTTCTGAATGTAGTTTTCATTCGCCGCACACAGATTTAATTTGCACCAGTTTTGTGTTTAGAATGTAAAATTCGAATTATGGATTATCTGCTGACACATTTCGAAGGAAAACATTCTCTTATTCGTAGTACAGTTATAAAATTCTAGTTTCTGACTATTTATGTGCTGCTAGAATCAAAGACAAACCATTTTCATGTTCTGAGTGTGGTTTTAATTCGCCACACACAGGTTTAATTTGAACCAGTTTTGTGTTCACAATATAATGATAAATTAAATAACAAGTTGCCGGTTCATCTTGTACCGAGTGAAGCTTTGTATTTGATTATTAATTTTTTAAACTTTTATGAGTAAAATCTCAAATTATAATATTTAATTAAATGAAGACAATATTAGCGAAACTCAATCGAAATCTGGAGACAGAAAAATCAGAAAAGATATTGGCTCCGCTGGGACTCGAACCCAGAACCCTTTTCTTACATGGAAACAGCTCTACCGATTAAGCTACGGAACCCATATTAATTCGGTCACTTTTAACTGTATCATACTTCGACTAAGAACTACCAACATTATCTTCATTTACTTAACGCACATATATTATATGCAATCTAGATAGTGTCTGGATAAATTTTTTATCCATTTTATTTGTAATACGCGACATCTATTGACTTTTTCTGCAAGTCTAGGATGAATATTTATTATTAATTTTTTAAACTTTTATGAGTAAAATCTCAAATTATAATATTTAATTAAATGAAGACAATATTAGCGAAACTCAATCGAAATCTGGAGACAGAAAAATCAGAAAAGATATTGGCTCCGCTGGGACTCGAACCCAGAACCCTTTTCTTACATGGAAACAGCTCTACCGATTAAGCTACGGAACCCATATTAATTCGGTCACTTTTAACTGTATCATACTTCGACTAAGAACTACCAACATTATCTTCATTTACTTAACGCACATATTATTGGCTGCTATCTTTATATATGATTACAAGATTCAACTCGAACTAAATGCAATCTAGATAGTGTCTGGATAAATTTTTTATCCATTTTATTTGTAATACGCGACATCTATTGATATGGGTTCCGTAGCTTAATCGGTAGAGCTGTTTCCATGTAAGAAAAGGGTTCTGGGTTCGAGTCCCAGCGGAGCCAATATCTTTTCTGATTTTTCTGTCTCCAGATTTCGGTTGAGTTTCGCTAATATTGTCTTCATTTAATTAAATATTATACTTTGTATTTGAGTTGCGTGCCATATGCTGCAAAATTCTTAGAAATTGACTGTTCCGTGTGTAGCTATTATTTCGGGACTCCTACGCAGAAGAAGTTTAGTATTTGTAATTTGTATTTGTACTAGTTAAAACCTGCCTTGTGTGATGAAGATGCGAAATCCTATTACATGAATACCATTCTCGATTTCCGAGAGTCGTTATAAATTTGTATGATTTGATTTTTATTGGAAGAATACTTGTCACATGTGATATAAAAATCGGCATAAAATGAGGTTGCAATAAAAAAAATGATGACACCACGTTATCCTCCCTATCCGCTCCGGGTGCCACCTATGCTAGCCACGCCACTGATCACACATACTTGCAGCTTCGTCGATCGATCACTGATCACACATACTTGCAGCACAGTCGATCGATCGGAGTCTAATAATATTGAGGTCGATCGCCAGCAGTTCAAGTTTGAGCACCCCTGCTTTAGACCCACTTGACTGGTTCACATAATGTGACTGATTCTAAGAAAGTGAACAAAATAACAGGTGCTTTTTACTATGATAGTTGCTACTGCTAGCATAAGAAATTAAATACAAATGCAATTTTTAACATATTCCACAATATAATTCAACTTTTCAATTTTGATTGTTTTAACCTGTCATGTCTGTTTGTCCAATTTTCGGAACAACTTATATAGGTCTCATAGAAATCGTTGTATCGCCCTTACTATCATGGTTAGAAATATGATCTAAACAGTGTTAGAAAGAAAAAAAATATCACGCTTTATATTAAATTCTAAAAGTTAAACACAAAATAACTAAAATGTACTTCTATATGAATCCAAGTTTCCAATGCAAATTGAAAAAATTTATTTTGGGAAATTTTTTTGAGTTGACGATAACGTTTATAATACACTTGACTAATAAATTATGTATGTGTTTTTATTTTTCTCATTATCAGTAATTTTAGTTAAAAAAACGTAAGGTAAGGATTTTTAAAACTTTTTTATGTTTGTATGCAAAATTTTTATATTTCAAAAATTATATGCTTATTTCAAATTATAAAATTTGAAAGCGTATTTCATCACCTATCCAAAACAGTTTTTAGTTTTCGGTTACATTCAGAAATATTCTATTTATGTGGATTTTATTACAAAACAGAAATATTTTGACCCTCTGATAAAATAGGGTCAAGGCCCAAAGGGTTAAATACACTTATTTACCCAAATAGACAGTTAAATACATAGTAACCCAAGAAAGTTGATTTCTTTGGGTTCGCCGCACTCAGGCATGATGGGTTCATCAAACAAGCTAAGTCGTCCACCATTACAAAAGCAACAAAACCTAGGAAAGTTTGTCTTTCTTTGGGTTTGCATCCAGGTGTCATGGGTTCTTAGTTCAAGTAATTCATTCGTAAGCCAAGTCCTCCACATTACACAAGGAACAATTTCAGATTTTTATGATGAGAGTAGGGAGAATTCCAATATTGTCATGTATTTGGAACCCGGAAAGAAATAAATAAATAATTTCACTACCAAAACTGCACAAGTGTTCAGCTTTTAGGCAATGATAATGTTCAGATGAAGGCAGAAGTAGTTCACTGTTTTTTCAGATGTTTCCAAGAGCTTTTGAAAGCCCATCCTGAAGTTCCTGTCATGAACTGTCCCAGCACATAGAGCAGGGACAGAAACAGGATAATGGTTTCCATAATGACGAAGTGGGAGATGGAGGTTCCGATTTCCAGCCAGCTCCCGGTATTCTTCACTTGGTGCAGGAAGTAGAGGCCCATGTGGTCGGAAAAAGCTAGAACTATTAGGAAGATTTGTCCAGTTGGTGCCTGGAAAACAACATACTTGGTTTAGTATTCATTATTTGGTTAGCACTTGGATTCCTAAGATTTTTTTCAGGTTGGAATTTTTACTACAAAAGTGGCATTCTGAGATCCCCCTATCATAACAGACAGATACAATCATCAGATACATGGAAATGCTGTCTTTGTTTTACTGGAATGTCAATGATTGCTCTTCAAAGAAATAACACCGATACCTACAACAGTACACTGTTAAGGTTGCCGGTACACTGTAGTAAAGCACGACAAACCTTGCCTAGCAACCGTACACAGTTGACATTTGTCTCAGATGAGCAAATGTGATAATGTCAGGGCCAGCACTATGCAGGTGCAATTGGAGCAATCCACTTCGGGTGCCAACTTATAAAGGCGCCAAGAAGTCAAGGAGCCAATGCGCAGATAATACTTAACACCTAATACAGCACCCTTGAGGTTTTTACTAGCTTTTGGCCCTCGATAACGTAACAATAATACATATAAGGTAATATCACCTTGACAACCAAGTTGACGCCGCAGAAGGTGCAAGCCACAAACAGGAATGGTACGAGAGTCTTGCACAGAATCAGGGAGGCCATCAGGAATGGACTGAACTGCGAGACAAAGCACCGAACCCATGTGGGGTCAAATGAGTTCATAGATGCAATGTTTCCTGTGCCAAAGAAGGCCAGCATTATGAATACCAACTGTATAGAATCTATTAAGGAAAACATATTTATAGTATTTATTCCGACACTGAAGAAATAAAATGAAAAACGTGTTGTGGAAGAAGATCGCCCGGGTTTCTTACTTCTGATGAAATTGATCAAAATACTTGTTAAATACAGACTCGAGTGTAGGCGAGGTTATTTATAAATAATGCGCGTATTGGCGATATGGATATTTATTATGAGTAATGGCTATAAATACGTCCTAACTAACGTGTTGGCGGTTGGAAAAAGAGAGTGAGGAGAGGCCTGCATCTCCTTTTATATGCGGGATCACCTGTCTCGCTCTTGTATGGCCGGAAACAGGTGTGCCACCCTAAAACCTCTCTCACATCCTCCCCTACTTAAACGGGAGAATCCTGGCTACATAAGTGATACCTATAGCTACATATTTCATACAATATATTTTATATTTCATATTTCACATTTAAAATTAACACATTACATTTAAAATTAACAAAACATTTGTTTTTGTTCTTTCCGTTTCCCTTCTGTCCATTTCTGTCCATTTCGACTGCGAAGTGCTGTCACCTGGGCCGAAGCCTTCCTTGCCATGGGTTAGACCTGAAACATGGAGAAACAGAATTAGAGACACTTCTATTACGTAACATACCGGAGAGATCTAATTCGTCCGTCGACAATTCCAACGTGTCAGACGCGAATTCCTGGTTATCTTCCTCCTGCCATGAAACATGTAATTCCTTTAACTGGTCTAAATGTCTTTTCCACACCATATTAGACTTGTTAATTTTTATGAAATATATTTTACTACCTTTTTTATCCACAATAACCCCAGGGACCCATAACCTATTACCCTGAGATCTGAAATCTCTAGTCATTACTTTCTGACCTATATTAAAACCTGATTTAACTCTACCCTTATATTGTCTTTTCTGATTGTTTTGGCTCTGAGTAACCTTTTTTATTACTTTGTTTCGTCGAGTAGAACCTGAACTACCCGTTCTATCCTCAATTTTCCTTGGAATCAGAGAGTCAAATACTGTTCTAATTTTTCTACCCATTAATAATACAGATGGCTCACATCCTGTTGTTGCGTGAACTGTATTCCTATAGTCTGCTAAAAAGTTACCTAACTTTTCTTTATAATCTGAAGGAAATCCATTATGTTTACAAATTTTTTTAAGGAAATTTTTACAAGTCTTTACTGTAGCTTCAGCTTGCCCGTTGCTACTAGGGTGATTGACTGGACTAGTGATATGTTCTATCCCATTTTTCTTACAAAAATTTTCAAAATCCTCAGAACAAAAACACGTACCATTATCACTAACTAAAGTTGCAGGAAAACCAAATTGCGAAAATAATCTATGAAGTATTTCGATATTTTCTTTTGAAGACAGACTGTTTACTTCCAGACACTCAATCCACTTTGAAGAAGAGTCTACCACCACTAAAAAATTTTTGTTATACAAACTACCATGATCAATATGTACCCTGAACCATACTTCAGGTTCATATGGCCACACTGCTAAAGAACTCTTTTGTGATTCTGGTTTAATTTCTAAACAATCTCTACAATTTTCCGTTATTTTCTCCAAATCTTGATTAATTTTTGGCCACCAGACAAAGCTTTTTGCAATACCTTTAGTCTTAAAAACCCCTAAATGAGATCTATGTAACATCTTTAAAACCTCTTGTCTTAAAGACTCAGGTACAACAACCCTATGTTGATATAAAACACACCCATTTATCAAAGACAATTCTAACCTTTTTTCCCAAAAAATTCTAATAAAGTTACCACTTTGTGCCTTTTTTACTGATGCTGGCCAACCTTCGATAAGAAAATTTTTTACTTGACCTAACACATCATCCTTTTCGGTTTCGCTTTTTATCACGTCTAAAGACAAATTAAACCCATTATTCTCGAAATAATTAATGTAATCAGACTCTATCTCATCTTCACAGCTAACCTTTTCAATCGGACACCTGCTCAGAAAGTCTGAACAATTATTTTTCGATTTTACATATTCAATTTTAAAATTAAACGAACCTAACATAATAGCATATCTCTGTAACCTTGACGCGGCAATCTTAGGTACTTCTTTATTTTCACCTAAAATTCTCACTAACGGCTGATTATCCACAGCTAAAATAAATTCTCTGCCGTACAAATATTGATAAAACTTCTTAATTCCAAAAATAATTGCTGTTGCTTCAATATCTAGAATAGAATAATTCTTTTCCGCTTTAGTTAAAGTTCTGCTTGCGAACCCGATCGGTCTTTCTACGCCATTTTGAAACCTATGAAGTAATGTTGCTGCTACCCCATTAAAACTACCATCTGTGACAAGTTTCACAGGTATATTTTCGTCAAAATGCGTTAAAATCCTATCCGAAGTTAATATTCTTTTAATTATCGCAAAACTATTTTCTTGTTCCGTACCCCATTGAAACTTAACATCTTTTTTAAGTAATTCGTATAATGGTGACAATATATTTGCCATATTTGGAATAAAATTACGATAATAACTAATCATACCTAATAAACTTCTTAAATTATTTAAATCACTAGGTGCTGGTGCATTTAAAATGGCTTCTTTATTCCGTTCACACGGTTGAATCCCTTGTTCACTTATTTTATAACCTAAAAACTCAATAACTTTTAAATTGAATTCACACTTGTCACTATTCACTGTTAGATTACAATGTTTCAACCTTTCTAACACGACACATACGTTTTTCTCTAAATCGTCTTCGTCTTCCCCTATCACGATAATATCATCCAAATAAAACGTCATGTTCTGTAATCCTGACAAACAATTTGCCATTGCCTTTGCAAATATAGCTGGCGCGGGAGATAACCCGTACACTAACCGCTTATACTGAAACAATCCTAAATGGGTATTGATTGTTGTAAAACGCCTACACTCCTTTTTTAAAACAAATTGACTATACGCCGATTTAAGATCGATTTTTGCAAAAACTTTCCCACCATTTACTTTCGTTAATAGCTCCTCTATCCTAGGTAATGGATATTTGTCAACTAATAACTGATTATTCACTGTCGATTTATAATCACCACATAATCTAATACTACCGTTTTTCTTAATTACTGGAACAATTGGACTTGCAAACTCACTAAACTGGACTTGTTCTATAATACCGTCTGACAGTAAACTATCTAACTCCCTTTCGACTTTTTCTTTCAAAGCGAACGGCATAACTCTGTGATTACGAAATATCGGAATAGCGGTCTCTTTTAAAGTTAAATTCACTTCGTACTTATTACATTTTCCTAGTTTATCCGTAAAAACTTCCGGGAATTTTTTTACTAATCGCTGCTTCAAAGTATTCTGTTTTATACTGTTTACGATTCCGTTAATCCCGACGTTAAAAAGATTCATAAAATCACGCCCCACTATCGATAACGAAGCACTTGTGACAACAACAAATTTCAAATTGTGACACTGACCGTTAAATTCCACTTGTGGCGTAATTGTACCTACCACTTTCACGAGCGTATTGTCAAAACCCCGTAGACTAATGTCTTCGTGCACTAGCTTGATTCTACTGAATTTACTGAAATAACACTCCTTGGAAATTACGCAACAAGATGCTCCAGAATCTACCATGAATTTACTCTTGATCCCGTCTAGTGAAACTTCAATAAAAAATGGTTCGACACTATTAACTTCACCCAACTTTGTGTCCGACAACAAAGTATTCACACTCTTACGTGTTGAGGAACGCTTGCACTGTTTTGCGAGATGACCCTTCGTACTGCAAATTTTACATAAATAATTTTTATATCTACATTCCGTCGCGATGTGATTATTGTGACCACAAACGGTACAATTTTGTTTCACAGCGTTCGCTGGCGACTGTGACCGTGCCCTGTTGCTATGCCCGAAACGCTTCACGTCTCTGTCTTTCACACGCGAATTATTAAAAGAGAGTCGACCGGCCTTGAGCTGTACATTAGCGTAAACCGTATTATCAACTCGGGACTGCGCTTGAGTTGAAGCTACGAGGTCAATGCACTCGGCGACTTGTAAACATTTTTCGAACGAGTGTAATTCACCCTCGAGAAATAATTTTTCCCTTACCTTTCCTGGTTTACAACCCAAAACAAAGAAATCCCTTAAATTTACTGATAAACTATTCCCAAATTTGCAATTAGTAGAAAGAGACTTTAACCGCACTGCAAACTCACGGATTGATTCGTCATTTCTTTGTTTAGCACTGTAAAACTTAGATCTCTCTTCAAAAAAACATTTCGTTGAACAACAATACTCATCAAGTTTAGATATCAAATCTTCTAACTTAATATCTGTTACCTTTTTAGGAATGCACAAATTAACCAATAAGGAAAAACAATCATCTTTCAATGCATTCAGGAAAATAGCCCTTTTTTTATCATCCGATGCAAACTTTTCATCATTCACGAGGAGAAATTGTCCGAGGCGGACCTTGAAGTTCTCCCAGTTCCCGTCACGCAAACTGAAGGACTCCAATCCTCGAGACTCCATGTTCCCAATGCCCAGAAGGTACCCAAATAGAGAGAAAGAAAACAGAAAAAACAAAAACTTCCCAATGAGGCTTCTTCTTCTGCCGTCTGCTCCCTGGACCCTGCTCCGGAAACTGCTCCTTGACCCTGTGAATTGATGGCTCCTTCCAGACCCGTCACACAGTAACACCGATGGCTACCCCAGATCACTCCTGCGACCTGGATCTCCGATCCTTGACCCTCAGAGATGTCGATTGACGCTGGACCTCCCGTGCTTCCCCCTTCCGAAAAGCTGGCTGGCTCCAGTGTCTTCTTGCACTTCACTCCTTGCAGTGAAGTGTTGGAATAATTTCGGTCCGGCCTTTCTTACCGACCCGAAATAATAATGTTACCGCGTATTTTTGCCAAATTTTTGTGCCAAATTTTTTTGCGCGTCGATTCTTTACGCGATCTGCCGTATTGTCAGAATCGTGTACCGTAGGCTGCGCCACTGTTAAATACAGACTCGAGTGTAGGCGAGGTTATTTATAAATAATGCGCGTATTGGCGATATGGATATTTATTATGAGTAATGGCTATAAATACGTCCTAACTAACGTGTTGGCGGTTGGAAAAAGAGAGTGAGGAGAGGCCTGCATCTCCTTTTATATGCGGGATCACCTGTCTCGCTCTTGTATGGCCGGAAACAGGTGTGCCACCCTAAAACCTCTCTCACAATACTAAAATTCAAAATCACACTTCTATGAATTATCTGTTCAGTGTATTTTCAATATTTATGCAAAATATATATTTATATAGCACTAACGAGTTCCCGGCATATATTGCTATGCCACTTAATAAGAAATTGTTTCTCCCTGCGTGTCCTTTCCCATTCGTCCCTTTCCCCTTCTGCCTCCCCTTCCTCTCCCGCATCTCTTCCCCAAACGCATTCCCACTCTGTTTTCTCTCTCACCACTCCCCTCTCCTCCCGTCCCGCAAGCCCCCATCCCCGCTCCCGCATTCCATACATTAATAATAATTTCATGATGCCACAACTCACTCTTGTATATAGAAACCATTATGGGCATGCGCATGTCAAATCCCCAAAGTTTCATCGCAATCGGATGAATGGTTAGCAAAGCATTTCATGACACCAGAAGAGCGATTCTATATGTTTTGTGGAAACGGAATCGATTCCATACGTAATTGACTGTCAGATTTGGGTGATAGTTTATGGCTTGCAATTGATTTTTCTATGGGCTGATGTATAAGCTGCAGGGTTGCCAATTTTTTTTTTTTTTTTTTTTACAGTGAATAACCGCACAAGAATCTCAACTGCTCCCGTCTGGAGCCAGTGAGACTATGGCATCCCTAATTGGGGTATGTTGTGAGGCTGAAGGTAGCGGGGAGGGGAAAGAGGTGGGGAAGAGGAAGGTTGGAAAGTGCTTATGTTCTAACGCCAATGCTTATGTTCTAAAATACCCGCGATAAATGTTCAAATTTCCCAAATTGGCGAGGACAAAATAACAAATTCCCCGCAATTTCTCCACTAGTTCAGCGAAATTTGGGGAATTCCCCGCAAATTGGCAACTCAGTTGTTGCCAACTTCGCAAATGTCAAATCCATGATATACAACTTTAAACGTACATTAAATGAATAAATAACCATGTAGGTATACTTGTGCATTTCATGTTTGTTGAAGTCGGCGACAGCTGACACATCAGCCCTTAGAAAAAGCAATTGCAAGCCGTAGACAATCATACAAATCTGACAGGCGATTACGTACGGAATCGATTCCGTATCCACAAAAGATACAGAATCGCATGGCAGAGCTCACTATTGTATATAGAAACCATCGCAGGCATGCGGACATCAAACTCACGAAGTTTCATCGCAATCGGATGAATGATTTAGCAACGCATAGACATCTCTTATTTCCCCAAGCAAGCATATTTTGATTTTTATGTATATAATTAATCCATATAATCTGAACAATAAAAAACATAGCCTGTTCGGTTTGACTAATTTTTGGATTAATGGAATCTTTAAGAAACAGCTGGATTTTCAGAATGAGTTTGACATTTTCTGGGATCTTTCAACGGTCAATAATTTTATTCTTTTTGCCTTTCAAATGAGATACTGTGGATTTACCAATGTTGGATTCGCTCGCTAACTTCCTTTAAGTCTCTCCAACGAGTCTCTCTAAAATTACCCTTTACTAAATACTTGTACATCAATATAAAACATTACTTAAAAAATGTAAAAATGCAACAAATGGAGGAATAGACCAAAAAAATAAAAATATAATTTTTGTTGAAATTACTTACTGGTTTGCGTACGGATGAAATTACTGGAATTGTTTATTGACGTTGTTGTGTTTGGTGAATACCGGAATAGGTTTTCCTATTAGCTAACCTTACATTCTACAACAATGTACCAAGTATTTGAGTGTTTGTATTAGAACGATGGGCGGTGTTGGAATTTTGTTAGTGTAATAAATGAAAAAGGATACAAAGAAGTATGCACGTCGAAAATCATCATAGTTTAGCAGGCGATCAAATGATGAGATTTTGATGAAGTTTGTTGGCTTCTGGATAAAGGTGACCGCAGAGAGCTGGAAATAAATAACATAGTTTTATTAACATAAGAGGTTTAACTGATTTCGCATTAACTCGACTGTTCGCTTTTTGCTGACTGCCAGCTGATTCTATCTTCGTAATAACTTATTTGTTTTTTGCAAAATGATGTTTTTGTAAATTGTACCGTCTTACGAGAGATAATGTGTTCATATATTTGTAAAAATAGTACATAATTGACCATGTGTAATTTCCCCAGAATAGCTCAGAGAAAAGATTTCTTCTATTGTTTCATATGGATATGACGGAATCCAAGAAGTTAATCAATATGTCTGTCTGGTAATGATGATATTACTATTCAATTTTTTGATGTAAAAGTTACTGATACAATTAATAAATCATTTCATACTCTTACGTACCTTACTTTCCTTTGGGTTACTCAAATAATATTCTATTGACACCCAGCAAAGTAAATTAAAGGTGAAGAAAAGCAGGAAGAGGGCTTCGTGACCAACAGAAAGCAGCAGGAAGAACACGGCCAGACTGGAGAAGATGGAGAACAGCCGAGATATCATCCAGCGCGAGGAAAACATTGGAAGAACTAAACTAAGCACTGGAAAAAAAAGAAGATATTTTGTGAAACAAAATAAAAGTTACCCTTTTGTAAAATAAGCTGTATTCTAGGGAGTTTTTTTTAATTGATTTTCCTAATGCTCAAGAAATGCCATCCCAGAATGGTGAAATCCTTGGTTTTTGTCCCAAAGGTTGCTGGTTCAAAGCCCAAAGAGTAAAATAATTTCTTTATTGACTTGGGTTTTTACAAAATTAAAATATGTATTCCACTTGATATACCATAATTCAGAATCAAAACACCTTTATACTTAGTATTTGGTGACCAGCCTAGCGATTCCGTATTTTTTGTGGGATCGTTATTAGATAGCGGACGTAATCTGCTGTCAGATTTGTGTGATTTTTATGGCTTTTATTTGCTTTTTCTATGTATAACCTACATTAAATGAATAAATAATCATGCACACTTGCAGGAATTCGTATTTAAGTCGATCTAAACTAAAATATGTGACAGTAAATATGTAAAAATCACACAAATCTGACAAGAGATAACGTCCGTTATCCAATAACGATCCCACAAAAAATACGGAATCGCTAGGCAGATCTGAATAGGCGGGTACTATCCAATCTCCAATTTTTCACTTTGCTCTTTGGAAATTTCGTAGATACACCGTTCGCATAAAAGAAATATAATATACTAAATATATTATTTACCTGATAACGACCACGAGATCACTTGGCATATAGTTGAAAGGCCTTGCTTCTTTTGAAAGAGGAAATCCACATAGTACTTGGTCTGAATGGCAACCAGCATCATCAAGGCAGGTACGACAATCACTAAATTTTCTTTTTTGGATTCCTGACCGCTCTTTAACATTTTATAGGAGTATTTAAAGAGAAATACGAGACAGCTAATAAACCACAAGAGTCCAGATACACCCCTGCAAGAGAAAAAATACATTATACATTTCCACGAAGGAGAAGAAAAAAATTCATTCGGTAATAAAAATATACTTATGGGTCAGTTTGCTTCAAAGAAAATTAATTATGTGCAGCACTCTCTCGCTAATCCGCCATTCTAAAAGTCTGGCAAGCTAAATCTATTAAACTAAACTAAAAATAAAAAATAAACCTCTAAACTCGTTATTTTACGCCAGATAATATCTAACAAGCTTTTTATACTAATAACAAACTAAAAAATTATATATTAAATAACAAGGTCAAGGGTGACTTTTTTCACAAATCTGGAGTCTATAAATTAATTTTGTAACGATTGTAACTTTTTTATATAGAAATTGAGACTTTTAATCTTTTTTTTTTAATTGTTAATTTAGACTTCTAGAAATTTTAGTACTAGAGTTAAGGAACATCAAGTATTATTCTGAATTTGCAAACCACATTTTGGAAACAAATCACTCTTTTATATAAATAAAGGGATAAAAATTTACATACAAACACAACGGGTTTACAATTAGATAACTTAGAAATTAGAAAAAGTTTTAATAGCTAATTAAATATTCTTAAAATCCAAATTTTTTTTTAAATAACCATATCTTAAATTAATTTTCACGTTAATATTTATGTTTATAAATATTTAATTTATTTTTGTTAAAAAAATTTAATATGTAAATGCAATTATTAAATATTCGAAAACAATTTTTATATTTGCTTTTTAAGGTAGGTTGCCTGGATGGGACCCAAACGCGATGCCAACTCAGAAACAGTCTATACCTGTTTGTCTTTTATTAATTTTAATTAAATAAGTGGTGTTTTACAATATGATTTGTTTTAATTTAACTAAAATGACGCTACAAAGCGAAATTGTAAATATTGAGTAAGTAAAATAAAACAGCTATTTCACAAAAACAAAACCGCTATTGAACTTTTATAAAATTTCCACTTTTTGGTTAAACCCTCAGGTCTCTAGCAAATCGAACGTTATATTTCTTAAAGACGCTGTCAGAAGGTCAGATAATTTTGGGTATTTCCGCTTTGCGATAAAATCCAAATAAATGGAATATTTTAAATGTATACAAAAACTAAAAACTGTTTTTAAAAGTTGATGAAAAACACTTTTAAATTTTATCATTAGAAGTAAACAAATAATTTTTGAAATATAAAAATTATAAATGCAAAAGTTCTAAAAACAGCTCACCTTACGTTCTTTGTCTAAACACTAAACTAAAATTACTTATAAAGAAAAAAAAACATTTCGTTAGACAAATATATCATTACCATTATTATCGTTACATCACTCTTTTTTGTTGTTTCATATAAAAATAATGAATAAAAAATATACAAATTCTCATAAATTTTTCTCAAATTGCGGTCGGAAAATTTTGAAATCTTTCTAACATCGTTTAGATTATATTTCTAAACATGACAGCAAGGGAGACCCAACTATTTTTATGTAGCTGTTTTTACAAAACTGAATACAATTTATTCAGGAGCCCACGTTTTGCAAACTTATTCAAACAAAAAACGTGGCAGAACGTAACAAACAGAAACAGACATGGCAGTTGCTAGAAAACAGAGGAGTAACTGAAATTTTCTAAAACAACTACAATTAACCTGGAGGTTAAACTAATAAAAAAGTCAGCGAGAGCAAGCTAGACGGCGGTATTAGTAATTGAGTGTGAGAATAAGATAAGCCAACCCGTGAGTGTACAAAGCTTGGCGCTCGAGTCTAGGCACACGGCGGACTACCGAACTTGACATAAGAATACTGGCAAATTATAGAGCTTGATTTTGTGCTTTCAACTAGCAAAATAACATTGAAGCACCCACCACTGTCCCGCCCCGGTATAGGCGACTTATGGTCGCCCCTTCAGAGCTCTCGCAAGAATCTACTTTTTTTTTATAAACGACTCTACATTTAACATTTGTATAACGAATCTAGAGCTTCAATGTCCCCGCATACGTTGTTAGAGGGCGGTATGCGGGCGCGCCTACAGAATTGCACTGTTATAGTCACTTCTACAATTCTAAAGCCCATGGAGGTAATCAGCCTCATGGACAGTCAAACAAGTTGTTAGTAGCCTCAACCAAGAAAAGTAATAAAAAAAATGAACAAATTATACAGTAACAATCCAGCGGGCGGCACCGAGCACTGTTCATAAAAAGAAAAAGGAAACAAAAGAAAACAAAAAGTAAATACAATTGAGAAGTGGTGTTACCGCACTCTGTCAACCGGCAGTCCCCGAGACAATAAAAAAGGATGGATGTCCGGCCTCCCGACGACCGGCGGCGTCGTCCTTAAGCCAGCTAGCCGGTGGTGCCTAGACAAAAGTAAGTGGAAATCAGAGAAGAAGACCCTAGGGATAGAAGCGTCAGATCGCTGGAGGCGGGACGGACAGCTTTCAGTCGCCGTTCGGCCTTCTCCCCAGCCCCTTCATGTCACGGGGGGGCAGCGCGGAGGACAGATGCAGCTCAACCATTTCTATGTGGCCGGCCAGTGTACATAGGCGGGGACACGCTCCAGAGTCCTACCCCCTAGTGGGGAAGAGGACGAAACAGTACAAGCATCGGAGTTCAGTTCACGCATCTTATGGGAAATCTGGGGAAAAATGTGAAAACCAAAAAAAAAGAAACAAAATATAAAATAAAAGCGTGTGGGAGTCATCGCTGGATGAATTCAAAACTCACCGATTAACACAAAAAATTAAAATATATACAGGAACGTGAAAGTAGCATGAGTACTTAAAAAAAAAGATGTAAATCAAAAAGACACAGGGCCTGTGAAAGTAAAGAGTATACAAAGAAAGTTAACATACAGGTTATAGGTTCATACCGTACATAAACAATAAAAATAGAAGCAATAAAACAAAACCATAAAGTGTATAAACAACAACAACAAAAAAACATGTAAATCCTGGCAGAGTTGTACAAGAGCATAGAAATGGAAGGAACGTCAGGAACAAGTACACCTGGTCTCAAAATCTACTAATCAGCGACTCTCAACTCAGGCCATCTTTCAACCCAGACCCGTGTGAAGTTCCTCAAGCACTCGAAGTTCTTCTTATTCGAGACCAGATCAGTGTTCCACACTGGTCTGATCGGAAAATTAGCAAAATAACAGTGAACTTATAGTAGTTGTCGGATTATTGAGAGAGAACTGTATATTTTATCATCGGGTAAAGTCAAAGTTCCAAAGTTGCGAATCCGCAAAAACATAATTCGGAGATATTGAAGTTTAGAATTGGTCTCATAAATCGATTTAAATTATAACTAAACCAGCTTAGGGAATGTACCCATACTTCATGACCAACTTTTTGCCATTTTTAACCCCCCCCCCCCCTCCCCTCCCCCCGGTGACCAAAAACCTAAGCCCGCCGCCGCTCATTTGTACCAAGCGTGACATTTCGAAGACCCCCTCCCCCCCTAAACGTGTCACGTAGTATGGGTACGTTCCCTTAAATAAATCTGTAGTTCATACATAATAATGTGCAAAAAAAAATAAATGGCGGGGTGTGCTCCATTTAAAATGAAAATTTTTGGTGTATTTAACTCTAAACCGGCAAAAATATGGATTTGCAACTTTGGCATTGGACCAATGATACTATTATTCAATTATATCATCTTATTTTACAGTCTTTCAACTGACAAGATTATTGCCAAAAATGCCACACCAATGAGATATCAACTATGTGCCCTGATGATGGGCGCTGCAAGGCTGTCTGAAATGTTGGCTAAGGATGAAGGAAAATCAATCACGATAATTTAATGTTGGAATACGTACACAAGATGAGTGTTGTACGCCTTCCCCACGACCGGCATACACGAGAACACGATCAGGGCCAAGTTGCTGATGGACCAGCAGATGAAAAGGCCTTTGGGCACGTTGCCCCTTTGGGAACTGAACAGCGGGAAGGCAAACACTCCTAAAAGTGCTATGCCGAGCATCACGCGATTTGTAAATGAGAAGATCTGAAACATTACAAGTTATATAACGAGTCAAGAGGGATAAAAATGAGCTGGTGTTTTGGGAAAAAATGAGTTCGATATTTATGTTGGTAAAATGTAATTAATACCCGAAAAAGTTTTTATTTTTATTTTTTTTTAATTCAAGCTAATAATAATTTAATGTGTGTCAAATAACTTTTTACTATCATCTGTCGTATGAAATATGGAGCTTTAGACATTATTTATCCTTTCTAGTATTGATATATGTATGATAAAGAGTGTGAATGGAGATTGCACAGCACTAATCTATATTATCGGCACAGCATCAATCACAAATTATATATATATTATGATAATGCTACAGGGAGAAAGTTTTTTTCTTTGGCTCAATGATTGAAGAGACAGTATGGTGTCTTTTTCTCACAATTCCCGTGATGTGCCAATCTGTTGCTCTTATTAACTTTTAACAACAAAAAATTGTCTTTGGCATAAATTTTATAACATATTACCTAAAGGGCGTCAACGAGAAAACTACTTATTAACAGCTATACAAATATATTTACTTACAAGTGCCAGAATACCGATATGGTAAAGGCAAAAACCCACAGAGAAATGAATATATCTGAAGGGTCTTCTAGTCCCAATGAAGTCGGCCCAAATCTTCCACTTGGTCATCCCCTTCCACCACAGGACCACCGGCAAGCAAAAGTACAAGTAGTACTGCCAGGGGAGACTTTCCACTGAAACATAAAGTCATATCGATTAGACAGATTGTGGGATAATCTATGGGATCTATGCCGGTGATGATTAACCTTTTTAGCCGAAGGGCCAATTTATCCATTTTCAATTTGTACACGGGCTGCAAGGGATAGAGTATCTACAGCTTGACAATGTTAATGTTAATATGCAGTCAGAGGTGTTGCAAACCTATTTGTCTTTTCCGAAATGGTGATTTTTTTAATAAAACAATTACAGAACGCAAAAAACAAACCACCACAGGCGAAAAATTTATATCACCAAGGCCAAACTGATAAATGATGTAGATTTTTATTATTTTGAAATAAAGAACATATAAAAAACCCATTTGCTCAAAGGCAACTATTGATTTTTTCATTTGGAAAGTTAAACAAAATTTGTCAAGTGGTATTCTAAAAAAATCAGTTAAAAGGAAATCTTTTAAATGCATCAAACGTACATCTCAAGAAGAAGAGCGTCGTGATTTTTTTTTTTTACACTAGTCGAAAAACGAAATTTTGTGTAAGAATATGTAAGAAAAATCTTATTATTTTGAGCGGCTCATTCAAAACTTTGAAGAAAGGCTGAAATTTTCAGCTCAATCCTTTTTTGAAACAACAGAAACTGTTGAATATTCTTTACTTCAAACTTTTTGATATTTTATTTAGCCAAGTATGAAACGGCTCATGGGCTGCATATTGCTCATCACTGAGCCATGCTTGACTTAGGGTTGGGAACTTGATTTGTGTTAAAATATCAAAGCTTCCTTAACGTGTCAACAGCTCTGTCATCTAACTCTTTTTAGTTACTCTTAACCATTAATTTATATTTATCTTTTTAACATTTTTATGTATAATAAATTAAATACTTTAGTTGAATTAGAATTATATTATGATCATTTACTATTTACTAAGTTAAACCTTTAGGCTCGGTAATTTTCCACAAATAAAAGCAATATTTTAAGAATAGTGTTTTATAAAGTTAACTCGTATGGACTTGTTTTATTTCACGTTTGCTACATCATTATTATGATACATTCGTCAAAGTGAGCTTTGACAGATGTATCATATGATAATCTGCATAAGTACCATAGACCAGGTAGACAATGGCGGCTAACATGAGAATAAAGGCCATGTGAACACGATTATTAAATCTGTTAATCAGCTCGGCCTGATCCCTCCTCATCTGCGGTGAAGTCTCCAGTCGCTGGCTGGACATGAACTGCTCCACAACCGTGGTCAGAAGCCACCAGATCCAGCCCAGGAAGGAGAAGGTGATGCTGAACAACAGGATCTGCTGGTAGTAGTTGTGGTAGTAGCTCAGTCCTTGCAAACTCAAAGATATCGTCTTATTACTCAGCTCAATCTGAAAAGATACACAGGTATTCGTATATAACAGGCGAGCTAATGAAACGGGACAATTTTAAAAAAATCAGAAAACATTCAATAAATCATCTGTGACACTTACACAAATGGAAATGTTGTGTAAGTGCACAATCGTTAATTTTTTTAAATAATGTCCGAAAGGGGCATTTTGTCGCACACATTCACGACGAATTCTTTCTTTTAATGCATGGATAGTCCTTGGGGGGGTTATTTTGAAACACTTTTGTTTTTAGCTACTACTCCCAAAGGAAGTTGTCGCACGTGGACAGTCAAGAGAACGAGGTGGCCACGGAATATCACCAATCTTGCTCTAAGACGATCAGGGAAAGCCTGTTTTAGTAAACCCATTGGCACTCGTGCTGTGTGACATGTTGCACCATCTTGTTGGAAAATTGTTATTTCATTTCTGTAGTTCTCGATTGCGGGAAGAAAAAAAATGTTGAACATATTGACGTAACGATCATAGTTAACAGTTACCGCGTTCCTAGCTTCGTTTTCAAAAAAATAAGGGCTGATTAGCCCTAACAAAGAAACCGCATACCACAAGATTACTTTATCCAAGGAGGTCTTTAATGTAATTCCTGTGGGTTTTCGTCTGACCAATAACATCAAATAATATTGTCCACCCGACCAAGTATCCGTGATAACTAACCGCTCTCTAGATTCACAAAGTTGACGGCGCAAGCCTGCCTCCCCTCTACATTTTCTGCAGTGACATTCCCAAATCGTCCTGTTTCATTGGCTTGGCTCACCTGTTATATATATTGTACTTCTATTTGAAGCTGCCAGCAATGCTTCTTCATTTGGTGCTATTTACTATCGGAGGTTGGCTTTAACTCTGTGGCATGTAGCCACAAAACACTCAGCAGAACTGATGCATTGATAATCTTATATTATATGCAAATAGATACAGTGCAAACAGTTCTCTTGCATTATAAAACAGTAATTCAACTATTCAACATCAATGATTTCCAATGTAATGGAGAAAACTCATGAGCTAACCATGAAAGTAATATAATTTGACAAAATAAAGTGCTTTGAGTATAAATGCTGGATTATAATTAAATACAAAAGTATAGGCTTTGTTTTCTGAGACTAAGGGTTTATATTACAAAATTGATTGACAGCTATCATGATAAACAGTTAAAATGATATGTATAAATTTTAATATTGTAGTTCTAGTTCGCATTGCAAGGATTGTATTCAGATCTCTATCAATAGAAAAAACGCAATCATTTTTAAATCGCAACCAATCATAATCAGTCTGTAATCGACCAATAAATTTGTGTAAAAGATTTGCATATAATAATAATGTTAAGTTAAGTAAAAATACAGTAATTACCACTGAAGTCATTCTCCAGAATGAAGGGTCGACATTTGTTTAACCTTTTAGCTTATTTAAAATTGGCCTAATATGCGGGGTTTTTTACCAAAACACTTACGGACACCTCATTCTAAATTATCATTACAATAAAAATTGTAAAAAATAATAATATATTTAGAAAATACGCATTTATCAGTTTTCACTGTGTTTTTACTTACAATATATCAAGAGTTTTCATGGTAGTAAGTAAAATATCAGTATAATATTTTACTGTGCTTATAAGTCAAGATATTTCTTATTGCATGTTTATTTTATCGATAAAACGGGTTTTAGAACAATAGAAACACGATAAATGCAATGAAGAAAGTCCTTTCAAACTGCAAATATCTATGCCATGTCTGCCAAAGGGCGCCGCCATAGGACACAACGTGATAATTTATTTCATGATTGCAGATAAAATCACAGCATGTTCGTAAATTTAAGTATATATGCAGTAATTTTAATGAAGGAACTGTGTTTTTACTTATAGAAACTGAAATATTGCATTAATACTTACCTTGAAATTGCAAGAACACAAAAAACTATATTTTCTTTTTTCAATACGAAACATATGCAATGTCTTATGTAAAACAGAAGAAATTAGATACTTGATAACTTCTGGTATTCAACTGATATTTGCTAATTTTGGTAATTACTGTGTTTTTACTTAGGGGGCGTTCAAGTATTACAATTTTTGAAGATTTTTGACTCCCCCTCCCCCCCATGTAACGCGCCGTAACGTTTTTCCGTACTCCCCCCCCCCCCCCCCCCCCCTCCTAAACGTTACGTAACGCCCAAGTGACAATTTTTACCTGAAAGTCACAATTAAGTTGCGCAAAGTACTGGAAAGTCGCTTTAATACCCTTTTCTTGTTTTAATCACATTTGCGGTAATAAATAAAACAAGAGATTTTGATAACGAAATGGATTGCCAACTTGGAAGATTTTAATTCCCTAATTTTTCATCTAAATAAAGAAAAACATATTACATAACGCGTTGTTCGAACCCCCCTTCCTCCTTCCACAGTAACGTTTCACAAGACCCCCTCTCCCCCCTCAAGTGCGTTACATAATACTTGAACGGCCCCTTACTACAACAGGAAAGCAACGTCAAACATATAATATAATGAAACCACACATTATGCAAAATCGAGATGTCAGATATTTTCATAATATGAAAATCTAACTGTTTCAAATCATAATATTCAAAATTTATAAAAGATCCTTACTACTTTATCATAATCTTTTATCTTCATGTAATTTTTCATAGTAATTACTGCTTCTTCAACTATGCACTCGGTCAGAAGAAGAAAAGGTCTGTAAATCTTCATGATAATATTTTCTTCTATTATTTGTCGCTTTCTATTGTACTGCGATAACATTTGTCTGGCGTTGCTGTAGAGACCGTTGGCTTTCAGTTCTGTGTTGTCACCGAAATATGCCACTGGAAGAATTCCCTGAAGAGAAATATCTTGATTAATGAGAAAATAAGCAATTTTGGTAGAAATACCAAACATGTCAATAAAAAATATTCCATATTATGAATGATTAAAGATTCTCACGGCCAATAGTGAATAGTTAGAATTTTGGGATAGGAACTGATTGAGCTGTAATTTAGGCATAGAGGCGATAGAAATTCGCAAGCACCAAATCTTCATTCTTCTCCCTGATAACCTAAAACCAAATCATAACTTCTTGCTTTCAAAACACAAATAAGGCTATGGATCCTTACATCTGCAACACATTTCAATCATAATATCATTTATATACATTTTACACTTTAACCACCTAATCTCTCTTCATACTTTTTCCACACTCCCTAACAATTTTCCTAATTTAATTACGATATAAGTGCGTATTTTTTGACCTCATTCACTAGTTCAAATTCCTTTCATATACCGCCCGACGCTCACTTACGGCCACCAGACAAGGATGTTAAATGAACGAACACGCTCTAGAGTCCAAGCTGCCAAAATGAGGTACTTGAGAGGAGTGGCAGGGGTTACGAAATGGGATCATATAAGAAACTCGACGATCCGAGATGATCTAAACATTGAACCATTGCTACTCTTCATAGAAAAATCGCAACTGAGGTGGCTTGGGAGGAAGATACTGAGTGCGATTCCAGAGGGTAGACGTCCAGAAGAATTTTGACTGGACACCCAGGTGGAAAGAGAAAAGTGGGAAGACCCAGACTGAGGTGGGAAGATGAAGAGGGGATGCAGCACAGCTTCTCCAGGTACCAAATTGGAAGTCAGCCGCTGAGGACAGGAGGAGTTGGAGGCGACTGTTGCAGGAGGCCAAAGCTCGATATGGGCTGTAGCGCCATCGAAGAAGAAGAAGACGTCCAGTGGGCCGCCCCAGACACAGTTGGGCGAGGCAACTCCAGAAACTGTGTGAGGAGAGGATGGGTCTACCATGGACGGAGGCTGAACAATCAGCACAAGACAGGGACGTATGGAGGAGCCTTGTCGATGCAATGGGTCCCCGATCCGAATAGGATAAGGGGAAGAAGATGATGATGATGATGAATTATGACATAAAATATTTATAACTCAATCTTAATTGTATAATTTAATTACTATCATTATCACGCAAATTATGTATAATTTGTAAACATTACCCGCCATAACACAGAGACATCCCTAGGATGGCGGGTAAAATAATACAAAAATGTAACAAATGTACCAATTTTGCTTTCATGAAACAAAAAAATTAAAATGAGGGACGACCAGGTATCACTCTGAACTTAAACTTTGTGGCAAAAGAACATAAAAAGGGAGTAACTGCTGCAAGCAACCAAACCATTTGATGCTCTGCACAAGTTACAATAGTTACAAGGAGTAGGGAGAATTCAAACAACGTTAGGTTATTTGTAACCTGGGAATGTTTGCTTTCTTCGTAAAAAAAATGGTATTATTGGAGGAAGGCGAGAAGTCAGGAAGGAGGAGAAAGCGCCTACTAAACAGTTCACTACCCCAAAACTCAAATAACATAATTTAATATAGCACCATTAACAGTTGTTACCTCCGAGTTGACTGGTATGGGAATTCCAATAAGTGTTGCCATGAGGGGACAGATATCCGCTTGTTTCACATCTTTTCTGTGAGTACTGTTAAGAGTAATGTCACTGACAAGCAGAGGATTTTGTGGAAGGGCGATGCCGGCTCCCCAGGCTATTAGCGGCGTCTGAGTTTCATGGTCTTCACCAGCTCCGTGAGATCCTTCAAATAATAATAATAAACACTTCCTCTTATCCATGACTCTTCCGGGGTAGGTACAGTGTTGGACGTAGGCCTGGCTCAAATGTCTCCACTTTCCAGACACATTTCCGGTTGTTAATAAATATTTTTTATAATTAAAATGTAGATGTAACGTGGATGTAATGTAGATGTAAGGTGGGAAGACCGTATGTATTTGTTCTAGAAGTCCCCTGTTTAGAGTTAATAAATTTAATGAAATGAAAGTGAAATACTCAGAACACAGGTGAATTCCTAGAGTGAAGGACGTTACACCCTATCAGTCTTCACTTTCTTTAAAAAAACAAGCATTCCCAGGTTAGGTTAGCCTACTACCATGATTATAAGCATGTATTTGTACGACATTGTGTAACTTAAAATACAATAAACAACCAGGTTGCCGGCGAAGAAATGAAACTAAGTATAGTTAGTTAAATAAGAGTTAGTAAACATACCCCAGTCCGTCATGCCATGATCGGCTGTAAATATGTATGCTGTTTTGTTGTCATGCTCAAAGAAGTCTTCAAACAATTGTTCCATTTTCTTAATGCCATTGTCCACAACCTTAATATTCTCTTCATATTCCCTATAAATTAAATCATATTATTTGGTTGTGGCAGCTCATGGTTCACATAAACATCTATACAGGGTGTCCGGGGGTAAAGCGCATTAACTTCGGGAGGTGATCCTATATGATAGTACAACTAAAAAAGATAAATAACTTTTTTCGAAATTCCAACTTTTAGGGGTAATTTTCTGGTAAAAAGATAAAATTAGACCGGCGTGTGCGGGCGGAATTATTATTTCTCGCTGTTGCCGAATCCCCGCCCCAAGCGCTCAGTGTCAGCGTTGAATTCGAATGTAACAATTTTATTCGCGTAGTAATGTTTCACTTTAAAAACTTTATTGTTGTCAGTCAAAACTTGTTGATTAAATGTGTCTTTATCTAGTGTGTATTTATTAAGGCGATCCACTAGTTCACTACTGTGCCGTGGACAGTAGTTCTTCGGTGGACGCCACAGGGGTCACTTTGAATAACCGAATTCGTCGACTAGCGGCCGTATTGTAAAATATCAACGCGAAAAATGCATATTTTATTTTATTTTGGGAAGACTGGGTGTAAATATCAACTTTTTTTGCGATTATTATAAAATAAACTGAATTTTCCACATTACACAATAAAACCATATCCGAAAAGGGGTTTATAAATAGGAGAGTTTGGACTTGAAAGTATGTTTTTTAGACCTCATACTTTATTTTTTTATAGGCTTATTAAAAAACTTATAAAAAAAATGACCGATATTTTTAAGGGCCAAGGTATGTTCTACACGCAGTATTTAATTGAAGCATCTACAATACTTCTAAGCGATCAAATTTTCAAAACAAAAACATATGATTTTGCATTATTTACTATGACTTCATCTTAAGACTGACTTGTTATAAGATTCGCAAAAGACGTAATATTTCTATCGATAATCGTGTGTAGTAATAATTACCCAATCTGCAAAAGCCGCAAGTAATTTGAAGGAACAGTGTGTGTTTTTTTCAGACTTACTTTTGTTTATTTAGATGTAGACTTGCCTAACTGTAAAAATTGTGTTTATTTGTGCGTAATTTTGTCATTGAATTATTGTGCCAATACTGCGTAATTTTGTTATTGAATTATTCGGTCGATGCCTTACTTTACAAACAAAGAACGGGCAGACATTCATTAATGAGATACGCCACAATGTACAAATTGATAATAATATTACTTTACGTTTACATGCTTTCTTACAAGCTGAAGGTGGACATTTTTAAAATTCGTTAAACTAGTTAAAAGCGATGACTTTAGTTAAGTGTTCAATTAGTTTATAACAATTTAATCATTAAAAGCGTGCATTCAATTGTTATTTAAGTGCAGTTTTCTTTTTAAATTTGGTTTAAAACATACGATCTGTAATAAACGTCAAATTCTCGGTCTTGTTATTGTTTACAAACGGTTTCCATCGATACAGGCCAAATCACACCAAGCAACGTTGCAACAATTGCGCCCGGCAAGCTAACAGCAACTTTGTTGAGTAAGTGCTACCTTACACTAAGGATTTTTAGTAGGTATGTCTTTTTGTGTGGGAAAAAAAAGTTGGAAGTTCAGAAAAAATTATTAATCTTTTTTTACTCCTACCATAATGTAGAATCATCTCCCGAAGTTAATGCACTTTACCCCCGGACACCCTGTATAATAAATAAAGTTATTACCGCACAATATTAACAGAATTTCCAATGCAATTAATAATACATAATATTTGGCTAATTTATATAGCGCCATTTTTGTGAAAAATCACCTCAAGGGCGCTGTGAAGTTAGACTTTTCATTTTTCAGAACTTGCAGAGTTCAGACTTTCTTGTTTCATGTAGAAGGTGTCGCAAAAGTTCTCATTCGATCTCCTAAGTAACTTTGTTTACGAATAAAAAGAATAGTTATTATAACACAAAATAAAATTATTCCACATTCTTGAGGAGATCAGCGATTCACGGTTTAACAATGTGTAATACTATTTCAATGTATTTTGCGTGTTTGTTTGTCAATGTGCACTCTTCACAAAAAAATGTCAAATTCATGATGACATAAGACTCCACTTGCAAAAATGAGAACATCTTCCGATAGGGTGATGACTTTAGTGCTAGCTTACATTACTGTAATTATTTTGTAATAACAATAACTTTTAATTTGTAAATCCTCAATTGTTTTCGATCTGTGTGTACTAGAAGAGTAGATAAGAAAATGTATCGTACTTACTTAGAGTGTGGCTTGTGGGTGTGCCCAGCTGTGTCTAACCCCAACAAGTGTAAGAAAAACACAATTTTGTCTTTCTTCAAGAGCTCCAAAGTGGCGGGATTTGCTTTGGCTCTGGCGAGAAAACTCTCCACCTTGTCAAACACCCACGTATCCAACTTAGTGGTGGACACCTTCCCCGAGAAGTCTTCCTCCGCGTGGCTATAGAAGAAAGTCTCCACGTGGTTGCCAACGGCTCCCTTGGCGAACATGGGCAGGATGTCCGGACTGCCCCACGACCAGGTGTGGGCGCTTCGGTTGAAGATGGAATCAAAGTCAACCGGATTCTCTTGCCAGCCTCTGGCCACTGCAGACGGATCTTCGTATAATCCCGCAATTATGGCGACATGGCCCGGCCTCGACTCGGTCGGCACCCTGGTGTTGGATATACCCCACATCCCTCTGTTCATCATAATATGCCTAAAATTATTAGTAAATTAATTTATTGTAATACCTATTTAATACTAATTTATATCCAAACACTGTAATAAAATTTTATTGTTCTTATTCACTTGCTTCGCTCACGAAAATAGAAGTGGGCACCACATTAACCCCTCCGAATTTTCGCTTGAGATGTCTCAAACGAAATGACATTTTACGAAAACTTTGTGTTATTACCGCTTCACAATTAAAGCTCTATAAATGAAACATTTCTGAACGTAGCCGAATAGTAAAAACTGTTTTAGAAAGGTTACAAAATAAGCTTTCGAATTATTGTATTACAAATAAATGTTAACATTTGTAAATATTAAAATTTAGAATGCAAACATTAAAAAAATGTAAAAATGACCATTGTGATGTTTTTATGTGAAAATGGTACTAAAATCACAGATTATATAAACAACAATACTTATTCTATTGTATAAATGTATAATAAACACTTTTATCACCTCACTTTTTTATCGTTTCATATAAAAATATTTAATAAAAATTAACAATGTCGAGCGGGGTCGAGCCGCTGGTCCGAAATTTGGCGGGAAAAATTATGTGTCAGATTACGCAAATGACAGAATATTCTTGTTATGTATTTCTATGGACAACTTGAATAAGGATGTACAGCTTGTTCCACTATCGACCTTTTACTTTTTGTTTTAGGGATGTCACTAAAAGAATAACGGAATTAGAACGATTTCCATGGAGACACACGCATTGACGTATAAACACGCTTATTGAACTTGACTGCTGTCGTATTTCTAACGCATATATCTACTTAAGTTGGTGACCGGTTAATAAAACATATAAAAAATAACACCCTATTTTTTTCTTTGACAGAGAACACAAGTATGGGAATGCACTATGAACTATCTAAAATATTCAAACAGTTACTGCTATATTTTGAAAAAATCACATTCTTTGCAAGTGACGACTCTCTCAACTTACAATGACGTCTCTCTCAACTTACGAAAGGAAAAATTGGAGGAAAAAAGAAGACGGATTCCTTTTGGAGCATGGTTCACTGAGGTTGATCTGAATAGATCGGAAATGAGAATAATTTTTAGATCTATCATTTTATATATAGATATATCATTTTATGTACATATATGAATCATTTTTAAATCTGGACATGCACTATGGGAAGAATATTGTGTTTGTTAGGCCTCTCTGATTCTTCAATGTGCTCAATATGTGAACAAATTGAAGATGTTGAACACATTATCGAAGTGCATTAAATATGAACGATAGAGATTGACCATACCGATGACCTCGAACTCATCGGAAGTTCAGAATTTAATAGCCTCAACTGAGTTCACGCCATATCGAGAATAATGAAATTTATTAGATCATGTAAACTGGAAAATATTTGAAAGTGAATTCTTATATAAATGATGAAATGCCTTTAAAGAACATTAGAGAATACATATAACGAATTAATATATTAATATTATAATTTAAAAACAGACGAGGCAAAAAAGTGACAACATTTTGTGAGTCAGAAGCCTCGATAATATACATGATATAGAAAAAATAAAAAGACAGATTTCAGCGACTGAAGAACTGGATCCTCCTTAGCCAAGCATGTCCCGTGCGACACCCTAAACATCTATTGAAAAATCGGTTCAGACCAACTTTATCGTCAAAGACACAAGTTCTGAACAGCTTTTAAATCGCTCGCTAGATGTCAGGCTAAGACACTTAAATCATCTATTGTCTGCTTGAATGGATTTTGCAGTTTCGAAATGGCTTTTCAGCAGAATGCACGCAAGTTGACAGATCGTTATGCAAATTTTAATATAAAAATTGAGAATTTTAGTTACGGTAATATATTTCGATGACCGGACAACTCAACAAGGTACAGCTTCATCAACCCTCTGAAAAGTAACCATTAACCCCTCAAACTAATTTGTTCGGTTTTCGGAACAACTCATGTAGGGCTTGTAGAAATCATTGCATCTCCCTTACTATAATTTTTTTTTTTTTTTAAAGTTGCCGGTAACCCGGGCGTTTATTAACATCAATAGTTATTTACAGATATGTGTGCTACCCGACTCACTAGACAATATCTGTTCTGAGCCGTGTAGCAGCATCTATCATTACATATATCAATAAAGATTAAAGTAAATAAAAACACAAAAGATAATAAATAAAAATACAAAGTACAAAAGAAAAACTTAAAAAAGAATACAAAGAATAAAAGAAAAAAACTTAAATAAAAATACAAAATATTACCCACATAAAATAATCTAAATATAAAATATTACAAACATATATAAATGGTTAGAAATGGTTAGAATTACGATCTAGACAGTGTTAGAAAGAGGAAATACTTCGCTTTATATTGAAATCAAAAAATTAACCCCTTTATGAATCCAAAGTTTCATGCGCCATTTGAAAAAAAATGATGAAACTTTAGGAATTTTTCATTAATTATTTTTACATGAAATGACAAAAAATGAGTTGATGATAATGCTTATAATGCCTAATAAAATATGTGCGAGTTTTTATTTTTTTTTCGTTAGTAATTTTTGTTAGAAAAAAACATAAGGGGAGCCATTTTTAAAACTTTTTATTTTTGCATTCAATATTTAAAAAATTGTTTATTACGAATTATAAAATTTGAAAGAGTATTTCATTACCTTTCAAAAATAGTTTTTAGTTTTTGGATGCATTCAGAAATTTTCCATTTATTTGGGTTTTATTGCAAAGCTGAAAAATTTTGATCTTCTGACAAAATAGGTCGAGGCCTGACGATAAGTGATGAAAAAATTTGGTTAAATAGGTTACGTTAGGATGGGTTATTTTTTTTTCATTGCTAATTTGTTCGCTTTTCGGAACAACTCATATAGATCTCGTAGAAATCGTCGTGTCATAGTAAAAATTTTTACATGAACGGTGTTAGAAAGAGAAAATACCACGCTTTATATTCAGATGTAAAAGTTAACCACAAATGAAGTAAAATGTAGACCTTTGTGAAACCAAAGTTTCAGATCGCGATTTGAAAAAAAAATTATGAAACTTTTATGGGAATTTTTTATCAATTATTTTTACACAAAATGGCAAAAAAGTAAGGTGAGAATAACATTTGTAATACATTTTTCTAATAAAATGTATTTTTTGTTTTACTTATCAGTAATTTTAGTTATAAAAAACGTAAGGTGAGCCAGTATTAAACCTTTTTTACGTTTGTATGCAAAAAATTTATATATGAAAAATTATTTGTTTATTTTTATTTGAAATTTGAAAGCGTATTTCACAACTTTTCGAAAACAGTTTTTAGTTTTCAGAAATGATTTTATTGTAAAACGGAAATATTTTGACCCCCTAACCAAAATAATATGGTCAAGGCCGGGAGGGGTTAATGACTTTTAATGACTTTTTTGGGATGTTGAAATCCCACTGTGTTGCGTTATCATGGAATCATGTATTTCTACACACGTATATAATATAAAGATCATTGATGTGTATTACATAGAAAGGAGTTTAGTAATAGCAGTTTTCTTATTATTATTCAACATGGGACACGTTGTGAGACCCTACGTGTTAGATGCTAGATGATAAATAATGAATTATTTTTAATTGAAGGTATTGATGGAAATGATTCAAATGATGAAGAACTTTCAGAGTCAGAATGATGATGATTTACTGTCTCAATTTATGCAATCTGAGAGTTGCGTAGTAGCTTCTAATGAGCAAATTATACCTAGTAGAAGTGAGTAGTTCGCGAACGACTCGGCTCAGTGAACCGGATTTTCATTCAGATCCGTAAGATCCGGTTCCCAAAGACCGATCTTCACAGTTCGCAGATCTTCGCGAACGAGTGAGCAGGTGATCTGCTAGACCTGTAAGATCCGGAGAGCAGCATTCGTGGGGGCTGAGAGCCGATAATCAGTGTATCGTTCAACGGTTCTCACGGCTTACGTGTCACTACTGATACGGATTGATTGTTTGTTCACGGATAAGCGCAGCTCGACTTTTCTGCACAGTGGCCGGCGGCGACTAGAATATGAGTATGCATGCATAACACCTCAGTCGTGGCGTCAGCGCTCCGGCCACATTATTTTGTTTATTGTAACAAAAACAAGGATGAGTTATGTAATTATTATGCTCAATGTTTATTTTCAATAATTCATGCCAACTATCATGGAATCCCAATATATTGGGATTCCCTTTTGAATGATGCAAGGGCGGATCCAGGTTTTTTTTCTGGGGGGGGGCACAAGGGGCGGACGGGCAAAAAAATCAACAATTACTGAAGGGTTTTTTTCTGGGGGGGGGGGCACAAGGAGCGGACGGGCAAAAAAAATCAACAATTACTGTTAGGATTTTTTCCTGAGGCGGGGCACAAGGGGCGGACGGGCAAAAAAATCAACAATTACTGTTAGGATTTTTTTCTGGGGGGGGCACAAGGAGCGGACGCGCAAAAAAATCAACAATTACTGTTAAGATTTTTTTCTGGGCGGGCACAAGGGGCGGATGGGCAAAAAAATCAAAAATGACTGTTAGAAATAAACTTGAAGTATCATACTTCAAGTTTATTTCTATAAGTTCAAGTAAGTATAGGAAGGTTTATGAAAGTGTCAAAACAATCGAAAAATTAAATGTTTAATAAAGACTGTTTTAGCTTCTAAGTACTTCTAAGTACCGTCTGGGGGGGCACGTGCCCCCGTGCCCCCCCCCCCCTAAATCCGCCCTTGGAATGATGTATTAAGGAGGGCTGAAGAAGCGCGGGTGGGGCGTGGGAGATACACTAATTCTTTCGTGGACCGTCGTTCAATCGGGCCGGCTCACTGAACCGGATCTTTACATTGAACGGGACCTAGTGAAGCGGCTCACTCTTCAACTGAACTGCTTTGCCCAATACTAATACTAGTATTTAGCGTAGGGAGTGTGGCGAACCCATCGCTCAGGGATTGGAAAACACAAACCTGCAATAGCCATCCCAAGTCAAGGTGTGAGCTACCGTGCTCAGGCTGAATGTCCTGGGGAACAGTGTCACGAACGGTGCCTCCGAGAAACAAGGTCGCATCTCGGAGTATTTAGACCTCACTCCAGCACTCAGGGCTCTGCTGGAGTGGACCTTCTATTTCCCTGGTAACTCGTGGGACAAAAAAAATTGGACCATTCTAAAACTAGGGGCCTTTTGGGAACCTAGGAGTGCTGAGGCCACCTCTGTGGATTTCCTTCCTGGGGCCGTAGGAGGAACTAAGAGGAGAAACCGTGGAGAGGTGAGCTGAGGCCACCTCCATGAACTCTTCCCTTCTGGGGCCTTCGAGGAACCAAGGGAAGGGGCACCCTTCCAGTGCGGGGCCTTTGTGGAACCAAGGAGGAGTGAAGTGGAGAGGTGATGTCCTCTTCCCATGTGGGGCCTTCGAGGAACCATATAGGAGTGAAGAGAAGAAATGAGGCCATCTTGGTGAGCTCTTCCTCTGTGGGGCCTTAAAGGAACCATGGAGGAGAAATGAAGTTCTCTTTCCTCCTGGGGCCCTCGGGGAACCAAGGTGGAATGGACTCTTCCCTTGTGGGGCCTTTGAGGAACCAAGGGGAGGTGGACTCTCCGTCGTGGAGCCTTCGGGGAACTAAGGAGTGGAGAGGAGAGATGAAGCCCTCTTCCGTCGTGGGGCCTTCAGGGAACCAAGGAGGAGTGAAGAGGGGAAATGAGACCTGGGAAGACACATTGTCGGACCAGAAGATACAGCTTCATTTCGAATGACAATCCTGGTGAACTTTATAAAAGGGACTGGATTACTGTCAAAGGAATGAGGTAAAATGGGAGATAGTACAATGGGTCTATGGCCTAAGTGCTCTCGGGAACTATATACATGTAAACCGTCTCTGATTATTAAAAAAAAAAAAAAAAAAAAATACTAGTAGCTTCTTTGTCTTGCCCAAATGAGCATGCTCACAAATCATCCGGCTGTTGATTCACGGGTGGATGGGGTAATGAGCAAGCTCATTTATGAGCATATGTGTCAGTACCGTTAATAATAATTAATCTGAAAAAAAAATAGTTTATTTGAGAGTAGTGAAAAATTAAGCGCACAAAGACTCATTCTGTCTCAGAAGACACACACCATTTTGAAAAAACCAATAATTATAAAAATTCATTTTTTTTTAATCAATTTGTGACACTTTGCTTTTGTGCAGAAGGACATGGCAGGCAGGAGCGATTCCGGGCCAACTTGAACCAACATGCACGAACTATCCCTCTACAGTGGGAGTGAAGATTGTGTAGTGCCAGCAGAAGACTGTGATACATTCAAAATGGTTGTTATCATCATCTGGTATCCAAGTAGTAAAAGCAAAAATTTTATAATTGAAGACATCAAAGTGATTTACTCACTTTAGATAAGGTGCTCTATGACTCCTTATCAAAGATTCCATTCTCAGCCCATCAGCAGAGAAAAGGACTAGTCTTGAAGCCGGTGCATTTCCAATAGGATAAAACTCTTTAACACCACTTATGACCGGCGATTTAAAATAAATATCGAAAATAGATAACAAAAATACGATGTGGATTAACAATCCACCTAAAATCATCATTTTTGTATGATATTCGGTGAAAACTTTTCGAAATTACACTCCGAAAATCTGCCTCATTGCCATATGTATTATCAGTGAGGTCAATCGATTGTATCTGCACAAAATATGTGCAAATGCATTTAACGGCCGGCACGCATTTTGCAGTATTGATTTTTAGTGACAGAATTTGACAGATAGAATTCATAGAATAGAGAATGAAATAATAACCCAATAACCATAGATATATTCGTAAATATACTATTCCGTAGTGATGGGCACATTCGAGACATTTAGATAATCGAAATATTTTAATCGAAACATTGAAAGAATCGATGATCAATAGCCCACTTGCATCACATTTAAAAAAAAAAATTCCGGCTTAGGCAAATATTCTTTTTAATCGTATTTTTGAAACCCTGGCGATTTTTTGAAAATTTCAATCTGAAAAGTCAGACCATTTTTTATAAATCGGAAAGACGGGACATAATTTTATAGGTGCGAAAAAACGATAATCATAGCCGAAAATCATTTTTTAAAAAAAGAACGTTTTGCACACGAATGGCACAGGAGAATAACGAGGCATACCAAAAATATTAAATCTCATAAATATTTTTTTCCTTGATCCATCTTATTGATCATAAATCATTATAATGTTCAATGTCTATATTACTCAATTAAATGTAATTTAGTTGTACTTGTAAATTATAATAATAATAAGAATATTATAAAATTTGATTTTGTTAAAATCAGCACCATTATCATTATACCTCCAAAACACATAGGTTCAGACAACGTAAAATGTACGGGGTTCTCTTCATTACATCTGTCAAAAAATCAAACCAAATGATACGTTAGCAGAGAACAAACAATAAATCTAGTGAACATTAAATGTCAAATTCAAAAATTCGCCTGAAATCAAAGTGATGCCATATAAAAAAAAATAAATCAGTGTAGAATTTTATAAAATTAATAGGAACATTTTCGGAGACAGGACATTTTCATGTAGTGACGTCACGAGCCCAATAATGGATTTATTTATTTACAAATAAAAAAAACTGTACATTTCTAAAAATTTTTACTAACATTTTCGTAATCTTAGTAAAAAAATCTATCAACACGATTTTTTCCAAGTCGTTATGAAGTCCATGCAAGTGGTCTATTGAATTAATCGCTCGGAGTTCAGCAGGAGCAATGGCTGTGGTCAAATGCATCGTTTGGGTCTTGGGTCTCTGGAGGATCCAGTCACGATCAAACCATTTTTAATAATTCATTAATAAAGGCTAGATTTGAGCAGATTTGAGGCTGGGCAGTTCAACAACGGTATTCTGGGATTGGTTTATTTATGGGTATTCTGTTGGGTGAGAGTGAGTGGCTATCAAAGTGAGACTTATTTGTTCACGCCTCTAGCACAAATAGTTCGAACACTCCAGCAGAAAACCTGTATAAAGAATCCCAAATATGCAGCAGAAGTAGGCTTCTAACTATCATGTCAAGAGCATAGCGTAGATTTAACTTTGATGAGTTCATGTCAGTACTAAAAGCTTCTCCGCTTTGTACATGAAGCGTTTGGGAAACAGAGTCACCAACCAAACTGGCTGATTACTACAACACTTTTCTTTCAACCCTTCTAAATAAATATGCTCCAACTTCAACAAAAACTCGGCAACTGCGAAAATCTGATGAGTGGTTTGACGAAGAATGTCGAAGCCAGAAGAGATCAATGCGTAAATTGGAGAGGTCCTGCAGACACTCAGGAGTTACATCACGGAATTTAGCGTAGGGAGTGTGGCGAACCCATCGCTCAGGGAGTGGAAAACACAAACCTGCAATAGCCATCCCAAGCCAAGGTGTGAGCTACCGTGCTCAGGCTGAATGTCCTGGGGAACAGCGTCACGAACGGTGCTTCCGAGAAACAAGGTCGCATCTCGGAGTATTTAGACCTCACTCCAGCACTCAGGGCTCTGCTGGAGTGGACCTTCTATTTCCCTGGTAACTCGTGGGACAAACAAAAAAATTGACCCTTCGAAAACTAGGGGCCTTTTGGGAACCTAGGAATGCTGAGGCCACCTCTGTGGATTTCCTTCCTGGGGCCGTAAGAGGAACCAAGAGGAGAAACCGTGGAGAAGTGAGCTGAGGCCACCTCCATGAACTCTTCCCTTGTGGGGCCTTCAAGGAACCAAGGGGAAGGGCACCCTTCCAGCGCGGGGCCTTTGTGGAACCAAGGAGGAGTGAAGTGGAGAGATAATGTCCTCTTCCCATGTGGGGCCTTCGAGGAACCATGTAGGAGTGAAGAGGAGAAATGAGGCCAGCACTTAGGGCTCTGCTGGAGTGGACCTTCTATTTCCCTGGTAACTCGTGGGACAAAAAAAAATTGGACCATTCGAAAACTAGGGGCCTTTTGGGAACCTAGGAATGCTGAGGCCACCTCTGTAGATTTCCTTCTTGGGGCCGTAGGAGAACTAAGAGGAGAAACCGTGGAGAGGTGAGCTGAGGCCACCTCCATGAACTCTTCCCTTGTGGGGCCTTCAAGGAACCAAGGGGAAGGGCACTTCCAGCGCGGGGCCTTTGTGGAACCAAAGAGGAGTGAAGTGGAGAGATAATGTCCTCTTCCCACGCGGGGCCTTCGAGGAACCATGTAGGAGTGAAGAGGAGAAATGAGGCCATCTTGGTGAACTCTTCTTCTGTGGGGCCTTAGAGGAACCAAGGAAGAGAGATGAAGTTCTCTTCCCTCCTGGGGCCCTCGGGGAGCCAAGGTGGAGTGGACTCTTCCCTTGTGGGGCCTTTGGGAAACCAAGGGGAGGTGGACTCTCCGTCGTGGAGCCTTCGGGGAACTAAGGAGTGGGGAGGAGAGATGAAGCCCTCTTCCGTCGTGGGGCCTTCAGGGAACCAAGGAGGAGTGAAGAGGGGAAATGAGACCTGGGAAGACACATTGTCGGACCAGAAGATACAGCTTCATTTCGAATGACAATCCTGGTGAACTTTATAAAAGGGACTGGATTACTGTCAAAGGAATGAGGTAAAATGGGAGATAGTACAATGGGTCTATGGCCTAAGTGCTCTCGGGAACTATATATATGTAAACCGTCTCCGATTATTAAAAAAAAAAAAAAAAAAAATACATCACGGGAGGATTAGATACGGGCTCAAAAAGAGTAAGCTCATTATTAATTCACTCGAAAAGATCTGATTATTGGACAAGTAGGATCAATTCAGAGCGTCATAACCCACGAAGTCTGTGAAACTCGATTAAGACGGTTGTTGCCGATGTACGTGTACAAAATACAACCGACATAGTTCCGGAAATCTTCTCCAAATTTTTTCTTGACAATATTAAGTCAATATGTGCCCTAACAGCCTCCGCCCCACCACCATCTTTCACAAAAAGCAATAGCAGAAACTTTTCTGCCTTCAAACCTACAACCCTAGAGGAAGTAATGAAGTTAATAATTACTTCACCGAACAGTCAGTGTTCACTTGACCCAATTCCAACGTGTTTACTAAAGAAGTTTTGCAAGGAAATATCTCCCTTTCTAGTTCATCTTTTCAATAAATCACTCAGCATGGGTGATTTCCCAAAACCCCTTAAATCAGCTGTTGTGACTCCACTAATAAAAAAACCGCAATTGGTCGCTGAAGATGTCTCAAATTACCGACCTGTTTCAAATCTTCCATTAATATTGAAAATCTTAGAAAAAATCATTGCCTCACAGATAATGTCACTTAAATTCAAATGAATTGCTGACTAAATACCAATCTGCGTATAGAAGGTTTCACTCAACGGAAACTGGATGACTACGTGTTTTGTCAGACATAACTCTTGCTATTGAGTCGGGAAATCTGGCACTCCTTTCATTCTTAGACATGAGTGCCACTTTTGACATGATCGACCATGATTTTCTTATTAAACGATTAGAAGTGTCCTTTGGTTTAAATGGCAGCGTTAAGAACTGGCTGATATCGTACTTGAGCAACCGTTTACAAGCCGTAAAGGTGGGGAAAAACCAATCAAAATATGCAACCCTTTCATCTGGAGTACCCCAGGGTTCTGTTCTGGGCCCACTTCTCTTCATCTTCTTCACAAATGATGTCGCTAAAATAATCAAATCATTTGGCCTTCTATCTCACTGCTACGCTGATGACCAACAAGTTTACTTTTACTGCCTACCAGAGGAAGTAGACAGTCTAAAAACTCGCATAATTGTGTGTCTAGAAGCAATCACCCAATGGATGACCTCGAATAGATTGAAATTGAATTCGTCAAAGACTGAGTTTCTCTGGACCGCCACAAGCAGACGTCTAGGGATTGTTGAGGCAAATGTTTGAGCTTTGGACCCCCCTTAGTTATAAAGTATATACAAATAGAAATATAATAACAAATATAAAATAAGAAACTTTAACCTCTACGAGAGCGAGTTTCTGAGAGCAAAAAGTGTTCGGTGGAGTGAGTTTTTTGACATTCAAAATTTCAATTTTTATAAATTGTATTCATAGTATGTGTTATAAATATACATCAAACTTTGAAAGAAATACAAATAGAAATATCAAAATAACCGAATTAATCTGATTTTAGGTTTATTTTGTTCTTCCATATTTTCTCATCAGGACGTTGTTTACACTATTGAATTTGTTTTATTTACACTTCAAAAAAATTGGGAATGTGCTTTTCAATTTTTGAACACTTAAAATTTTTTAGGATATACTTTTCACACAAAATACTCTACGTTTTTATAAACTAAAAAATGTTGGCTAAAACTATTTTTGACATTTTCATTTTACACTGAACAACTATAATCTAATACTGTTTTTGATATCCCCTCTTATGCCTTAATGTCTGCTTTCAAAATGAGGTTTGGCTGGGCGAACTCGGCGTCCTTCCGCCCTGCCTCCGGCAACTCAACGCTTCCATCCTTAGGGTCTTCGGGTACGTTCCCATACTTCCCACTTACTATCGTCAAGGCACAACCGAGAAACCGGCTAAAGGGCGCGGACGTTGAGATTCATTCACGGCAGACCGACCACCATACACATTCTGGCTGGTACTGCCGGATGACGAGAGAGGTATCCCACCCGACACAAGCGTTCTTCATATCACAATACTTGTTTTCATTATCTTTTCTTGCAGATGCTTGCAACATATGCAAGATGCCATTACTTTTTTAATTAGTTTATCCCTGACTTGCTTTATATTATTCGCATTTTGTATATTATGTAAGCACTTGCACACTGCTTCCTAATACCGTATGCAGGGACACTGTAGGTCTAGATTCGTTCAAACTTAAATGTAGATTCGTTCTTTCAAAAAAATTAGAGTCCTTGCGAGAGCCTTGAAGGAGTAACCATCTGTTACTTATACCAGGACGGGTAAGTGGTGGATTACCTCCATTGCTTTCAAAATCATGCAAACTTGGTACAAAATCAGTTTGAACCCATATTCGAGTATCTTATTTGATGGATTATCTTCTTCCTCATCATAGATATTTGAGTCATCAGAAGAGCTACCAGAATGAACTGGTAAATCTTGGATATCATTGAAAAAGTCCTCATCACCACTTTCGGCTAACACGACCGTAATTTTGTCTTCATCCAAAGAGCGTTTTTAAAATTACAGAGACGGCATAAAAAAGGAAATAATCATATCGACGGCAGAAAGGCTAATTGACGTAACCAACATTTTGTCAATTTTCACTTTTTGATGCCATTTTACTTGAAAAAAAAAACTGCATCGATCTGTATATTCAAAGTTTATATATTATGAAAATTTGAAAGTTTACCCCCTTAAAATACCTACTGTTTTTTGCGGAAGTCCGACCAAAAATTGACGTAAGTGATGGAAAATCCGACGTTTTTTTAAAATAAAATGAACCAATGCAATGTTTTAGTTTTTATTTACAATGAAAAATTATATGGTTACGTCAAATAGCCTTTCCATGTTTTAGTAAACATTTTCGCTTACGGCAAACGGCTGACTAAAGTTTTAAGTTTTATTTGTTTACATCCTACAGTTGTGCCGCATCGAAAGTTTTTAGTAACATCATTTTGTAAGTTAAAAAACTTTATTAAAAGTTGAATACTACCACAGATTTGAAGACTTATTTTGTGGAGAACGTTACACTGTTTTAATCAAAAATGCGTTACGCTCAAACATAGTGTTATTGCATCCTGCTTCGGTGTTCAGTGCGCATCCGACCAATGCAGGGTGAACGTGAAGAAGTATATACTTGGGTGAATATTTGTGCTCATGGTCATTGTGAATGGTCTCATACGATAGGGGTCGATTAGTAAATGAGAAAAAAGCAGGTCTGCCGACCGGCAGCCTGGAAAACGACGGAATCTTCCGAATCCCGTCCGTTCCGCAGTGCTTTCGCGTGCCCGCTAGCAACGACTAAATCAAATACATGAATGAAACCAACGAATTACTGTAGTCTAGATCACCCCATTGAAGAGTTCTTTGATCGGCCGACCATCAGCCTGGACGTTTTTGGTGTAAGATTTTTAAATTTTTTTTAAAATTTATTCTTATATATTTTTAATTAATTATGTTTTTAAAAACTTCGATTGCCATATTTAAAAAAAATAAGTGATGCATATAAAAAACTTGATGATATAATGACGACGCTATTTAAATAGAGCTTAAAAAACAAAAACAAAATGATGTGCATAACTCTATTTCTGAAAAAATGTCAGTTTTGAGCTGTCAACTTATTGCTTTCGATATGAAAAAAACGGTTGTTAAAAAAATATTTCGCTGTACCTCCCATTACAAAAATAATTTTTTAATTTAAATTTGGTTACATCAACTAATTGTAAGTCCTTGATTCCCTTCGAAGAGGCTTACACCATGGTTTTAGGAGCTACAAATAACACAAAAGAGGTTACGCCCTTTTGCCTTTCCGTAAATTAATCACACACCGAGCTTTTCATACTAGATATTGTTGGTTACAGCCAAGCAATCGTAAAATTTTCACAAAAAATAATGGATGTAACCACCAAAATCATAATTTTTTTAAAATAATTACATAGATCTAATTATATTGGTAGAAATATATACATTATTCTGTTGTTCATTGTAAAAATCAACTAGATAGGGGTTACCATTACTATTTTCTGAATTTTGTTTTTTCGACTTTCCAGAAAGTAGAGGATTTGCTGGTTACGTCAATTAGCCTTTCTGCCGACGATATGCTCCTTATCACAATAATTCATGCTGCTCACAATGTACATAGGTCTGTTTCGTCCAAAGGAAAAAAGTCATCATTTTCTTGCATCTCTCTCACACACGGCACAGTGCGTCTCCGTAAACCCTTACAATACTACTAGCCATTACGATAGTTTTGAAAGTATGGAATATATAAATAAATGAAGACAATGTAAGCAAAACTCAATCGAAAATCTGGAAACAGAAAAATCGGAAAAACATATTGACACCTCTGGGACTCGAACCCAGGACCTCTTGCTTTCCGGGCAAACGCGCTAACCACTGCGCCACGGTGTCGATATGAAATTCGGTCATGTAAATACAAATAAAATATCATTAAAATACAAATTATAATACAACCATATCATTAAAATACAAATTATAATACAACCATATCATTAAAATACAAATTATAATACAACCATATCATTAAAATACAAAAAGAAAATATTCATCCTAGACTTACAGAAAAGTCGATAGATGTCGCATATTAAATAAAATGGATAAAGATTTATCCAGACACTATCTAGAGAGCATTTAGTTCGGGTTTGAATCTTGCAATCATACATAAAGATAGTTGCCAATAATATATACGTTAAAGAAAATGAAGATAATGTAGGTGTTTCTTAGCCGAAGTATGGTACAGTTAAACATGACCGAATTTCATATCGACACCGTGGCGCAGTGGTTAGCGAGTTTGCCCGGAGAGCAAGAGGTCCTGGGTTCGAGTCCCAGAGGTGTCAATATGTTTTTCCGATTTTTCTGTTTCCAGATTTTCGATTGAGTTTCGCTTACATTGTCTTCATTTATTTAAATATTACAATTTGAGGTTTTACTCATAAAGTTAAAATACAAAAATAAAAAAGTATGGAATATAGATACAGGGATTATATTGAAGTGTGAGTGAATTCCAAAAACGTCAAATGTCAATGTGCTGATGGTTTTGCTTTTGTTCTAACATATAATACTGCTGTTTTTTCTTACACACTAAATAACAACAGTTGAAGATGAGACTCACTGCGAACGTATGTCTGCACCCCCCCCCCCAAAGGAAACGTACAATCATTATCATACATCTCCCTCAAACGTATTAAGAAATTGAAACGCAATTCCCGTCACCGTGGCCGAGCGGTAATAAGATATATCTTTTTATTCCAACGGAAGAAAGTAGTACTTTGAAAGAAACGGACACACATATTTTGTGTATCTCATCTTTTGTCTCACCATTATTCAATGTGTAAGAAAGAGCTGCAGCATTATAACGAAAAACTTATCAAAAAAATTATAAATGAAAAACAATAAATAAAAAAGTCTGTTATAGAATAACACACGGAAAAAACTTATCATCAATACACGAAAATAAGAACCGCAAACCACAAAATCAACTAAAAAAATCCTCAATTCACAAAAATGTCACAAACCCACTAAATTATTTGTTACTTTCATGTAAAGGGCTAGCAAGACCATCAAGCCGCTTGTTATAAGCACATAGTTTTTTCTCTATGGCTAGAGTTTTGACCGTCTCCAGAGGATGCTTGTGGCTTGACTCAAGCATTGTTCATACGTGCTGGTAGCACGCTTGAAGCGAATATTTTTTGGGCGTAGACAACAAATCATAGACAAATATGTACCTGAGTGGTGATTTTGACTCCAGATACTAATATCTACAGCCTGTATGTCTGACGAATATCTACAGCTCATATGTTGAAATAATATCTACGAACTTCAGAGTGTTGATTAATATCTACAGAGCGTAGGTTGAACTAATATATCTACAGAGCGTAGGTTGAGACTAATCAGCTAAATGTGTCCAATAGTCCGATATTAGGGATTTTTACATACATACTTACATAAATTAAGTTTTTTAAACTGCATACGCAATATTACGTTATTCCAATATGCTATACATAATTGCAAATCCAACCTCTGCCAGTGCTGTAGATATTCGTCAACACTTTGGTTCTCATAGATATTAATCAACAGTTTGAGCTGTAGATATTCGTCAACACTTTGATTCTCATAGATATTAGTTCGATTTTTTCAGTTTTTGGAATTCCTGTAGATATTAGTAGACGCCTCCGTGATTTTAGATATTAAGTATCACGTAAAACGTTTATAAAAATTAGATTAAATAAAATAGATAAACCAATTCAAAGCTCTATTGGATTCATATTTGGAGAGAAGAAAGGACTAACTTAGTTAAAAATTAAAACTACTCATTTACTGTCAAACTATTGTGAAATTAGATATGAGCGCGTCAGCAGAATGCTGCCTGCTCATTACATAATAATATCGATTATTGTATAAGGGTCATTCCGCGGTTTCGTTCAAATTTTCCGCGGAATTTTTTTTTTGCGTTTTTACCATATATTTTTATAGAAATGGGTTCCTGTACCTACCAGATGTAGAGTGGTGAAAAGGGCACCTTTCTACGACTCTTAGATACGAAGAAAATTGATGGGTGGTAATGAAGGTGTGGATGGTAATGAAAAACTGTTGGATGGTAATTTATAAATTTGGATGGTGATGAAGTTTGGTAATGAAATATTAATAAATGGTAGTGAACACATTCAAAGTTCTTAAAATTTCTGTGAATAATGAAATATGAATTGAAATTGAATAATATAATAGATTTTAAATCATGCCAAGTATCATTTGACCTGACGTGATGAGCGGATTAGGAAAAAGGAAGAAAAATCTATTATAGTGAAAAACTGAAAGCTTTATTCAGACTTTCGAGTATTGGAGACAAGAAATACATTTGTTCATACGTAATCAGTTCTGCTTACTTGTGCTTTTGCAATATTTGTATAAAGTGTTGAAAAATAATGGACAAAATATCAAAATAGGTACAAATGAAAAAAATGCAGCTGGAACATCACAGGCACACCATAATTTCCCTACTTATTCTACTTACCCCGAAATTATAAGGCGTAGTCAAATTCTTTATAATTCAGTTTTATAAGTGGGTATTGGACACAAGAAATACAAAACTTTCAAATTCCTGAGTAAACATTGTAATATTTGAAAAATAGAAATATTTAAATATTAAAAATAATAATTAAAATAAGAAAAGAACAGAACTCAATTGGAATGCAGTTAAAAATAACATCAGAGACACTACTAAACAAACACAACATAACTAATACGTAGTAGGTACAGGTCTTACATCTAAATAGGAACATGATATTTAAGGAACTTTAATGAGATCATGAGTTGCTATTCTTGTGAAAGTTTTTGCTCGAAAACTATTTAAAATTAAAGTTCGGCAAATTTTTGAAAGTGAATTTTCCTCTTCCATTCTCATATGGATCTTGAAAGCGCTGAAGAATTTGTGATTCCAGAATGAAATGAAATTGGCCAGACAATTTTTTTGGAATTTCCTTGAGCTTTTTTCAAAAAAATTACTTTGTACTCTAGTGTGTATTCATATTTCCCAATAATTTCCCCAATGAAATGATGTGTTGTGTTATTTATTTTATATTGAACCATTATCCAGTCATCGAAGTCATAGTTGAATGGCGCCTCCATAAGCTCTTTTCGTCAATTTCCATGTGTGGGATTTCCATAGTTTTGGGAGACTGCTGTTTTGATTCATTGAAATCAGGATCTTCTACTCTTAGGGATCGGATGAACTTCTCGAACTCACATTGATCAAAAAGATTGAATTCTTGGGTACTATTTTTATAGAAGGAATAATGCTGACAGTCGAACGGGACATTTGAGAGTATTTTCACTCTACATTTCTTTTCTATAGTTTTAGCAGATTCTGGCGTTGAAGCAATAGTATCGTCCAAAAACATGGAGCCGTCGAATTCGCTCAATAGCATATTGTCATCAATATTATTGAAAATAGTAGGCGAGTCAATAGTAGCTATGTCGTTTACTTTTTTCTCTAATGTATCTTCGATTGCTATGTTTGCGTTTGTTTCGTAGCTGCAACGCCTCCATTTTCTTTTGTTCGTTTTTTTCTCTTTCTTAAGTTTGTTTATCTCATCCTGTAACTTGGTAATGTTTTTCATACCTGTACCTTAATTTTATAACATTCATTAGACCATGCATGTTTTTTTGTGTGATTCGTTGTTCATTCTCAACTGCGAAGAGGTCAGGATCTAGAGTGTTTCGCACATTATTGGGTACTTCCTTAACAATGTCACTAATTGGAGGTATATTTTCTACTACAATCATTTCTATTTTACACTGCTCCTCTTTTTTCTTCAAATAATTTAGAGAGTTCTTTCGCCATCTTCGTCCTTGCTTTCTCTGGGCTCTTCCACTCATATCTTTCTCACGAAAATGGCGCTATAAAAATCATCCAAACAATTATTATCTTCAATGCTGCATATCTTTTTTTGCGCTTTTCGCAGAGTGTATCTTTTTTTTCTTTCGCTTTCTGAAGACTGTACAGTTTCGGATTGTTTTTAATCTCTGCATATTTTTGTTGCTTACATAGTCTGTCCTTGTATAGCTTTTCTTAATTTTTCAGATTTTTATTTAACTTTGCCATTGTGGTTTATAGTGGTTAAGCCTGTAACAAATAACAAAGAAAAATTATCATAAGTATCGGATTAAGTGAGAAGTCGAAGAACAAAAATGGTTAATTTCATTTTGGTAACTTTTACAGGAGAGTCCAAAAAATGTTACCACTTCTTTGTTTAATAATTTTTTACCCTAAATGATTTAAAATGTAACAGTAGTGATACCGTTTTTTAATCAAGAAATTTACGTTGAACTCTTGATGCCCAGTTATGTAGATTTTTGTTTAAATTTGGCTTTGTTTAGAAACTTAAATTATGTAAAAATTCGTCAGTTTTGAAAGACAACTAACTAATGAAAGATCTTGAGACTGTAGGGTGAATAGTTAAATCATTTGTATAATATATTCGTTTACATTTGAATAATTATATCATTGAATAAAAAATCAATTTTCAAATAAAAATTTGCAGGGTAAATTTTAACTGATTGTTTTTCCACATCAGAAAGAAAATAAAACGAAAATATGTATTTCACCGAAACCGAAATAGTCCGACGCCAGAAACTGCATTTATTCATAATATTAGCTTTTATTAACCCCCAAACATGGTCCCAGATGCTCGTAAAAATAACCCTTACAAAAGTTTCATTACCCTACAAACCTTTACATTACCATCCGGCAAAAATTTTGACGATACGGAAGGTAATGAATCGGAGGGTAATGAAGTTTTGACAGTTTTTTCTCAATTACTCGCTTAATGTTGTACAAATCTGTATGATTCAATCAAAAATAGTCCAACTAAATACAGTTTATAGACATATGATTCGAATTTTTAAAACATGTACTTACTTTAAAAAAATGCTGGAAGGTAATGATGCCTGGTCGGTGACAAAGTTGTTTTTGAGCACGGAGATCGCAGATATTTCTTTATTCAGCAACGCACGGCTTTCCCCGTCTAGTTGTAGTGATACACTGGTTAGTAACGGAGGTGCGGGGCGGGATACAGCTGACCAAAAGGGACAAACGGGGTCACAATTTTAATTACCGCTTTTGCGGAAGACCACGACGATTTTCTCTGGACAAAATCAAAATCTCAATTCTTTCTATGATACAATAGCTTTAAAAATAAATTAAATACAAATAAATATGCATAATTAGTTGTACATATAGGTCGATTAATGAATGTAGTAATTTTACAAGTGTAAACTGTTCTTATTTGTAGATCAATTTACCGGTCCCTCATTTTCATGGGGAAGGTAATGAAATTTTAGCATGTTTTTTGCATATCATAAAGTAATTAAGTAAAAAATGGCTAATCTGGGAAATACTCCTTTTTCCTTTTTTAAATAGCTACATTTTCCAATAAAATTTTCTTGAAAAACATTCACTTTCATATGACTTTTTTGCGAGAACATGTGATTTGAACGAAACCGCGGAATGACCTATAACCTTAAGTTACTATTAGAGTGCGTAAATAATTACGTAGCATCAAAATAGAATACCGATTGGAATTGGTCAATTTCTCCCGTCTCTCTGAAACCGATTTATAAGTTAAAAGACTTCATTTACAAGTGAGTTCATGAAAGAAATAATCATCCATTACGGCAGTATTTATTTACAATTTAAAGTCATTATTATAAGGTCCGCGCAGTTGACATAATACCAAAAAACTTAACGTTTGACGTTTACATAAATGTTAAAATGCGTTTGATGAAGAAAAGATGCTACATCAGGAAAAAAAACACAGATATTTATTTATCAGGAAAGATTTCCAACTAACATCGATTATTGCACGACCTAAAGTTACTATTAAGAATTTAGAGTGCGTAAATATTTACGTCAAAAAATTATATTAATATTTTAATAATTATAAAATTATTTTAATAATTATAAAATTATATTAATATTTTAATAATTAATATAATTTTATAATTAATAATTATAAAATTATATTAATATTTTAATAATTATATTATAATTTAATTATCAAATATTTTTATTATTATATTATATTTAGGTATAATAATATTTTAAACTCGTGATTATGCTCGCTCATTGCACATAAGCACAAAAGGCTGTTTCGTTTATTCTACATACGCGACCACATCCCGCGGCATCTGTCAAAAAATGAATTATCCCCCCCCCCCCCCGCCTGGGATGGAATGTTTTCCGTCGAGCATGGGAAACTCGAAACACATCACAAAATTGTCAATATTTATGATGTTAATGATAAACATTGGATGTTGTTATGGGACTGTTGAGGAAAATGTTAAAGCTATGGATCCCGCTGAACCAATACAGTGTGGTCAAACAACAAACAAATTATAAATGCTACATATTGAACTTAAATTGAAGGTGCCTTAATGAAGATGTCAATGGATTTGCTGACCAAATTCACTTTTATGAGAATAAAATTATAAAACCACAGACAAATCATCTCAGTTCCGAGGTAACAAGAATTCAATGGATGAAATTAGTCATAAAATTCAGAGTCACGGAGTTGATTGTTGATTTCACAATAGTGTTTCCAGAAAACAATAAAACCTTTTACATACAGAGTTTTAGTTGTAGAAGGTATAAAGGTGGGAGCAATAATACACGCATAAAAATAAATTGGAATAATTTTTTTATTAAAATTAAATTTTAAAAAACCTTGTAAAATAAACAAAAGACAGTAGTTTTATTTAGCATTTTATGCTAAGTGCTTCTACAATGTGACAGAAAATAAATGATACTTAATTTAAAAACAAAAAAATTGCAATACCAAAAAAATGGTGAAAATCAATGAAATTTTTCATTTCCCTAAAAATCATGAAGCAAATTTTTTGCATTACATTATTCAAATAAATTTAAATGCCAAGCACGATAAAAGTGTATAGATGCACAGTAGCTCTCGAGGCCTACTCAATTTTTTCAACAAATACGTATATGTAATAGAAATTTCGCACTAATACTAATGAGATAATGACAATATACTAAATTGAAACAAATAACAAAAAAATCACAATATTCAGGTAAAGATTATATTTATCCCAAGAGTTTAATGCTCTTTAGAAACAACACCTCAGATGTGTATTTAGTTGGTGGGGAATGGCAGTAAAAAACATGCATCATTTCAAGTACTTTTACTTGTTAAATCAGTATTACAAAATATAATCATTCTAACGGTTATGCACGAACATAATAAAAAGAAACATGAAATACACATCCAAATATAAAATTATATCAAATAAAAAACATTCATAAACAAGAAATCTTCCAAAACTTAAATTGAGACACCAAACTCACATAAATTGACACTATATGATATCTTAAACAGGCTGTAAGACAGTGATGCACAACCCCACGGTTTCACCTGCCCAGAGCATACACTGCATTTATTGCGGGTAACTTTCCAAAATAAAATTTTAAAGAATTTTTGGTTAAAGCAGTGAAAATTCTCAAGAAAGACATGGCCTGAGGGGCCTGGCCATACAATATGTTTTGTCTTTTTCTCCGCTACAATTTGAGCATGTTAACTTTGTAGTCGGCTGAAGGTTCATATTCGTACTTTATTTTTCTGTCTTTTGTTTTGATGTCCCTAGACTTCAGTTGTAATCTAACACCATCAGTTTCATTTGCAACCTCTCATGGAAATTAAAAATTCTCCAGACAATCATGTCTTGCGACTGAAAAATTGGTAACTGTGCCAAAAAAGGTTGTACATCACTGCTTTAGCACATACAAAAAAGAACTTAGATGGAAAGAATATAACTGTAAATTCACTAACTAATTAAAAAAATAAAAATGATACAAAACTTCACATAATGTATGAATACAATAAAGGTAAGATTTTACACACTAAGAATGAGTACAAAAAATATAAAAAAAACATTTTGATGTGAAAATATTTGTACTAAAATTAACTTTGACTTATTGACTGATGCTAAGGTGCGCCATGTGCCAGCTGATTCTATTTTCGTAATAACATACTTAATTTTTGCAAAATGATGTTTTTGTAATCTATCATAAGTAGTTTCCCCAAAACAGGTTATATTCAGATAAATGATTTTTTAATAATATCCCTAAGGATAAGCTGGCAAACAAGAGGTTAAATGATTGGAGAATAATATTATTTTGAATAGTTTTAATAAGGTGTGGAAAATAAAATTTGTAATTAGTAAAAAGTTGATGTAATATGTATTATGTATTTCAAGTTTGATATTTTCAAATTTCTATAGATCCATTTTTATGGGAAAATAACCTCAAGGGCACTTTACAACTTAGAAACTATTATGTTTGTAGGCACCAATGTAAGGGTAATTTTTGAGTAAGCAGAGTAATTTAGTTTAAGTTAAGTAAAAAGCATTTGGGGTATAATTTAACAAAATTAAGCTGCAACAATTTATGAATACATATTATTGTACGCATAAAGATTTAAAAAAAAAAAATGCCATAACAAGTGTCAACAATTAAAAATGGTTTATACCAGTTGCATAACAGTGAATATCCAGACTTCTTAAATTTATTTACTTGTTCATATTCATAAGATTAATAATTATATTATCGTAATCGCCGAAGTCCAAAGTAAAACATAATTAATAAAATTATTTTTAAGATTATCTGATTCCCATTTAGGAGCACCGATTGTTTAACAACTAGGACCTGGAATTGCCATCGCAGAAGCAGGGCTGTGTGCTGTACAGATTTAAAAAAAAAATTTCAAATGTAAAATTTTATACATTTAAAGTCGGGTCTCCTGCGCACAAACATGGGGGAGTGGCCATACGCATTTTGTCGCTTCAGTTCTTATTTGTCCAACAGACCATTTTAGTTTTTGTTCAATCTCCAATTTAAAGTTAAAAATAAAGTATGAAAAATGATAGTTAATCACTTAATTAAGAATTATTTAAACTAATGAGACCTTTACCTTTACGGAAATAGCTTTATCTTAAACACCTATCATAATGTTTCTTTGAAATAATCAAAGAAAACCTTCGCCTCCTGTCAAATTTTTCTGATGGTCTGTTGGACAAATACGAACTAAGGCAACGATTTGTGTATGCGTACAAAAAACGTTTTAGTTTTATATCAGCTTCGGAAAGCAAATGTGTGCAAACTCAATGTTTCATATTTTCGAAACATCTGTTTCATGTTTTCGAAACATTTGTTCAATGTTTTGAAAACATTATGCCGCACAGTAAACCCGCCTTAAAAGTAACATTTTTGATTGGTACTTATTTTGTTTTAAGCTAAACACTAAACTTCTAAGATATTTAGTGTTTTTTAATACTTAGTTTTGCTTAGTAAAAGGTATCTAATGGCTCCAGTACAGCAAGAAATTGCCATAAAAACTTGCTTTTTATCAGAGCCATAAGAAGTTTATGTATTTTACAACCATCAATAATGGTATTTGTATTTTACAATCAAAATAAGTTTTTCTTAATTTTTTTTTTAAAATAAATTTTATCTTATTGTATTCAGCTCGGCCCTGATTTTGCGATAATATATTTGGGCCCTATTAATAACCCACTATACAAGGTCAATTCAAAAGTAGCTGACCAGAATATTTTCCAAGCAAACAAATAATGTGTGGGAGGTGTCAGTAAATGGGTAAGTTTTTCGCACACCAAGATATTCTCCACTTCCCCAATAGAGGATACTTCCCCTGGTTCATTTGTTTCCATGGAAAATAGTGCTTGAATACTTTTGAAATACTAGTGGAAGGCACACATGAATCCTATGCTACCGGTTTAACTTAAGATTTGTGCTTCAATAACATTTGCTCAAAGGCATTCTATAAGTTCTATTTATCTTAATTAAGTATTTAAAAGGCACGGAAATATTTTGATATACTGACAAATACTTAAAGAAAATAAGACTCAGTGTCAAAAAATATGTAAAATTTGTGACGGGTAAAACTTTTAACAGGTTCACTGCCAGCCTTGGGACAGTGAAGGCTTGATAAACTCCGATATGCAAACTTGGAAAGCTCTATCACGCATACAACTTTAAAACTAGAGTAGGTAATCAAAAAATGTACACGAATAAATTTTTTTGATTCGTTCAAGCACAAGGTCAGCATAATAACAAGTGGCGACAGTTGCCAGACAAACATTGAGCAATGAAAGTTGTATTAACGCACACGCCAATTGCTGGGTGCGGAGTTTCTCTAAACACTCGACATCGCCAAATGATGGAGTTGGCAGTGAACCAGCTAATAGGAACAGGCTTGTATGTATTACGCGTTAGCCTTTTTTGTAGAAATACGGATCATGAAAATCATAATATAGAAATGAATTTAAATAAAAATGTATACACATTTGTTAAAATGATACTGAGACAATTTAAATGTAAATTTTACAATGGTGTAAAATATAGAAGTAAAACTAAATAAAAAGTAATACACTAGAACATCAATAAAAGTTTTTTCTATTTCTTGTGAGAAACAAAAAGAGAGCACCATCAATTCAATTGCCTCTTCACTTCCTCCATAAGGCTTATCAAAATGGGGCTGGCCGGGTTATCCGGAGACAGGTTGGCCTTGGCCACCACTCCGAAATTGTAAACTGCTTTAAGCCAGTCCTCCTGGCTGGGAAGGTCCACCTGCGAAGGGAGAGTGCTGTTAATACAAGCTCTTTAATAGTTTATTTAATAATAGCCCACGGCTAGCGTAGCTAAAGCATTCTGACTTTCCATAATGTTTAATTATTTATCAAAGTTGATAAAAGTTAAACATTAATGGAAAGGCCTGAATATATTTTTGATTTGATAATTTAACGCAACTTGTCTACTTCTCTGACATTAATTTTTTAGAAATAGATAATGATTTGCGTTTTACAACAACCATTTACTGATGTGTGCATCTTGTACAGTTCACATAAAAATACATAGTGTAACGATTCCATTGCCGCTAACCTGTGAGCCGGGTGAATGTTGTGGGGCTGAGAGAGGCTGCGGGGGCGCCTGCAGCATGGCCTTCTTGCGGGGAGGGGGGCCCCCGGGCGAGGGACGCAGCTCGGCCTCCTCCTTCTCCATGTCGCGGCGGGGGCAGCTGCACACGCGCACTCCCAGAGAACGCCGTCCCAGCACTTCACCCCTGGAACCAAAAAACACTCAGCTAATTTTTCAATGAAATACATTGCATACAATTTGGGCTAGGCGCGCATTAGGCGGGCTGGCCACAACCGCCAGGCGGCCACTGTGGTCTACAGTACTCAAGGAGTATGCACGCTCTTAGCAACAATCGGCCAAGCCTGGCCCGGCCCGTCGCCTAATGTGCGCCTAGCCTTGTACTCATTCATACTTGAAAGTCCATTCAATCTAGAGTTCTTCGGTCAGCTCTTACTTCAGAAGAAGAGACGAGAGAAATGCCCATCTAGCAAATTATGTTCCTAGATCATTTAATGAGGTGTTCCCACAGCTGGGCAAACTATCCAACATGTTGCCAATGTAACAAAAATAACAGGGATTATTGATGACTCTGTGCAGGTCACATTGAAGGCTACTTACTGGGAGTCTTCCAAGGTGAAGAGCACCTCGATGGGGCGGCGGTTGATCCCTGAGATGCACGAATGCTTGCAGCAAAACATGTAAACATGCTGCAGCGCAGTCACGCCGCTAGGCGGACGCACCGGGGCCTCGAGTGCCACGCTAAGCCAACTGCTGGCATCCTGCTCAGCGCCGCAGTATACCACGTCGGGGCCCTGGCGCGCAGACCGCAGCACGTGGGGGATCACATGCTCAGGCATGTCTGAAACGTTACAATGCATTACATTAAAATTTAGAGATGAGAAGCCTTTTACGTACAAGTAAAAATGGGATGACAAATGGGAAGTTCTTAAAGCTTCCACATATACATATATTGTGTTGCAAATATATGGTGAGGGGTTTTTATACTTTATTTTCTGGCTTTTAAGTGGGTCACAATGTTAAAAAACATTGAGAAATGATAATCTACAATATTCCATGAGTAACATTAGTGACATCTTCAAGTAGAAGCTTAACCCATTGGCCACAGAGCTAAAAAATTGGCCTTCACGACTGAATTAATTTTGTACCAAAAAAAATTAAAACCTGCATTGGTGTACTAAATCCATTGTAACCTTTGAACCATATTAATTTAGACAATCAATCCACTCAATTTAGACAATCCGGAAACCACATCTAATATTAATTGTACGTGTTCGACCCTCAAATCATAAAAATAGTTAAATATTTGGGAATAATCATAGACAACCAACTACGTTGGGAAGCTCACATCGGTGACACAGTAAAAAAACTTCGTAAACTCTGCCATATATTCTACTCCCTTAGGTCTATCTTAGATTTACAGACTCTAAGAAGCGTATACTTTGCCCTTTTCCAATCCATAGCAATATACGGTATAGTGGGATGGGGTGGTTGTGCTGAATCCATTATTAGACCAATTATTTTAGTTCAAAAACTAATTCTGAGAATTATATTTAAATGTCAACCTACCCATCCGTCAAATGAACTCTTTGCAAAAATCAGGGTCTTAGATATTCGACAGCTATTTACTAAAACAAGCATTTGTTATATACGAAAAAATAATCTACTAATTGCTCCACAACATCAAGCACACACCCGGTTTTCATCAAACCTGGGTTGCGTGGTCCCAAAAACTAACACCTCATTCGCTCAACGTCAATTCTGGTTCATCGCTCCTAAAATATATAATGCTCTGAGTACTGACATAAAGTCAAGTAATTCTAATTCTCTTTTTATAACACGTGTACAACATTGGATTTTTGAAAGGGGACGAACGCACTTTAAAGAATTCATGAGTTCTAACCTTCGACCAAGGATATCTAGACAGGCCGTATAAAAATAATAATGGCCCTCAAACTCCCGAAACCAGAATAAAATTGGCTTACGGCCCATTTATGAAAAAGTATATGCATCGTATTGCACCGTTTAGAAGGCACAGTTCTTAATTGTATCTTTTATTGGGCTGGAGGGCTACACTGAAACTAATTTGCATTGCCAGCCGTCCAGACGGGGGTAAATTTTTTCAAACACAAAAATATACCACTACCGAATATTTTACAAGGTACACGCCGCGGACTTTATTTTTGAAAACGTAGTCAGCTATCAGAATACAGAAGAAAATATATGTGTTACAGATCGCATTTACACACCGCATTCATATAAGTGGAATAACATGATAGTTTTTAAAATTTGTCAAGCAATATTTCTGACGTCATTCGCGCTTCGACACGTGGCGGGGAGTTGAGATAGAACGGTGTTGCTGCTCAGCGAGCGGGGAGGGGGGGGTGAGCGCTTTACAGGGAAGGGCCGAACTGGTAATGGGCTCATTAATTAATTTATTTTTTAATTAAAAAAACGTTTCTCAGTTTTTTTTCGTATTTTAAGCACAAAATATAATAACCCATTACCTACGTATTATTTGCTGAATGAATTTCTTTTTCACAATTAATAATTTTCTTAGTTTTAACCACGTTTATTGTTTATAAAAAACCGACATATTTCCTGAGCAATGCTCACTTCCTCAGCGTTTACTTAATTAAAAAAAAAGATTATGATTGATTCGTGTAGATTAAAATATATATATATATATATATATATTAGTTAGTATGTATTTAAAAAAAGGATCAAAGTCAAATTTCGCTGTCCCTTGCCCAGGCTGCGATGCAACAACGCGATGGGTACCGTAAATTTAATTCTTGTTACAAGCTTTGGTTTGTTCAAAAATCTGCTTCCGATAAAATAAATTTTAAAATCAGTAAATAAGCTTCCAAATCCGTCCATAAAGAGATTAAAACTTTTCCTAGAAGCGTCAGAAAACCATTTGCTGCAATATCTCTAAAGGGGCATTTGTATATCAAAGGACATGGTTTTATTAATAAACATTTCTTTATTTTATGTACCAATCTTGTCATTTTCCAACCTTGTTTGGTAGTTTCCCAAATCGATCATCAACAAACTGAAAACACCGCAAATAACTCTCCGATTGAGCTAGTGGGAGAAGACTAAGTATCAACTATTTTTTAACTGAAAACTTACTTTGAAAAAAAAAACGTTTCTGGTAGATTTCTGCCTCGAAGTTTCGAAGGAATATCCCACAATTAGTCCAGTCAATGAAAGGTCAAAAAGGTGTTGTAGAGTGCGTGAGCAGGAACAGAAACTTCACGCTCCACAAATGTAGATATTTTCGAAAAAAATCATTTTACCTCACATTTTTCATCAAACATTCCTTCATATCGTCTAAAATATTCATCAATGAAAGAAATTTATTTGAAAGAAGTTGTAAAGAATTTAATTCCCTTTTGGAATAAACATATGCAAATTAATCTCTAACCAGTAAATATTTACAGCAATTTTAAGTTTTTTAGTAAAATGTCGTCATTTTCAGAAAAAGCTGTTTTTATCTTATTACTGACACATCACTTTTGTTTGTAACAGATTGTGGGACTTAGACTTGGATTTAATTTATTTTCAGCTTGGATTTAGAAAATTACGTATAGAATAAAAGTTGTACATAATTTTATGAGCGTTTACTTATTATAAGAAAATTGTCCTCTTCGACGCACCGTTTTCGAGATATAAGCGCACATCCGAAAATTGGGACCTTCTCCCCCCCCCCCCCTTCCTCCCCTAGCTCACCACCTAGACGTCAGGACTATTAGTATGTTCACACCCTAAGCACCCTGAACAAGTTTCTGAAGGAATCGCTTAGGTTCCTGCTCACGCACTCTACACCTCCTTCCTTGACTGAACTAAATAGAAATACGGCTGCTCTAACCCATCTCCTTCCCCTCCCCACTACAATCAGCCTCACATCCCCAATTGGGGATGCCATAGTCTAACTGGTTCCAGGCGGTTGGGAGAAACCCATAACCACCATTTATTGGGTAACTAACACCCCTGCAATGGGTCTTTCCAAGTGGTTATTTAATATTTATTTACCAAATATTTTTCACTAAGATAAAACCTTTGCCCAATAATAAAAAATGTAGGTTTACCTACCGTTTTTGGTTCTAGAGGACCTGTTCAGAATGTAAAAACTAAAAATGAAAACTAAAATGTTTCATGTTATTTATTAATCCTCTCCCAATTCAGCCCTTCTTTGGTTTCGTGACGTATTTTCTCGACGTTTGTTTAAAATTAAAAGAACACCTCTTGTCACACAATGAACGCTCTCGGGTTATTTTCTTTACGAGCGTGTACGGCTAGTTTATACCAAGTAGGATTGATAAATTCATCTCCATAATACGTCACGCGCGATATGTGATTGGTTGCTAAATGGTAAAACTACATAATGGGATTTGAGAATGAACTTTGTGATCGGATTTACGAACTTCGAGGCGAGGCGCTGGAATACGTACAATAGTTGTATTGTTAACATTTACTTACACGGGGTCAATTTTACTGGCTTGCTTACTAGGATAGGCCGTATCTAGATATACTTGATCGAAGGTTCTAACACTACATTTTAATTATTAATTTTTGCATTTCAAAATTTTAATTTCCATTTGTATTTCTATTTTACTTTAAAATGTTGTTATTTTTTTCTCTTAGTTTTTCACTAAATTTATATATGTTTTTAATATTGATTTATATAATTATATGTTTTAATTTATACAGAACACTTGAGTTCTTAACATTTAATTTTTATTATTAATTTTTGTATTTCAAAATTTGAATTTGAATTTTCATTTTTACTTTTCTTTAAAATATGGTCTTTTTTTTTCTCTTTAGTTTTAAGTATTTCTTAATATTTTTTGAAATGTTAAAATATTAAATGTACGACTACCACAACACGGGCTTAGCCTAGTGTGGTAGCCAAAAAAAACCCAAATATCTGTTACTAATAAAAAATATATGAAAAAAAAAAAAAAAATATATATATATATATATATATATATATATATATATATTCAAATGAATTAATTTCTTTAAATTTGTTTACATATTGTATTAATGTAAAGAAAAACATAAAAATATATTTTTTTAAATATTAAAACATGTGTAAATAAGGATACAAATGTAATTTTCTTTATTTTCATTGAGTTTTTTTTCACATTTTTATTCATAAAGTTACAAAAAAACATAAATAAATCAATCAAAAAACATCCATAAATCAAACATTAGTAATTTTTGTTTTTTACATACATTTATACTAATAAGGGAAAGTACCCATACTACGTGACCCACTTTGTGCAATTTTTAACCCCCCTCCCCCCTCGGTGACCACATGTAGTATATTCCAAGCCCCCCCTTCCCCTACAGTTTTCACGTAGTAATTCATAAATTTGGTTTTGAATCATTTCTTGCTAACCAAAAGTTAAAAAAATATATTGGTCCATATTAATATGCTTATAATACGCTTATAATACTATTAATACGGTGCTTGCTGCGTGATGGCAAGAGTGTCAAAAAAGTGCAAAACTTATGTCAAAATTTAGATTTCTAGATTGACTACGTGATAAAAACCTAAGCCCCATCCCCCCCCCCTCATTGTGACCAAACGTGGTATTTTGAAGACCCCCCTCCCCCCCTGAACAGGTCACATAGTATGTGTACGTTCCCTAACTAGAGACACTGATTCATAGCATTAACAATATTTTCGCGAATTAAAGTGATAAATGGTTTTTTAGTGATAAATATGTTAAAACGCAGAATAGCAGCGGTTTTTACGATAAAACTCAACAAAATGCAAAGTTTTCGGTAATGCGAGCAAAAGTACAAATTTCGGGTTTTGAACCAAGCGCCTCGGCTGCCTTGGTAGTGCGCCCGAACGCCGAAAGAGAGCGCCACGCTTCGATCACGTGATACTAGGCCTTGAGCATACTCTCGCCCCACCTCACCTACGCTGTGGCCAAACCAAAGTGTTCCCGACCGGCCTTAGAAACGCATGTCGGCGCATTCCGTTATTTATCGTTTCTGCTACGCCATTCTGACTGTTGACGTTGACACCGTACCGTACTACCTAGCATCAAGGGGCGAGTAAAATCTATTACAATTCATGATCGAGTTACTAGCTTTAAAGGCAATAAATTTTTCATTAGTGGCTCAAAAGTGTTAATGTGTGGTTACTGTAATTGCCGGTTGGACTGGGAGAAAGTGGATACATTAAACAAACACATCAAAACTACTGGGCATATTAACAAAAAAGTTGTTGACAAGAAGGCTGAAGAAGCTGGTTCGGTTTATAAACGACAGGCTACATTACAAGACATGAACAAAAAAATGAAGAAATCGAGAACAGTAAAGCCTTCTTCATAAATGACACTGTGATGCTGTGCCTGAAAGCGAACATTCCTCTTGAAAAACTGAACCATCCTGCCATGCGAAAATACCTCAATAAGTAAGTTGGCCTAACCCTATTTTCTGTGACATAAATAGTTGTTTTTTGGGTAAAATTTGGATACACTGACAAATAAAATTTAAATATTGATATGCGCCATTGAATCGCCATGAACTGCGTTACGCTCTGTTCTAGGAATCTGGTTTTATGTTTTTTGTTTTTAAATTTCACGCCATTGAATCGCCATGAACTGCGTTACGCTCTGTTCTAGGAATCTGGCCCGTATATTGAGGAATACCAACATAGTAAATGGGGTAGAAATCCGTTTTTTTTTATTGCGACCTCATTTTATGCCGATTTTTACATCGCATGTGATGAGTATTCTTCCAATAAATTTAAACTACACTCAGAACATAAAAATGGTTTTCCTTCGATTCTGGAAGTACATAAATAGTCTGCAACTAGAATTTTATAACTGCACTTCGAATAAGACTTTCCTTCGAAATGTGTCTGATAAAAACTGTGAATAGATCTATTTATGTCAGCAAATTTTTCTCGAGATCGACTCAAAAAGCACTCGCGATTGACCGTTTGAGCACCACTGATCTAAAGCCTGTACAACACTATAATAATAATAATAATAAAACATTTTAAACTTTTTTTTTTTTTTTTAAACTTCATTTCTTAGTAACAGTAGAGATAATGATATCCTCACTGGGATCTCCCGTGCTGAGGATTTCATTTACATATTATAATTTAATTATAAGAAATTGATATGAATTAGACATAACATATATCATGTAGTATTTTTTTTTAAATAATTATAAAGTAAATAAGATAGTGGTTTTTTTTTATAATTCAGATTACTAGATTTGGTTTTAGTCTGTATTTGATATCAGTATATTTTCTATTTCTGATCTCCCTATATTTAGTATCCAGCTTTTTATTTGAAATTTAAATGTTATAATGTTGAGGTTTTTGAGTGAGAGTGGTATTTTATTGTAAAGTTTAATGCCATAATATAAGAAGCTTTTTTGCCCAAATGTTGTGTTAGTAGTTACTTGTTGGATAAGTTTTTGACCATGAGATCTAGTGTTTCTAATGTACGTATTAGTTGTTATTTCTTGGGTTTTGTACTTATGAATGTAAATGAGTATAGTTTTAGAATATAGTTGTTTAATTGACATGATGTTAAGATTGTTGAAGATTTCGTCAGTGCTAGTTCTTACAGGAACTTTCAGTATAATTTTCATTATAGCTTTTTGAGTTTTAATTAGTGGATTTAGTATGTTTTTATTTGCACCGCCCCATCCGATAATACCGTATTCTAACAGTGATTGGCAGAGAGCCATGTAAATCTTGATTAAGTCTTTTTTAATGAGGACATTCCTGATAGTTTTGAAAAAATAACTTAGTTTTTTAATTTTATTATTTAAATACGTAATGTGTTCGGTCCATTTTAAGTTTTGGTCAATTTTTAGACTAGAAAGAGTCTTAGGCTAATATTAAATAAATGTGAGCAATTTATTTAATATTAACTAATATTAAATAAATGTGAGCAACACTAGAAGGTACTTAGGCTAATATTAAATAAATGTGAGCAATTTCTAATGTGTGCTTTATATTTTATTACAATATCATTATTCTTCATTATGTTAACATAAAATTGTAAAGATATAATAATAATATACCCACATATATGCTATTCTAATTTGAGATCAGTGGAATGAAAAAATATTATTTTCTCTTTTATGCCTTTTTAATTTTTAATTAAAACATAGGTTACACAGCTTTGGATTAACACCATGATTATATTTTTATTTTGCCATTTGACCGACAGTGGCGCCCTCCTACGTTTTCTACTCTTATTTGACAGACTGTAAGTAAAAGTATAAATATGTACCCCTGTTGGATCCATCGCTGGGCACACGATGGTTGAAGCAGCGCAGGACCCTCGCCTCCTGTTGCTCGCTGCGGGCAAGGATGGTGGTGGCACGGACCCACAGCTTCCTATCTTTGAGGGCATCCCAGTCCCAGCTAAACTGCACCGCCATCTCCGCCATCATACATAGGAATACGCGGTTCAGGTCGTGTGAGTACTGAAAATATAGTAAAACATTAATTAGCCTTCCCGTTCCTGTGGTGTCAACTGACTTCACATTGTCTCTTAATTATTATAATATCTTAAATATCCTAACACGTATTTAAGGAACATCTCTGCAATACATTCAACATTGAGGAAACAGTAAGCATGGCTAAACACTAGTGGCATGCAGTCCATAAAGTGCCAAGAGTAAATTTGCGCATGGCCTGCCGTGCATCAGTTGATTATATTTTCGTAATAACTTACTTGTTTTTATAAATTGAATCATTTTACCAGATAATGAATTTGTATAAATTGTAAAGATACATCGTAAATAGTTTCCCCAGAAATGATTTTTTTCTTCTCAGTTTATATTATAAAGATATTTATATGGGTCCATTATACGTATACAGTGAAACTCTCTTAAGAAGTTTTTCAAGGGACCGGAAAAAACAAACTTCTTAAGCAGGAAAACCTTATATGTGGGAAAAAATGGGCCAATTTTGGGTTGAGGGACCGAAAAAACCAAACTTCTTAAACCACGAAACGTCTTAAGAGGGTTTCACCGTATTCATAAACAGTTTTTAATACAGCCTCACGGTGGGCATCAATTTATAACGTAAATTTATATTAAATACTGTGAGTTCGTACAGAGAGCTTTTATTCAGGAAAAAGTATAACATAACAAAAAAATAATAAGTACACGGTTATAGGTATACGAATATAACGATACTTCGCAATATTAACGCGGTGCGTAGGTACTCTCCGACTGCAGTCTGGAGGCTGACAATCTCCACAGGTTCCTTTACCATATCACAGTGGACAAAAGAATATCTCACTTGACCTTAGGTATTGTATTGAGCCTTGGGACTGTTATCTGGATATCTCTACGAGAGTTAAGGGATTTCACTAGATACTCTTCCCTCTCATAAAGTGGACATGAACACATCCTATCTCACTTTACCTCTAGGTGTTGAACCATTGGAACAGTTCGAGATCTCTGCCGGCTCAAGGCCGTTTATATAGGCCTGCTGGTGGTACATTCTACAGTAGGTAGTGGTAGGTAACGGGGAGCCACCAGCTGATAAGCTGAAGTATTAATTGGATAACCAATACGGTCACTACGATGTCCTGCGTTCGTAGACAAGGATGTCGTATTAGGTGTGAGCGAGAAAGTATTCGGGCTCGCGTGGTTCCTCGTGTTACAGTGTCCTTCAAAGCTAAGCTAAGTAAAATTGATATTAATTTTTGCACTGTTATAAATCTGTTACATAAAAAATTATAGTGTCAGTTTTGAAATTAGGGACATAATGGACCGGTCAGTGGCTGAGTTTTGGGGCATCACATTTGGGTCCCACCCAGGCATCGCGCGTTCGATTTCTCGGCTGGCTAAGTCCTCCACCACGACACTGTCAAACACATGCAGAGGAACAAGCAATTCAGATTGTGGGCATTTCGAGCAATGATTGCCAAAAGATCGTAAGCGACAGTTTTTCTCAAATAGCATTTTTTTACCGTACGGGCCCTATTTTTTTCATTGTCTACGGCACATGAACTTATCTGCGCAAGATGTAAGAAAGAAAGAGACGAATGCGCAAATACGCTTGTTCATGCTTCATGCTTGTTCACCGAGACCATAAATATGAATGCACAAATACGCATGAACAAGCGAGGCACCTCCAGTACATGCGTATTGTCGCATGTCCTATTGCCAATCCTGGAATATTTTGGAGATGAATTGTTGCCAAACCTGCAGGCCGGATTGAAGATGAAGCTTCTTCATTCTTTATGCGGCAGCCCAGTGCATTGTTACGTATCGTTATGATTGTGATCATACATCTTGGAGGTTGACTGGAAATCATCCTTGGAGGATGATTGGCATCTGAAGATATCAGCCTGTCCTGCTTCTGGATGGCCCTTTTAGCTGGTAGCCAAAGATCTGCCTTTCTCATGATGTGAGATTCTTTCTTCAAAACAAGGAGTTTTCGACAAGCCACGCTTCAGCCACACTACGACTTATCACGGTGTCACCATCAACCTATTTATCTAAGAAAGTCTTTTATGCCAGACAGCCTTAGAATCAGGATGTCCTTTTATTTATTCACGATACACTTTTGTATTTCGAATGCCTTCTTTTAATTTTAAACTAATTTCTAATCCTTGCATTTGCCAAGTTGAGTCCACATTGATCATAATAATCAGCATTTCAATAATGTACATTGACACCACATAATCCCACAGTAACAAACTCGCTGGGTCGTAGGTTTGTATAAAGCTTGTTCACACTTGCCGCCTTGTCGTTCCGGCGTGAGCCCCACTGCACCCTGACCCCTCAACCCGCAAGTTCCCAGTCGCAAGGAAGCATGCACACAGCATCTACGATTTTTTTATCATTCTGTTTCTAAACGTCCGTTGTGAATAGGGTTTCCGACATCCAATTTTTATTGTTCCATTTTATGGAGGTGTGAACAGGGCATCCAACTAATCGGTTTTTTGTTGTCCGATTTTTAAAACGGAAGTGGGAACGGGCCGTTAGGAATGTTGACAAACATAAAAAAAAAACAACAATAACCAACTTCACTGAAGGGGTCTGAGAAAGACGTGATTTTGATCAATCAATAAATATTATAAAAAACTCACCATATATTTTTTGCGGTTCGTTGTTTCTCCGCTCAAGTTTACCTCAAATCCATATCGCCCACAAAAATCTCCACGGGGAGGCGGGCCCACCTGAACCTATAAGAGAAAAGACATTATTTAGTCCAATAAATAAACAAGTAAAGTTTTAAATAAAATTAATAATATTATTATTTTTTAAATCTCACCACGGGCTCATTGATTATAGGAATCTTTATGTCCAATTCAGATTCGGTTGTGTCAAAAAGGTCATTACTGAAAGAAAAAAAACATAACACACAATTAGAAAAGCAGAGGAGGTTGTAATTCTTTGTTGGAAAAAAAGAGATAAATATCGCTAAGTAAATAACAAATATCATATTATTATTTAAATGATATATTGAAGGCACTAGAACCTGTGCATTTCAAGCGTACAATGGTTCGTTCCTTTTCTGGAATGTGCGCGAGGTAGGTAAATCCACGCCTCTGTCTCGGTGAAGTAGGTATTTACCTACGCTCAGTTGTGTATCGACCATGCCCGACGGCTGTCGAACGCTCTAGTAATTTCGCTTGCATACAATTGAACCCAGGCGCTGCTTCGAGAAACATCGACACGTTTCGGTAGCAATTCAAAGCGTGACGTAGCAATAATGCGTGGTTGCTACAATGGTATATGTGCCTTACAACAGCTGAAGATGATTTTGTTAATGCTTTCTGTTCTAAATAAAGTCCCAAAAATATCCAGAGGATGTACATATGTAATTACTGTATTATATGGTGATAAATTGCTGGCTAATTACTAGTAATTAGCTAGTTGCTGTATTATAATTAGACCAATACATACATGGCCAAAACAAATAAATTGGAGCTTCTATTACGGGGGTGGTCCCAAAAGTACCCAACCTAACAAAGAAAAAACAAAAAATTTGGGAAATTTTTTTGTTCTATGAACAGTATCCTTTCAGCTCGACCCACTTTTCCCAGTGTTGTTCAAAAGCTTTGATACCCTGTTTATAGTGAGAACCGTCGTGCGCCTCAAAATAGCCATCAACTGCAGATTCCACATTTAATTCTTCATTGTTGGCAAATCTTTTACCACCGAGCCATTTTTTCAAGTTTGGGAAAATAAAATAATCCGAGGGGGTTAAATCTGGTGAATAGGGTGCGTGAGGAATCAATTCGAACTTTAATTCATTGATCTTGGCCATTGCGATAACGGATGTGTGAACTGGTGCATTGTCTTGATGAAACAACACTTTCTTTTTCGCCAAATGCGGCCGTTTTTTCTTGATTCATGATTCAAATGCTGCAATAAGTTCGCATAATACTTGCCGTTGATTGTTTTTTCTTTTTGAAGATAATCAATAAAAATTATCCCATGAGTATCCCAAAAAACTGATGTCATGACCTTGCCTGCAGATGGAACTGTTTTTGCCATTTTTGCAGCGGATTCTCCCCTTTTAGTCCATTGTTTTGAATGTTCCTTCTTCTCAAGCGTGAAGTGATGGATCCATGTTTCATCCATGGTTATGAATCGAAGCGATAACCCAGCTTTATTGCTGTGAAACATCGCCAAACACTTGATTGAAACATCCTCAAAACGTTGTTTTTGTTCCATTGTGAGCAAACGCGGCACCCATCTCGCGCACAGCTTTCTCATGTCCAAATTTTCAGTCAATGTGCGAAGAAGTTTTTGAAATGCCTACCATGTCTGCTAGCTCGTGAATATTCAATCGACAGTCATCCAATATAATTTTGTAGATTGTCTTTACAATTTCTGGCATGGTCACCGCATTTGGTCGACTACTGCGATGTTCGTCTGGGCAACTCGTACGGCTTCGTTTAAATTCTGCCACCCAATATTTTACCGTTTTAAACGAAGGAGCAGACTCCCCCAGAGTAGAATCTAGCTCAGCTTTGATATTAGTTGGACCTTGACTTTTCAAATGAAAGTATTGTACCACATAATTTTTTCCATGATTACAAATTCACTGAGAGCGTTCACTGTTGATGACTGCCAAACAAATACTAAACAACGTAGAGCCTTGAAACTAAAGCTTGGTACTTTCTACTATAGAATTTTTTTAAAGCAACATCCACCAGAAGTACGTCAGGTCGGGTACTTCTGGGACCACCCTCGTATCACCTATGAAGCCTATTTGGCTGAATAAATGAGTGTTTAATTATTAGGTGGCATACGTTAATTACGTGGGCTCAAAACGGGGGGGGTCCAGCAAAATCTCACGTCTACTAGAAAAGAATATACAAAGTGCCCAAATTTATCTCACCAAGGGGGGGGGGGGGAGGGGTCTAGATTGGAAGAATTGCTCACGTAATTAATGTATACCCCCTTATTAGTAATTAAACACACACTAGTAAAATACCTTCTGTTCAATAACCTAATGCGTTAGAAATATGGGTACGCAATCATGTTACTACTAAAGGTAAACAAACTAATTTGCTACAGTGAAGTAAAAAGAAATGAAGAAAGATGTTGAATACTTACTGGCCATCAAAGTTGAAAATTAAATCATTGAAGTTCTCCGTAGACTCCTGGTAATCCGGGAACACCAGTTCCAAGTCTTGGCTGTTGGCCATTTTGGTGCACTATCAGATTCAGCGAGTTGAGACAGGTGCTATGAAGATCTCGAAGGTATTTCCAAGATTGGCCCTGAAAAACAAGGCTTCAGTAAGTACTAACCCTCTGACAGTAGATTTACTTTGATGCTGCCTCCACTCCAAGACATTTGGCAAATCTTTCCAGAAGCGAAGAAGTACTAGTACTATACTCTGGTATTGCTCCATTGTTATTTGTCTACCAATTACCCCATAGACAACAGGAACTAAGCGAGATTTGACATGCGAGCCAAGTTATGCGTTTAGGGTGTAGTTAGAAACAAAGTCGGGGCACTATAGTGTGAAGTTTTAATTTGCAGTAGTACGAATGAATGATATCGACACTTTTTTTGCATGTGATTTCATACTAGTAAAGGTTCATGGTCAAAGAATGGTAAAGTGCAGAGAGTGCGCCTCCACCGTAGTGCAGGCATCATAAACCATAATATCATAACCAACACTTTCGAGAAAAACAAGCATACCAAAATAGAATATGCAAATCCCGAAATCAGTTTTAAAACTGTGCAATTCCAACATCTGCATAAGGTACAATGTGCTTCGCTTATCAGGGATTTTATAAACTCCACACATTAACTTAAATTGTAATATAACTTTGTTCTCATGCAGCAACCACAGTAAAACTCTCGGTAAAGTAAGGACAAGCCGCCGCATGCCGCTACACTTTAAATAGGCATAAAATTTGAAAAGTAAACTACCTTTAAACTTAATTTCCACAAGAACCATCGGTTTCAGTCGGGATAGACGGAAAAATATGCATTAAAATTCGATTTTCAAAATCACCATCTCCATTACGGCCATGTTTTTTTGTATGGATTTGACATTTGCGAAGTTTCGTTTGAAACTAAAAACGCACGAATTTCCTACTTAATTTACCTAAACTAAGAACCTAATAAACTATTTTGTGTTCGTAAATAGTTGTTTCTTGTAATAATTGTTGAAATGAAGTATAATTTCCGTAATCTGTGCATAAAAATGCGGCGGCTTATCCATAAATTAATAAACTCTCTAAAAGTTTTCCAAGGGAGTGGAAAAAACTTCTTTAGTCGTTTCTTGTAGTAATTGTTGGAAGTTTAAAAGTCGTTTACTTTTCAAAATCTACGCCTATTAAAAGTGTAGCGCCATGCCGCGGCTTGTGGATTATTTACCAAAATATCCTCTTAATTAATTTTAGAAAAAACAGTGGAAATGGTAAAAAAAAAGTAAGTTAGGGAACGTACCCATACTACGTGACCAACTTTTTGCAATTTTTAACCCCCCCCCCCCCCCCCCCCCCCAGTGACCAAAATCCTAAGCAAACCGCCGCTCATTTGTATGGAGCGTGACATTTTGAAGACCCCCCCCCCTAAACGTGTCACGTAGTATGGGTACGTTCCCTTATGTTCTCGGTTCCGACGTAATATACCTAAATCGATTTGTTACTTTTGACCGATAATAACATCCTTGTTATCGGGGGAGAAACACACTTTTATTAATAACTGTAAATTAATTCGACGAATTTAGAGTAGTTCACCGTGATACGATTAATAGTTGAAGTTTGAATAATAATTTAATATTTTTCTCGAAGGAAAAAAAATGGCTGAAATAATATTGACATTTCATATTTCAAGGATTCACACTGGATTTTCAATTTCAAGTACTATCTCGGTAATGAGTCATTAATTTTATTTTACAGGGTCTTTACCCTGCAGAATATTTGGAAAAACATGCAAACCGTAAATCGTTCGTCAAGGAAACTTATCGTAAATTCGTATGTCATTTTTCATAAATATTGTGAAATAATTATGCCGGCACTAAACTTATTCAACAAATAGTTACAAATTTATAATACTGCAAACATCGCAACAGACGATTATTGCTCAAATTCTACTTACCAGAATCAATCTTTTTATCAATGCTCCCATGTAAATAGTAACGCGAAATAAATAATGGAGTTTGTTAGTAAACGTCGGTTTTCACGTGAAAACGGACCATAAATAATAAATGTGAAAAATCTGAATCAACCACCGTTCACCACCACTTCGAACCAAGGACCCATAAATAAACCAGTCATAAGGACCCATAAATAAACCACAAGGACCATAAACATACCATAAATTGCCATTAACCAATCTGCCAAGGACCAAACCATAGATTGCTCTCAACAAAACGCCAATCTTGCCAAAAAATCTTTGGACAAAAAAATGACAGGCGACAGGTGATTTTAGCATCCCCCTACACGGTCACTTCGGAGCGAACGAGTCGCGCCGCGCAGAAAAATCTCACAGTGAACTGCGCTGTAAACCTGTCGGTCTTTACTTTTCTGCGCGGCGGCCTGAAGTGGTGCGGTCAGCGTTGCCAACTCTACGTCTTTTTGCGTAGATCTACGTATTTTAGGCCCTTCCTGAACATCTACGAACTTAGGCCCAGAATCTACGTATTTTCTTTCAAATTGTACAAATTTGCAAAATAACATAACTTTTTAGGTTGAAGCAGCATATTTTCCGTAACTTTACCAGACGCGGACTCCAACAAACGTTCCGTTTCATACTAGAGTCCGCGCCACACAACTTACCAAGACAATTCTTCCATTTAAAAAAATACAATTCTTCCATTTCAACAGGATCAGCAAATCAATGGGTTTTGGCGTCGTGTTTCAAAAATACGAAAAAGCGATTCGTCTCAAATGTTTCCCTTATTAGCACAGTTTGCACAAAACTTAAATATTGCCACATAGCAGTGCAAATGTCGAGCGTCTGTTTTCCGCGATAAATTTGATGAAAACTTACATCCGAAACAAACTTTCTACTGACACGCTAACAGGCTTACTTTTTGCGAAAAGTGGCTTGAAAACAAGCAGCGAGCCTTCGCAGGAACATATTAAATATTTTAATCAATATATGTACAAATTTAATTTGCCGGATGATTCTGAAAATTGAGTTTTTTTTTTAATTTCTTTTTTTTTACCACAAATGTGGCAATTTTTATTTTTTTTATTTTCTGAATTCTTATGTGCCTTGAAGAGATGAATCATTTAAATTAACTGAATTTAAAGTTAATGTTCTAATATATGTACAAATTTAATTTACCTGAAGATTCAGAAAATTGAGTAATTAAAAAAAATACATATTTCTTTTTTTTACTACAAATTTGACAATTTTTTTTCACTAGATTCTTATGTGCCTTGAAGAGGTGAATCATTTAAATTTACTGAATTTAAAATTAATGTTCTTTTATAAATAGAATTTAATTTGCCTGAAGATTGAGAAATTTTTTTATTCCTTTTTTTTTACCACAAATGTTGCAATTTTTATTTAATAGATTCTTATGTGCCTTGAAGAGGTAAATCATTATAATTTACTGAATTCAAAGCATAATGTTCTTATATAAAAAGAACGGCATCATTTGCGCCTCGAAATTTTTACCTCATTTGGGTATTTTCTAAAAAACCTACGACAAATGTTGCAAACAAGCATGGTAAACGGTAACGGCAGCCTATGAAAGTTTACAATACCAGGGGTATTCTTTTTAAATAAATTTTATGAAAAAATACTCGTTTTATTCTGTTTCACCTACCCTGTCTTCTTCATTTCACTTTAAAAAAAGTACGTAGATCTACGAACTTTTCATAATCCAAATTATACAGTTTCTACGTAATTTTCTAGTCTGACCTACGTATTTTTCAAAATTTGGGTTGGCAACACTGGGTGCGGTACACGGTCGCTCCGAAAACGGCTACAACCACGATCTCGTCTACGCGCACGATAAACGATAATAGCTGTAATTTGTGTGATGATTATACGTACGTAATAATTGTAGGCAACTGAAAAAGATACAGCGTAGCTAGAGCTGTTTCATGTCCGCCATTTTGGAGTACGGAATTCGGGGTTGGAGGGTGGGCCGCAGCGACCACACGATCGGCCAACCTTCCAACTCCGAACTAAGTTCAGAGTTGGAAGGTTGGCTTCAGTCTGGACGTAGCATTAAGGTGAACGTATGCGCGGCCCATTTCTGCACGTTTCATACAAATCTTAGATTTGGATTTGAGATCAAAATATCCAACCAAACTGAAAAATTATTTTTGTAATCAAAAGGTATATCAAATACCTAGTTAGGATGTGAGCTGCTTTATTTATTTTTGCTTTAAATTAAAAGATATAGGACATTGAAGATTTGAATGTTTCGGGATTTTAGAGACGATTTGGGCATTTACGTGTGAGTAAATGAAAAACAATAAAAAAAAATATTTTACCATATTTATCATATAAATATGATGAAATATAAAATAAAAAATTAAAATATGTATATTAAAAAAAATAATTTTAATGGGTGTAAATTAAAAATACAAATTACCTATTTACGGCGGAATAAAACATAGTCGTTGTTAGATGCCACGTTGGGTGACAGTATTAAATGTGTTAAAGAATGGCAAAATGGGCCACCAGGTGGAAGCCAGGGTTAAATACTCACAGAAATGCCCCCTTGGGACAAGCTCAGTTGGCAAGGGGAACATGGACTCCCCCAGGGTCGGGAGATCCGCCGCAGCTTGTCCACGAGCTCCAATAATGACGCTCTCAGAGTGTATCGGTAGGAACTTCTCAACAATTAAAGACAGAAGGGACGATTTACATGGTTTATTCAATAAGCACAGGGGCAAATGCAAGTACAGTTGTTCCAACATGTCGAGTGGGTTATGCTACGAATTGAATTAGTCTAAGTTAAGGTCTCTCTCTCTGGAATTCATCTTCACGGGTATGCGAACACTAACAAAATCAGCACATTAAAGAGGTTAAAGTAGGTTAGCTTACGAGGTGATGAAAGTAGGCATAGGCGGATTTAGGGGGGGGGGGGGGGCACGTGCCCCGTGCCCCCCCCCTCCCCAGACGGTATTTTTGTGTACTGAGAGATTCCATCACAGTACATACTTAGAAGCAGAAACTGTCTTTATTACACATTTAATTTTTCTATTGTTTTGACACTTTCATAAATCTTCCTATATATACTTGAACTTGTGATCGTCCGCCCCTTGTGCCCCCCCCCCAGAAAAAAATCCTGGATCCGCCCTTGAAAGTTGGGGTCCCATGTAGTCATCTAGGTACGTGGCGTGTGTAGGAATGCCTTTGTTCGGGGCATCCAGTCGGTTTCCGGCTTGGAGTCCCGCACCGCAGGACGGAAGTTAAACATGCTTCGCTCGATTCGGCCCACTTGGCACGAACTCTGAATAACGATTCGAATCTCGTGGTAAAACTAACACGCCGGTCGACGGGTCTGTATGCCTCGGGCCAAAGCGCAGCGGGGCCCGGCGGGCGAGATGCGCGACCGGTCGTGGATACGAGGTGGGAAACAATGGTCTAGTGGCGTCCCCCCAAACCGCAGCGCGGCGGAAACTTACAACTCGCAAAACTGCAGTTTGCGCCCTCCGTTGTTTGATTTGTGTACTCCGGCACAAATTAAGCAACTTCGTTCACTAAATTCGTATCCTAACACCTCCTCGCTCGCCGCAAAAAAAGCGACGTGGCAATGGAGCAATAGGCAAAGAAAAATCCTCTCCCTTTTGGGCCGGGGCAGAGAATTTGGTTTTGTACGAGAGAGTGAAGGCCAGGAGAGTGAGGTATAATTTCCTAAGGCTGGCTGATGGGGTACAATGTTGGGTGTGGGAAATTAACCTATATGAGGCATAAAACATGAAAACATGGAGTATGAAAACATATTGTGAAAAAAACATGTGACATGAAAAAAAATGAAAACATAGAACATGAAAACAAATTATGAAATGGACAAAACAATGATGACAACATTTGAAGGCATTACAAACAGGGAGACAAGGTATGCATGGGACAAAATACACATGTGACAAGTATGACAAAATATGCAATCAGAAAGACTCTACGTTTATCATTGGTCTGGGAGCTAAGTTTTGCGAAGCGAAGTTTGTATTTGGATTGGACGGAGATTCCGATGTCTGATCAGACAATCGGATGGAAAAACGTGATGTGTGCGGCCAGCCTATATCTCCCTCTCAATTTCCGTTCACCTCGCCCGTCCGTTCGCCTCGCCTGATCACACTTCATAACGCTCTTGTCACGCATTCACCAGTTTACTCCCCAAGTCAAGCGTGCGTAAAGGCCCAACCGTTCGCCTCACCCGATCACACTTTTCGTAACGCTCTCGTCACGCATTCACCAGCTTACTCCCCAAGTCAAGCGTGCGTAAAGAAGATTTACTTCAAAAACTCATCCGGCTGCTTTTGAAGTTTGAAGTAAAACACTGCCACTCGTGTTGCAGTTATTTCAAAACTCCCAGTGGTACATGGACTTCAAGCTACGTCACGAATTTTTAGCCAATCACCACTTTACTCCCTCGATTGCATTTTCTAGGAACCTTGTTGACACATTTTCTACGAACCTTCGATAACATATAACTATATTTATTTTATTGCTTCTTCACAATTTGTATACATATATTTTTAGCATGTAATTATTAACCCCACTAGGGTTCGTCTGTATCTACATTTTTAAAATGGCCTTTCATATATAATCTAAAAAAATTCATATTGAGACAAATTTGTGTACGTACATCTTTACTTTAAAAACCAGCCTACGTTTTTAAATGGTTTGTCTGGCAAAGCAGGGTTTGTCTTGCGGGATTGTGTATGTTATCTTTACTTTAAAAAACAGCCTACGTTTTTGAATTGTTTGTCTAGCGGGATTGTGTATGTTATCTTTACTTTAAAAAACATCCCAGGTTTTGAATGGTTTATTTGGCAAAGCAGGGTTTGTATCTACCTCTTGTTTGTATCAGGGATACCAACATAACAGTGACGTAATACGCAATGGCCGCCGGGCTGTCATAGTTACATTTTCTCAATACTTTGAACGGCTGTATCTCCCTCAATTTTGCCGAGCGCGGCTTAATTTTTTTTATTCAGCTTCTCCACACTTTTCTCATCTAGAATGTGCCTTTTTATTAAATTTCCAGACATTGGCAGGATCTGCATTTCACCCAATAAAAAACACATAAAAGTGGGAAAAATATTTTTTTATTGCAATTTTGATACCTACCGATCTTAAAATTAGAATTGATATAGGTATATAATACCTTTGCAATACAAACCTTTTTGTTAATACAACGAGGAATAACGAAATTATAGTAAAATAAATAGCACAGTTGGAAATTGCTCACATTTATTTAATACTAGCTTAAAGTACCCAGCGTTACCCGGGTTTTAGATCGTGTCTCTAATTTTAGATCTGAATATATTTAACTCATTCCGACCTAAAAGTAGTGTAACTACTCACCATTAGTGATTCTTCCATTTTACCTACTGTTAAATTCAAATTTATGTTGTATTAAATGAAAGCATATCACATTATAAAACACCATTTAATCAAATTTATAAGATACCTTAACAACAGTGCTTCTTCGAATTAATTTTTTTTCTTTAAGAACAAAAAAGGTTTTTAAATGTGACTTACAGTGTTTTATACATTCAGTGTCATTGCGATTTGAAATAATATTTGACAATTTAATATTTACAAATTTAGTAGTTCAATTTTTAATATTTTCTACTCTTAATTGACAGACTCTATGTAAAAATCCCTAATATCGGGCTATTGGACACATTTAGCTGATTAGTCCAACCTACGCTCTGTAGATATTAGTTCAACCTACGCTCTGTAGATATTAGTCAACACTGGGACCGTCATAAATAAACCAATCCCGGGACCGTCATAGATATTCGTCCGACCTTAGCTCTGTAGATATTATTCAACACCCTGAAGTTCGTAGATATTAGTCCAACATATGAGCTGTAGATATTCGTCCGACAAGGCTGTAGATATTAGTAACTAGAGTCATACAGTGCTACAGGTATAAATTGGCGGTGGCATATATTTTAATCTGGCAACCACATCTATTGTTATATCGTCGTTGCACCAACAAAAAAGGATTTATGTAAGGTTTTTAATATCAAAAAATATCTTTTAAGTTTTAAAATTTACCAAAAAACAAATTTCATGTTTAATTCGAAATATCAGGATAACTTACATACCAACATGTCAATATGGCGGTCGTCCCATACAAAAGCAAATTTTTACTTTAGTAATTATCATTCTAAATGTGCTATTTTCTATTCTCCCCGAATGCAAATAGTCTTTTGTAATAATTACGTTGAATCAAAGGAATCTAAGTGTTTTTACAAAAAAAATCGTTTCAATCGTGGCCAGCTGTTTCAAAAGTTCATGAAAAATACTGAACATCAGATCTCAAGTCTTAAAATAATTACTTATTGATTTACGTTGAAAACTTTATGTATTAAAATAACACAACATTATAAATCAAAATGCAATATTGCCAAGAAAATGGTACATTTAGCCGGTTCACACTAGCGATGTGTCAGTTCAGCTGGAATGGGCTCATGTGATCCGCTCCTTTGCGGGAAGCGGTTCCTACTCCCACTCCTTTTTCAAATCGACTACTCCAAGAGAACCCTGTCCCGGAACTCGGGCTCATTCCCAAACCCGAAAAACTCGGATGCCTCCACCGGCCGGCGGGTGTCCCCGTGTTCGCCGCGAGGCGAGGTACTCCGGTACTAGTGAGTCTAGTGACTGAGTAGTAGTAACCGTCCGGTGTCCCCGAAGCGCTACACTCTCCACTCCACTCACGAGTCGCGAGTCTCGGCGAGTGTCGGGTTCTTGGAACTGCGTGAATCGTGAAACACTCGAGCTACTCAACGCCGCAGCGCGAAGCCGCGGCGCAGATTCGAATTACAAGTCCCGAGATCGCCGAGTACGAGTATGCATCTTGGTCCGAGCGACGTAAGTCGTGAACCGCGACAAACACCCGCCACTCTTGTCACTCCCTCCCACTCCCGCGACTCACGAACCACGATACATTCCTCATTCAGTCATTCCGACCCCGGCCGGCAATCAACACGCACGTGCCTGACCGCTTGGCGTAACAGTATACTGCTGCCTAACGTCATCGCGGAATTGTTTAGAATATTCGACTAGACACGGAGTAATTTTCAATTAGAGCGTATATTGGTATTGTTACTCAACGGGTGAAGTGCATTATAAAATAATAGTTTATAATAAAGCATTACAGCTAATTTACTTATTTAAATTCTCAATAAAAGGCCGTGCAATGTAGGTCCATTGAATGTACCTACATTGCACGGGTGACGGGTCCGAGCCCTCGTGTGGGTCTTGTCCTGCTCCAGGGTTCTGAGTTGTCGTGCGGGTTCTACGAGTAGGTCCTGGCTCCAAGTTCTTTGAACCCGTGCGTCCCGGTTCGGTGCACCGCAACAACATTCAGTGCTCAGTCCGCAGTGTCCGCACCTAAGAACTCGGACCCGGGACCTGCTCCTAGAACCCGTGTACTTTTAAGAGGAGGCAAGTCTCGGAGGCTTCCGGTAAAATGCAGAACTTACCCACCTCTAGTTCACACGGTTCAACTTTAGTTGATCAACTCGACACTTGAAAGCATATTGACAGGTGTGAACCTTCTTTCAACAAAGTTGAACAAGTTTTTTGGGAGGCGTCTACTAATATCTACAGGAATTCCAAAAACTGAAAAAATCGAACTAATATCTATGGAAACCAAAGTGTTGACGAATATCTACAGCACAAACTGTTGACTAATATCTATGAGAATCAAAGTGTTGACGAATATCTACAGCACTGGCAGAGGTTGGATTTGCAATTATGTGTAGCATATTGGAATAATGTAATATTGCGTATGTAGTTTAAACTTAATTTATGTAAGTGTGTGTGTAAAAATTCGTAATAACGGACTATTGGACACATTTAGCTGATTAGTCCAACCTACGCTCTGTAGATATTAGTTCAACCTACGCTCTGTAGATATTAGTTCAACATATGAGCTGTAGATATTCGTCAGACATACAGGCTGTAGATATTAGTATCTGGAGTCAGTTTTTTGTTGACTAGCTAAAGTTGATAGCCCGTCTACTTTCGACGTTCAAGTATGATCGCGCCATCTTGGTTACCATAGTTACTCGCGTGTACAACTAGACGTCAAACATTTATGTCCATATTCGTTAGACATTCCTAGTTCTACCCAGGGCCGTATTTATACTTTTCATATGTATAGGCCACTTCAATTGCGCCGCCCCTTCCTTCTTCTTAGAAGTTGCCACCTATCATAATCACTCTCTTGTAGGCTGCCATTAGGTAACACACAATTTTCAAATTTAGGTTAAGTAGGTAATAGGTATTAAAAAATGAAATAAAGGAATGAATTAGTCATAAAGTAAAAGTGCAACATGAATCAAGAATTACTATTTTTTACCGGATTTTTCACTGGAAAAATCGTCTATAATATCTTCATAGTTTTTTAGCTTTCATTAAGTCTGCAGCTGCTGATACCGACTCCAAAAATAACAATCGTACCTACATATTGATGAGTAGAAAAAGTATGTTGATTATTAAGTTGTAAAAGAATACGCAATTATTTTTTTACTTTTAGTGCATATTATTTTGTTTTGGAATAGTTTTTATTTAAGTCGTTTTTTTGTTAAAATGTTTGTTTATTAGAACTGTAATTACTTCATCCTAGGAATCTCTTAGAATTTTACAGGCATCTGCTCTTGCAGACCATCGCGTGAGGTTTACTCTCTTGAGTGTCTTTCCTCTTCTTATTTCATAAACTAATGCCGAAACTGAACTGACTAATTACTCGGTGCCAATTTAAAAAATCCGTGTTAACACCTACTCGTCTACCCAACTCTCTCGGCCTAGTATTATTTTGCTGCCTCGCCCATGTACTCGGTACGTGTGATCTAGGCATTAGATCGTACCATAATGTAGAAGCATAAAAATAAGTAACTATCTAACATGGGATAGGAATGAATACTGGTATTAGCGACATTTACCAAATGAGATTTAACGTTTACTAGATAGAAAACTCTGTCTATCCACAGTGACTTGTTTATAATCGCACACAAACTTAACGGCTCACCAAAGCGAGCGAGCGCCGCCCCCTGAACTCTGCCGCCCCTAGGCCGCGGCCTATAAGGCCTATTGACAAATCCAGGACTGGTTCTACCGACATGGAATTCGTTTCAACGAAAAAATATTTGAAATGGTCGGATGATTTGATGTTCAGATTTATGCATCCCTGTCTTTGGGATCAAAAGCAAGAAGTGTACACAAATAGAAATGCCCGTGATACTGCAATAAATAATATGTGTTTCATTTACACTACCTACCCAATATATTATGATAATTGATAATGACAAAAAATAACGGTAAATATTCAGAGCATGCGTCACCATTAATACGCATAAATTAAAAGAAAAAAAAAACTTTGTACAAATCTAATAACAATAACTACCTATGTCAAACTATGACGTTTGGCGTTGTTGTTTTTAGGTTATGGTAAAGCTAATTTTAACGGAATATGGATTATTTCCTTGCTTCTCCGGTTATTGTAGTTAGTAGTAATTATTATTAATTTAAACTACTCTGAAAAAGATAAGTTTTAAGATTTTCACGGCCAAAAGCATTTTCGTTATTTGTTTTTGGGGTGTTATGCCGTGTTGCGCTACCTCCTTATTTAGCTAACGTTTCGGACATCGTTGCAGTGTCCATCATCAGGGCAGATACGGTAGATGTGTAATTTTTAGTCGTGAAGTGTGTGCTTATTTACTTCGAAGCGATACCGTGTCGCCAGCACCACTAACTTTCACCAGTACAAAATACTCGTGACAAGCAGTTGCGTCATCGCCGCGGAACGGAATAGAAAGTTCATTAAAACGTGGTATTTATGCTAGCCAGGGGCAAGTCCGTTTGAGAGATGCCGACGGAAGTGGCTCCATCTCTTAACGAATTCTAAAATTAGAAATCACAATGGTAAGAATTTAAGAAAAAAAATATATATATAAAATATAAATAAAACAAAATTAAAAAATATTACAATGGTTGACTTTCACCAGTACAAAATAATCGTGACAAGCAGTGGCGTCGTCGCCGCGGAACGGAATAGAAAGTTCAATAAAACGTGGTATTTATGCTAGTCAGGGGCAGGTCCGTTTACGAGATGCCGACCGAAGTGGCTCCATCTCTTAATGAATTCTAAAATTAGAAATCACAATGGTAAGAATTTAAGAAATAGAATTACAATGGTTATTACGAATTTAGTCAATATAAATCAAAATGGTTTACCACGAGCTGGCATCAAGCAAGGATCATACTGAGCAGACGCAACGCCACGCAACGTTCCTGTACCGTTCACACTGGCCAGACGTACGTACGCGTCGCTGTGACCACGTGACAAGGGGTCTCTGGTTGTGCGCAGGCGCGTTTGGAGAATGTTTGGAGAGTTCCATACTTTAGTAAAGGAACTAGAATCTGATGACGGACGATTCTTCATGTACTTCCGTATGAGTAAAGTGGTATTTGAAGAGCTTCACAGCATAATTGAATTATTGAATATGACATAAAAAAAGAAAACACACATCTTCGAAAGTCAATTGGGACTAGAGAAAGATCTAAAGTTTGATTGACATTCATTATAGGGGTATAATATTGAAAATCATGCCATAAATGGCTGAAATTTCTTCCTAAGTTGCACTGCGTATGCAGAATCTCTATAATCCTGTAATTTGATTTTATAAATAACTTCGTGTCGTCTAAAAGCTTCAATAAACTGTTCGTCATCCATTTTTGAATAATATCTGTCAAAAAAACAACCATAGATATAGCGAAACAACGTTAGATGCTCAGATAACACCAAAAAGATGTAAAATCATCTCGTAGTAGGCGTGACCATACCCCCTTCACCTTCCACATGGCCCACGCCGATCTGGCTGTGGCAGATCAAAGTCGCGTAGGGGGCGTCGGTTTGCGTTGCGTGGAGCTAGTCTGATTCTAAAGCACCCGTTTCCATAGAAAATGTGTGGATGGTAAGCAGTCCAGATATGGAAATGGTGACGTCAACCCACGTGGCGTGGCGTTGCGTGGGCTTAGTGTGGTCTTACCTTTACTGTTAGTCATGGTTTTTATTTTTATTTTTATTTTTTTATTTTTTATTTTTTTTATTTATTTTTTTTTTGCTCCATTAATATTAAATGAATTTTACTAGAATTAGAATTACACTGGTTAAAGCGAATTTAGTCAATATAAAGTTATAACACAAAATGGTTTACCACGAGCTGGCCTTACTGTATACTTAGACATGTTTTTTTGCGTTTAGCTTTGGTGTAGCCGTCAATCACCGGATACCAAGAGCTATTGAGCTTAGCTCCGTCGTCTCTATTAATATTAAAAGGATTTTTGTAGATTTCAATTGCCTCCGTAATTAGGCGTGCTCTATAAGTTTTGGGTCTTCCCAAGACCTCAGGAACAAATCCAAAGTAATGGCCGGTTTCGATTAGGTGCTCAGCGATTGCCGATTTATCAGGGTGGCCGAGTTTGCAAGCACGAAAGTGTTCTGCTATCCTTTTGGAGATCGTCCGCTCTGTTTGGCCTACATAAACCTTGTCACATCCGGAACAGCTGAGTTTATACACTCCATCTGCTTCCAGAGGAAACTTAGTCTTTGCAGACCTGAGTAGGTCTTGAATTTTAGTTGTGGCACCAAAGACAGTCTTGGCTAAAGAAGGAGGTAGCGCAACACGGCATAACACCCCAAAAACAAATAACGAAAATACTCTGAAAAATTTTATCGCCAATTTTGGAAAGCAGCTCATCAAATTGTTTTTCTGTCATCCATATCCTTCGGAGTCTTCTAGTTCCATCTCTTTCAAAATTGTGTTGGATGCGCCTAATTCATGATCCATTTTCTCGCCCAAATACGACGTTTTTTTATGCTTTTTCATAATCTCGAGCTCATCTCGCAAAACATCAGAAGTTAGAGAGACGCACGCACTGATAATTTCAGTTGACGCCATCTTGAATGTCAAATTCGGTTCTACTTAAATTGAAACGTGTGAACATAATCTCATTCAACTTTTTACGTTATACAAAAGTGGATCAACAAAAATTGAAACGTCTGAACCCGCCAATTGCCTTGTTACCGCCGATTTTTACATCCAATTCCAAATTAACCTTCTTACCCAAGCGATAATAATTGTCTATTCCGAAACCGAAATGGTAAAATGCTACCTCAACATGTAAACAGTGCTCTATGGTTCAGATTTCAAACAGAGCACACAGCCAATGGGAGACCTGTAATTAAACCACCCGAGCCTTCGATTGGTGACCGTTATACCATATGTTCGTTTGAAATTATTTCCGTTGCGAAGTGGTCCACTTTTTGCTCGGTGAAGTGTCTCATTTCTGCTTTGCGAATCTTCTTTGCATGGCTGGCTAGTTGACTTTTATTTAACAATCTTAACTGTATACGGAAACTACTCTTTTTATCAAACACAAGCAGAATAGACTTGAAGTTTTGTGAATTCTAAAAATATTTCAAGATGGAGTACAAAAACAGAGTTAACGTCAATGTAAGTTTGATTATTTTGTTTTAATGCTATTTATCTTGTATTATTGTCACATATTTTTAAATATATTCATGTTTTCTCTAGGTACTCAACGGACAGGAGAATATTTTCGCCAACAAGGCGAAAACACAAAGTCTCAAAGGTGGTTTGCAGATCATCCCAACGAGAAGGAATGTGTTAGGTGATATATGCAACCTCAGAGTTCAGCCTTCGCTCATTGGAAAGAGCCAAGAAGCAGTCGAGAAAGACAAGAAAGCTGGAGTCAGGCCGCTTCTTCGCAGGTAAGAATTTACGACCGGTTATGAATCAAGAAAATACAGCTGCATTTTTTTTGTTTGTTTACAGGTAGGTATAGGTTATCTGTTTCTAAATTAATAATTCCATAGTGTTGTTGATATAACAATAGCAAATTGCTGATAAAAATGTTCCCACTAGCAAAAAAAATAATACTTTAAAAATAAATAAATTATAGGTACCCTTCTCTTAGCTGTGTCCATTTTATAATTAGCTACCATTGAATTAATATCACTGAATAAATTAGGTTTCAAAGTTTTTTTGTCCTAACCCACAACCCATGAGCTGCATTGTACCTTTTATGTTTGAACCGCTGAATATTTTTTCTATTTGATATGCATGGATATGGGGAAACCAAAGGTATACTACAAGGCAAACTTTAAGACTGACCTGATGTTAATCAGAAATCGTTGCTATTGGCGATTTTAAGGTCAGAAAATTGGCATGCACCTAAAATTCAATGTGAATTTCTTCAATTTCAGCTATAAAAATGTCCAAGCCAAGGTTGACACGAGACTACCAGTCAAGGCGCCCATCGTCACTGCAGTGGGGTCCAATGAAAATAGTCAGAAAGTGTTCCGGAGAGAGGAGAGTACCATAGCCCTGGCTGCAAAAGCTGGCGTCATCACAGCTCGCTTGAAACAAACCAAAGTAATTGTAAATTGGTTCATTTCATATTATTTCAAATTAAAAGCGATTTGTATTTTTGTAAAACAATCTTTGCAAATGTTTTACGAACTTTGTGAAATACTAACAAAGCTAAAGTCTAATCCTACTACATTTATATTAAAATAGCGGACCCGGCGACGCGTTGCTGTGGCTATTGAAACGCAACGCCATCTACAGGTTGGTTACCCAACCTTTATAACCAACGCCATCTGTTAATTTGCATACAAATCAAATCCACACCGCCCGCTTGCCAGCCCGCACCCTTTATATATAATATATATCTACCAATTTACACAAAACCTTGACAGATTGTATACCTAAACCTTCCCCATGAATCACTCTATCTATTGGTGAAAACCGCATGAAATCCATTAATTAGTTTTTGAGTTCATTGTGAACAGACAGACAGACGTGTCGGAGGACTTAAATTTATAATATGTAGAGATATGAAACAAACGATGCCCATTGCTCCTGAGCAGGAAGGATGGAGCACAACTAGGGAATGCAATCCCGCAAGACCATGTCAATCCAGGTATTTGCGGGACTGAACAATCTTAGTCCCGCTGGATCCAGGTATTTGCGGGATCCAGCGGGGTGGACTTAGATATCCAATCAATCGTATAATGAAGACCTCGATCTAACAACCTTTTTTTAAGAGTTTTAAATTTATACCTAACCAAACAAATTCTTTGGGACATTTTAAATGGTTTATTAATATACCTTTAGTTAGACATAGGTAAAGTTTAAGTCATAAATTGGCAAAGAATAAGATAAGACATAAATTTACTTAACAATTTAAATTTATATAATAACGTTCACACGATAAACAATATTCTTGTACAATAAACATCATAAATCATAAGTTTAAACATTACTTTGGAAATGGCTTTCGTAAAAAAGTTAAAGTATTAATTGCGTCGTCTGATAAACGGCTTCTGATATTGGACACAAGGTAGCCAGCGGCTGAACAAGCTCATTCAGCTTCCACGCTGGTTGGCACAATAGTGATTATTGAAGGTATGTGCCTTTTAATCCATCGGACTCGAAGTAATTCATTTCCTTCTTTATCAAAACTTCCGCCGCGCGCAGAGTAACACGTATGAACTACGCTTCTCTGTAATCCCGCCAGTCCAGCGGGATCCCGCAAAATTTTCGACCGAGATTAGTCCCGCAAAATGTCTGCGGGATCTCGGTATTTCGGGATCCCGGTATACCGGGATTGCATTCCCTAAGCACAACATACCTCTGTAATGACTCACTGTTTGCAAATCTTCAAGTACTTGGTTCACTTTGGGACATTCCTAATTCCATCTACTTCCATATCATAATCTTACTCTGATATTGCTTGTTGATCTGATGTGTATTTCTAAATCATCCAAGCATCTATTTCTCATTCCTTTGATTTGCATTCCCTGCTGCACATTCGCCTAGGCTTCATTCCCTTCCTACTGCAATTCAGTCTTCCTTCAGGCTTCTATTTAATCTCTATCAATTATTCCACAACGGGTTTATTTTATTATGTAATAACTTTTTAATCAAATTCTCTTTCTAAAAACTACACTTTTTGTTTTAGATATCGAGTGCCAATATCAAAAAGACTGACTCCAAAGAAAATCTGATACCAAAAGAGAAAGAAAGAAAACTTAGACCTAAAACTGTAAAAGTTGACTCAGAAGTTCAAGTGAAGAAGGTTTCTTCGGAGGCGAAGGAAGATCTAGAGGACGGGAGTGAAGACTCCGAGAAGGATTCGTATTCAACCGAGTTGCTAGATGGGGTGGAAGACATTGATGCCGGGGAAGAGAAGAATCCTATCCTCATGGCGATCTATATTAAAGAAATCTATTCGTACCTTAGGGATTTGGAGACTAAGTTTCCCATCCAGCCTCAGCATCTCGATGGACAGGTATGAAATAAGAACTAAATATGTTTTTGGTTTATTTGAGCTCTGTCACTTGATCAATAATTCATGTTATGGTGTAGGCTAATTTCCTATTGTGTCAAATAATGTCAAAAAAATTAAATAACTATAATATTATTAGGTGTTCAACTCAGGAATTTTTATGAATAAGTTTCATTTTTCAAAAACTTGAAAATTTGAATTTAATAATCACCTAACTTAATTGAAAAGATTCTTTGGTTTTAACAATTTGTACCGAAATATTGTTAAAAAGTATTACAATTTACTACATATCGTCATAGTAATATCAGGTAAATGCCAGTCACCAATCTGCAAAAATATCATTCAGAGATACTGTGGTTTGAAGTTTAGAATTCAAATCATAAATCGATTTATACTATTACTAAACTGGATTAAATAAATCTGTAGTTTATACATTTTTGTAATAAGAAAAACGAGTGTGCTTTAGACCACACGACTGAAGTAAAACTTCACTAACTTATATCTCCCTCTCAACTTCCGTTCGCCTCGTCAGATCACGCTTTTCATAACGCTCTTGTCACGCATTCACCAGCTTACTCCCCAAGTCAGGCGTGTGTAAAGAAGTTTTACTTCAAAAAACGAGTGTGCTTTAGATCACACGACTGAAGTAATTTATATCTCCCTCTCAACTTCCGTTCAACACCCGACTGTTCGCCATACCGATCACGCTTTTCATAACGCTCTTGTCACGCATTCACCAGCTTACTCCCCAAGTCAAGCGAGCGTAAAGGCCCGACTGTTTGTCTTGCCCGATCACACTTTTCGTAACGCTCTTGTCACGCATTCACCAGCTTACTCCCCAAGTCAAGAGTGCGTAAAGAAGTTTTACTTAAAAAATGAATGGCAGGGTACGCTCCGTTTAAAATGAAAATTTATGGTAGGTATTTTTAAGTCAAAACTGGCAAAATGCAGATTTGCGACTTTGACATTGGACTGAGGATATTGCCATGTAATTTCCTGAACCATTAAAAAACCTAGCATATGTGCTTCATTTTTCTTTTCTCTGTATGATAATTTAGATGCTATAGTAGTTTCACCATTATAAGATCCTTGCGTATGGAATGGTTCATGTAGACCTCGCAAAAATACATTTCTTTTATTTAAGGATACTAATTTGGAACAATGATTAAAGACATAAACTAGACCCAGCGAGAGCTCGTACGGACTTCATCGACATCCGTCCTCTTCCTTCTCACGCTTCTCTGGGACAGGTATAGCCGTCCAGATGCAGAACGGCAGTGGTAATGCAAAATATCCACCCTCGTGTTTAAGTGGTCAGCATATTTTTCCATATCACGGAGTTGTACGAATTAAAATATATTTTCTCATCACATTCGTTCGAACAGAAATTACCACACTTTACTTTCACATATAAAATTAATAGTACATTATTTTAAAGGAAAATACAGATACGATTACCACATTATCCACCCTATCCGTCCCAGGTGCCACCCTAGCAGTTGCATAGTCTTGCATGGGTGGCACCCGGGACGGATAGCACAACGGGAGGGCGTAATGGGATAGGGTAGGACGGGTTCTAGCAGAATATTTATTACAACGGTGGGGCGAAACGGAATACCACAATGGCCACTGACCACATGGTACAATAATGATAAACTGAATATTGTCCCGATTTTTTTATTTGGACTTCTCGACCAGGGACCACCCGCGCGCTGGCTCGCCTATTGACCGTCGAACCACCGCGGACCATCTTCTAGCCTCTTGCGGAGCACTGCAGGAAACCCTGATTTAGAGGCAGTGAGACTATGGCTAATGCTATTACGAGCAACGTTTCATTTCTGATTAATGGTCGTACACCAGGGCGATAGAGGGAGTATTTTCCAATTTGGAATGTGCCGCGAATATTCTACATTATATTATTTTAAATGAATTAAATGTGAAACAACACAAATTAAATTTATTTGTACTTGCCGAGATTTAACTTGCGACCTCTGGATACGTAGTCACTAACTTTAAGATAATATTTGTTTTTTTTTGCATTGTGTTTTTAGATGTACATGACCCCCAAGATGCGAGCAATGCTGATAGACTGGCTGGTGCAGGTGCATACACAGTTCAACCTCCTGCTGGAGACGCTTCACTTAACTGTTGCTATCATTGACCGCTACCTGCAGGTAATTTAAATAAAATTGTGACACACTGTTAAATCGTAGGTCAGTGAATCACAACTCGAGTGAAAAATATGTAAATTGGCCCCTCTTCTAAAAAGGTTGTGCATCACTGGTCTAGGTGAAGCCCTCCACATATATAGGATATATTAAAATACTCTTTCATTAACTAACTCAAATAGGTGAGGGATTGATCCTGATATGGAACGGGTTCTGGTCCAGCATATTGAAGTATAAAATAGGTATCAGCTTCCTCTCTTGGACCTGATTAGGAGTGATGAAGTTTTCTAAAGACCAATTGATTAGTAGTTGGCTTACCACGCTACTTTTTATTTACAATAAAGAATCTTTAAGAGTTTGTGTGTGTGAGGTCATTTGGGCTCTGAAAAACACGTTGCTTTGGCATTTAGTATGGAGATTTTTTTAATTCTTCAAAAAGGAATTCCAGTAAATTTTTTTTATCAATGTTAACCCTTTGAGGAGTATTGCCGCACATATGCGGCAGCACTCGGACGATCCAAATAGAGTATTGTCGCATACGTGCGGCAGCACAACTTTATTTAGTTTTTTCTATGCCGTGTATGTAATTTCGATTAAATTATGATTTATAGATAATACAAATATATTTGTCAAACATTTTTACATGTTTTTACCAAAATTGTTACGTATTTCACGTTACAGATTACGTAATCCAGTGGCTCTCAACATTTTACAAATAAAAAGTTTTCAAAAATTTTAATTAATTTATTTATATTGAAAGAAATGTACAATAATAAAATAAAGAAGTGGACTAATCCAGTGGCTCTCAAACATTTTACAAATAGTGTTTTCAAAAATTATTATTTTTATTTATAAACAAGAAAATAAAATAAAGCGCAGTCGTCAAGCACTTTTGTTCAGTTCCAGAAATCAATTCCAGTTCGCTTTCAGGAATCCATCGTGCCCGGGGCATACGGCGTAGCAACAGTAGGGCGCTACCGTTGCTACCGTAGGTAGGACACGTAGGAGATGTAACTGCACACTGCAGTAATTCCAAAATTCGTCCAGAGCAAAGGAAGGACACAAAATTTATGTGTGTTGGATGTAATGTTCCATTATGTATGTATCCGTGTTTTGAGGAATACCACACGAAAAGAATATTTTAGCTAGTAATTTAAATCTAACATTATTCACATGTTGAGAACCACTGAATTTATACCTTATTTTTATTTTTAGTATTATGTTTTTATTACTGTACATTTCTGTTTTTATAAATATTTTTATTTAAAAAAAGAAACTATTTGTAAAATGTTGAGAACCACTGAATAGGTCCACTTTTTTAGTTTTTAGTATTATCCGTTTATTACATATTATATTTCTTTTTATATAAGTAAATAAAAAAAATTTAAAAATTTTTGTTTGTAAAATGTTGAGAACCACTGAATTTATAATTTATTTTTATTTTTAGTATCATGTTTTATGACTTTTTATTTGGTACTGTACGTTCATTTTTTATAAAAAAAATTTTTTTCGCAACACTTTGTAAAATGTTGAGAACCACTGAATTTGTCCAACTAAATTTACGTAATGCTTACTTATTCAATAAGAAAGGGTTATATATAGTAATAAAAAAGCTCCGAAATTAACTTGTGTAGTAAAACAAGGTAAGAAGATAATTAATTAAATCGATTAAAAAATTAAGAAAAACTTGAAAAATAACTCACTCCCACGATGTAGATGACAAAAAAATAACTCACTAATCAAAGGGTTAACCGTGTATCAGAATTAATGGTATTAAAAAAAAAATTCAACGATTTCATAGTTAAATTAATTTTTAAAGTTAGAATTTTTGTTTCTCCCGCCTAAACTTAAAACTTAACTCGCAGCTAGCGCCACACACTAGCCAGTAGGGAGAATTACGACTCCAGCGCGAACTAATTCTGACAGTTACGAAATCAGCTGTTGGTGGGACGCCATCTTGAGGCAAACACTAGCAGGTAGCGAGCAAAGTTGACCACCTTACAACTTTTTTCGTAGATTGTCCACAATCTGCTAGTTTCTTGTAATACGATTACACTGAGCGAGTTTACTAACATATAGTGAATTTCCCATCTAGTAGCTTGTAAATTCGCTCAATGTCATCGAGGCTTTTAAACTAAAAAGACTCATAACAAGATAGCAAGCTAAACTGTTTGGCCTATACCTCTCTCATCATAAACAAACCATCTCCTATGTAATAGAAAGAGATGCACCATAGACATTACAATGATCCTACAAACCGGCGTACAGATGATGTCAGAATTCTTTCGCCCAATCATGAAGCATTTTTAGTTTAAAGTTTTTTAATTAAAGGAAAACAATCACTTTGTTTGTAACCACGATTTATTGATTTAATTTTTATTTACCGACCGGTTTCGCTTAATACAAGCATCTTCAGGGTATAAATTAAAACTTAATTTATACCCTGAAGATGCTTGTATTAAGCGAAACCGGTCGGTAAATAAAAATTAAATCAATAAATCGTGGTTACAAACAAAGTGATTGTTTTCCTTTAATTAATATGTCAAACCACAAAGTGACTGCTTTCTACCAAAATATTAAAGTTTTTTAATTACTTTTTTACCAACATTTAATTAATTCTAAGAATAATAATATAGAAATATATTTATATATTTAGAATCAATATATTTTGCTCTAAATTAACATATTTTTAAAAAGTCAGTTTTTTTCTATTAAAAATACTGATTTCAGTTTTGACTCTTGTCAGTAATTTTGTTTCAATGAACTCTAGAACTTTGATTGGACAATTGAAAAATTGGACAAGTAATAAAGTACGCACCAAAATTTATAATTGTCACTAAAATTTGTGTTGAAAATGTTTGTTTTTGAAAGACAATGATCCTGAAGCAAATATTTTTAATGCTTAAATGATACAATTATAATGTCCGTTGATTCTTCATGGGTCTGCGTTAGAACAGCTGTAGCAACGTGCTACTATAATGATACGAGTCCCGCTGGGATGTTTGCTGCCTTCCCGCTTCACCCAGGATGGGATGTTTTCCGTCGCGTATGGAAAGCTCGAAACACAACAACATATTTATCATGTTAATGGTGATGTTAATGGGATTGTCACGGCAAAGATTAATGGCGGAGCTCGCTGGAGACCCGTCTTTATGACGACTTTGTCACACCTGCAGATTAGTTACACGATTTAGTAATGTAAAAATGTTTTAAAAATATAGTTTTTAGTTTAGGTTTAGTTTAGTTTTTTTTTTTTTTTTTTTTTTTTTTTTTTTTTTTTTTTTTTTTTTTTTTTTTTTTTTTTTTTTTTTTTTTTTTTTAGTTTAGTTTAGTTTAGTTTAGTTTAGGTTTAAGACTAATGATTCAGCATCTAACTTCCATCCATGGTAATAGTTATGGAGATACCAGAGGGGATAGTCTCTATCTTTTGTGTTAGCTAACGCAGAATTAAGTGAGTTGTGTATAATTTTGCGTTTTACATTCTGAATTCATCTTCGATTTGATTTCAATTTGCTTTGTTATTTTTTCAGAATGTGAAGACAATAGAACGAGTACAGATTCAACTAGTGGGCATCACGGCTATGTTTATAGCTAGCAAATACGAAGAGATGTTCCCCCCAGAAATAACTGACTATGTCTACATCACTGACAACACCTACACCAAGAGGGAGATCTTGAAGTGCGAGAGGTCTATCCTGGTTTCCTTGGATTTCTGCCTTGGAAGGCCGTTACCCTTGCATTTCGTCAGAAGGTAATACATAATACATACCAGGAGGAGCCAGTGGAACTATGGCATCCCCAATTGGGGCATTTTGTGAGGCTAAAGAGAGTGGGGAAGGGAAGGAGATGTCAGGTTACCAAACACAGTTAAAATTTAGTTAGAGTGGCAAAGTGCAACCAAATGCTAGTAATCTTTTGCAAAAGAATAATTAATAGTGTGTTACATAAATTGTCACACAATCTGTGTACAACCTATATTACATAAGTATTAACCATTAACCGGTTATTTGTCGGAGACGCGCCGGCGCGCGCGTCATATGCGCATTCGCGAGAAAATAATTCAAATATTTGAATAATATTGTCGATGAAAAACTTTTGGTCTGCAATTTTGGCCCTTCTATGTACATAATTTGTATGAAGAACAGTGTCAAAATCGCTTGCGCCATCATTACTCTAGGTGGTGCTAAAAGTTTCATTCACCTAGTCATCCTGGAATATTTTTAAAACGATTTCTTTCATGACAATGCGCTGTCCTAAATTGCCGCGAATTTAACGGTCACAATAAATGAGTGTATCGCGAATAAAACATCGTAAAACCTATTAATTTACCTAATAAATGCAAGTAATGTTGTTTTGGTAGATAGTTTATTGTGTTGTGAACGTTTTTCAGTCAATAAAATATACAATAGCCCAAAATTAATCAACAAAACATTCAATTCAAAGTTCAAAATGGTGCTTTTTTAGTGTTTTTTTGTGAAGTTCCGCGAATTTCCGCGAAATGGCCTGGCATTTGACCGGTTAACCCATCTGTTTGGTTCAATATATTCGCACCTCACAATCCGGAAGCCTCGGTCCCGCGTGTAAATTCTGAAACTGTTATTTTGGATCGAGATTGTAAAATATCTATGCAAGATAACTTTCATATTTCAAAGACAATAAGAAGCATTATTTCATTCTCTTTCTGGTTAAAAGAAAAATACAGATGTTTGCATGATAGGAAGAGAGATATACAGCTTTTAAAATGTAAGGTCGCTCGGGACGTTTTTGGTCTCATGAAAGTATAATGCGATTACATGTTTTGGGATGTATTTATTCCTAAACAAGCAGACGGGTTAAAGTCTATTTGTTTGGTTTTTTGAACAACTCATATAGGTGTCATAGAAATCGTTGTATTTCCCCGGCTATCGTAGTGAGAGCAATGACATAAACGGTGCAAGAAAGAGAAAAGACCACACTTTATACTCAAACAGAAAAAACTAACCACAGAAGAAGTAAAATGTACATCTTTATGAAACCAAAGTTTCAATCGCAATTTGAAATAAATTTATGAAACTTTGGGAATTTTTTTATTAATTATTTTTACATGGAATGATAAAAAAGTGATGTGACAGTAATATTTATAATACATTTATCTAATAAAATATGTACGTGTATATGAATATTAGTAGACCTACCCTAAGTGATAAAAGAGTATTATTTCCCCCTCCCCATACCGGTTCCTTGGAACCGGCTGGGATTGAGTATGGCTTCACGTGAATCTGAAAAATGTGACGTCATCATTCTTCTGCGAGCCAGCGTCGAGCGCTCATCGGTGCATTTTACGAAATAACACCGCAAAAAACATGGTTTGTGTTATATATACTCTCACTCGAGATACATGGCGTGTGCTCGTCGATGTTTATGGTGTAAGTAAATTATGAAACATTTGTAAAAGTGTCCTAACTAAATACGGCAACAAAATATTGAGTATGAAAATAAACAAACTTTACTTTTCCGTATTTAGACTTCGCAAATTTGTTCAATACGCGGCGAGCAATTTGCGCTCCCATGTAAAAAGGTCTATTCATTCAAAAGCAGAGTTAACTTTTAAGAACTAAATGGTGATATTATAAAGCGAGATGCCTGTATACTGTCATATTGAGTTATCGACGAATCACATATCTCCAAAGTCATCTTCCCGCTCTGCGCCCCGCTGTAGTTGGTTTCTCCCCTCACCTTTATGTTCTGGTCTACTAATATTCATATGTCTGTGTGTACATGTTATTTTTTTTCATTACCAGTAATTTTAAGAAAAAAGTAAGGTGGGTCATTTTCAAAACTTTTTATGTTTGCATTTTATCACCTTTCAAAAACAGTTTTTCCATTTATTTGAATTTTATTGTAAAGCGGAAATATTTACACCCTCTAACATAATACGGTCGAGTCCTAATACGGAGTGCCCTTGAGGAGCTGTATAAAATTGTCTGATTATTGCTTTTGGTGTTTTATTCTATATTTTGGTATTTTCCAGGTTGATTAAAGCTGCCAATGGAACGACTCGGGAACACTTCCTGGCTAAGTACCTGGTGGACCTGTCCTTGGTAGACTACACCATGGCCCACTACAGACCTTCAGAGATTGCGTCCGCAGCAGTATGCCTCTCCGTGTCCCTCATATCCCCAAACATCTCTCCGCGTTCCTGCTGGACCTCAACTCTAGCCTTCTACTCTGGTTACACATACAGAGCAATATCTCCGCTGATAAAGAAGCTGGCCGGAGTGTTGACTGCGGCGGAGTCCAGTCGCTACAAAGCCGTCTCCGAGAAGTACAGCTCTTCCAAACACGGGAAGGTCTCCAAGTACCCTGAACTGGCCGGAGCCGCCAACCTGATGAAGTGAACAGGGCACCAAAAAGACATAGTGAAATCCTGTGATAACAACAACAAGAGTGATGCTTTATGATAGTTTTGCACTGTCGTTATTGCCTTAATGCTTCACGTGAAGTTGCAGTGAAATTTAACACTTGTTATAATTTTATTATTTGTGTTTGTAAATAGTTTTATATCTATGTGATGGACTTTACCCCCTTTTTTGACCTTGATACCTTTTTTAGATTTAGTAATTATTGTGTTTTTTTGTTGTTTTGTTTACATGTCCATTTTTGTAGGATTTCGTTTTGAAAAATATTTTAACTAATTTTGCGCAATCATTTTCTAGGAAGTGTAATGACAATATGCTTATTGCAAAAGGGAAAGCGCAGAGCGGAATATATACATGTACAATTATTTTTGATATATTTATTTATTATTTCAGAATATTGCTTGCAAATAATACAGGTATTGTACGATAAGTAAGTTAGTGTATTATTATGTAACAAAAGATGTAAATATACTGATGTGACGAAGTGGTAAATTTTATATTAGTGTTATAACTAGGAACTAGTTTTATTGGAATTTGCAGTTTTTATTAGCTGTGTGACTTTTTTTATCCAAATTTCCCTAAATTATTTGTGTGTTATGTCTGATTGTGAGTTGCGTTAATTTCAATAAATTTTTTATCAAGAAGTCTGTTCTTTTAATTTCGTTTGTGAAATTAAAAGCATGAATCAATCTATAATTTTTTTAAACCCAAATCGCATAAAACTATAATTTATAAACAAAAAAAATGTAAGAGATGGAAATGCGATGATGAACATGATTTTTAATACTAGGAGTTTTTTAAAAATATTTTTTTATCTAATAATATTAATTTTATATTATTAGATAAAAAACTGCTAATGCCTGAAGATGGCTATGCTTAAATTGGTTTAAACTACCCATAAGATTTTTAATTACAAATTAAAATTATAGGCTGGTACCAGAACACCAAACTCCTCTCAGTTTACCTTTGTGGAATTATTGTTCACTCATAACTACGTATTTTGACTGGCAGTAAAAAGACAAATAGGTACTTGTGCGGTTTACACCCAATTTTGTTACGTGTTCAACGTCCTCCGCAAGCAAGGAATAACCATTTTGGAACATTTTTTATTGTGTGTACAAAATTAATAAATTGCATACAATACAAATTTACTTTCTCATTTGTACCTTCATGACGCTGTCAACTTCTATTTTTCTTTAATTTATGGGGGAAATAGATTTAGGACGGCGTATTTTTAGTGATTTTTGTGATTTTTTTTAACACAAGGAATATGTATATATATATTTTATTTATACCTTGAGGTCATTTTACACACATATTCAAGAGTATATTCTAAAATTTTCAAACATTTTCATCAAAAAATAATGAAGATATCAGCTGCTGCGCATTGCAAGTCGCCATCCGGCTTGGCAATTGGTGTACGTCGTGGAGGTCACAATTTTCATCTGAAATCAGTTTTTCAAAAAATTTTACTTTTTTTTATAAGCATTTCCTCAATTTGAGCCTCACTACTCACATTATAAAATTGAAAATTAATATATTTTTGAGGAATTTTGTGAAAATGATTTTTTACCATTCTTTTTTTATGTTTTTTTGCAATAAAAAATAGTTAAAATAAAGATATTGTTTAGGATTGAGGTTCAAATAGAGCTATTTATATAAAGAAACTACGTGCTGAGTTTGATAACGATTGATCAACACTGTAGGAGCTAGAGTGTACACAAATTCGAAAAAAGTAGTTCTGAGAAAAACGCGTTCTGAGAAAAAATAAGAGTGACAGTAAAGGTAAATTTAAGGTAGTAATGAATCAATTTAAACAATTTACCGGTTAATCAGCTATTCCAATACCATAATATTGCAGTCCTACAGTCGACCGCTTCATACTACATGCCAAATGAGGGACACTCATTCAAATGCTTATAACTTTTAAAAATGTGGAATAATAGTTTGAAATTTTCGGAATATATTTTTGAATAAATGTACTATGCTCACTCAAAAGCATTTATAATTTTTAAACAGTTATAAATGCTTTTGAGAATAGAATTTATCTATTAATGAAAAAAAATTAAGTTTTTGAAGCCTCTACTTCTATTTCCCCCTTATCTTAATAATTTCTTTGTATAAATTCACTACTAACCCAAAGTGTCCTAACCAAACCATCTTTCATCACTAATTTAAAAAAAAAAAAAAAACTAAACCAAAACTATATTAATTAACCTAATCCCTGATTTCTCCACCAATCCCAACTATCCTATCCCAATATGCAAGTAATTTCCTTACCAAACTAAACTATACTAACCCAACCTAGTATTGTTACTAATTTTTCCCACCAAACCTCCTACGTTATCCCCAACTACAAAGTTTCATCTAACCTAAACTATCCATACCTATTTATTTTCATTCTGCCCTGAAATGATGTTTTCTATAATGTTATTTCACGTTTTTACAATTGTATCATATTTATTTGAGCATGCTTGAGGACTGAGCTTTAAAAAAATTTGTAAAATATCTAATAGTACTGATGATATAAGCCGTCAAAATGTCGATTTTTACAGCCGGCTGAAAAGCGTACGACGTCACAGGACATGCGTGGCATTACTGCCATTTGAATTATGATTTGTACTGCATGAGACTTCACAAACATTGTTGCAAATACATTTTACCAATGTTCATTTTAACAGCTCATAACTTGATCATTTTTGAGGATATTGAAAAACTAATTTTACTCTCGTTGTTACTATCTCTTAAAATAAATACATTTTCATAAAATAAATTTAGTAGTCAACCTCACTGAAATACAGGCAAATATGAATTTTAAACTTATTTGGTTTCCTACCTTGTCAATAAAACTGTCAGAATAAGCAGCCTGTCGTCCCATTGGACGGTACGAGAAAGGAATTGACATAAACCGAAGACCTTGCGTGTAGAAAAGTACCACATAGCTGCGCTGCAAACTGAATTGAATTTTATTTTCTATGCTGGGTTTTCAATTTTTGTGAATTCCTTACCCCTTAACGACCCAATGGGACGATGAGTTTAGGGAACGTACCCATACTACGTGACCTCTTCGGGGGGTCTTCAAAATGTCACGCTTGGTACAAATGAGCGGCAGTTTGCTTAGGATTTTGGTCACCGGGGGGGGGTTAAAAATTGCAAAAAATTGGTCACGTAGTATGGGTACGTTCCCTTAGTTAAACTGTACAAAATCTTGACATTTTAAGCTGGGTGTAAAACACATGAGAACCTACAATTTATTGTTTTATTATCTAGTCAAATATGGATGGAGTGTTTTTTCATTGACTGTTAATTCAACTTGTCACAATTGATTGCATAATTTTATGTTACAGTACTGCAAGATTAATAAATTATATTTTGTAGTCATTTGGTTTGGTGAATATTAGTTTAATAATATATAACAAAAGATATTCTTAAGAAGTGTGAGCTTTGTAAACTAAAACTAATAACTGCAACGGAATAGCCTTGTAAATGTTTTGGCTACCTTATTATGTTGGACTTGGAGTGATAGGGACTGATAATGATAATTATTACTGGAATGATGTCAATTTACACATGAATACGAAATAAAGATAAATTACCCTTAAAAGCTAGTTGTTGTTCTTTCTGATGAATGGTTGATAAAATTGAGCAGAGATAAGAAGGTGACCTTTGCCCCGGGCAGACTGTCGACATTCCATATCCGTTCTGACCTGCATTCAATTAAGTTGTACCACTGCTCAGTCATGGGATCATTCAGTCTAACTTGGTGCTTTGTCATTATTTATTGTTCAATTGCCTGTGCCATCGAGAGTGAGTGTTTAAAATACCTTTACTTTTATTCAATATCGTCCTAATTCTGTTTTGGTTTTGTGAATATTCGGCTATTCTGACCAATTTTGTAAAGTGTTGTGTGATTCAAGAAAAATTAAATTGTTAAATAATTTTTTAGTTTCTTGATAAGGACATAGTTATTACATTTTTAGATTGTTTCCTTGTGTGAATTGAATCCTCAGTATGTACACATTTTAAAGTTTACATTAATTTCAAAGAGTTACAAAAAAGTCTTTCACATACAAATTTCCTTTCTGTTATCTAATTTTGTAATTATTGTAATTGTTTTCTTTAATTTTGGAATCATTAAGTAGATGTTACTTTTAAATAATAAAGTGAATTGCATTTATTTGTTTGCCAAAGCATTCCCCTTAAAATTGAAGTTGTTGAAGGATCTTTTTACTGGATCTTTAATAAATGTGAGAGAGCCTATAAAGAAACATCATTTCTCTCACAAGACGTACTATTACGTACGTCATATTCTAAGTAATAATCAAAACAAAGTTAATTTATTATTATTAAATGGAAGTTTCAAAGTACAATATGTACATACTGCCAATTCAACATAATCCAAATTGAATTAATAAATGTACATAATTTGTACGAAATGAAAAAAAACTATTTCCTTTATTTAATTTTTTTTAAATTTTAATTTTGAAAAAATGGTGAAAACGACCACTTCTCATAATACACATTTAAAAAATGCATATGGGCACAAAGATGTACAAATTTAAAATGGAATGCACTAAATTATTGCTTTTTGATAAAAATCTTATATTCACAGTATCACATACCAAACAACGAAAAATATGAATGCATATTGGAATAAACGACATACATTCTAAACTAACCAATCATCATGCCGTTTTCCGCAGGTGTAGGCAGAGAGGGCGGATCGCCAAATAACTCGTTCTTGGCACATGCTCTTTGCCTCATTCACATTTTTACATCGTTTCATACATATTCTTCTATTATACCGAATCATGTATCTGATTAACATGATGTCTTCTTCGGGCGTCCCCGACTTCTTCTACCATTTACATTTGCGTCATATATTCTCCTTATACTACTCTCGTCGTTTATTCGCTCTACATGCCAAACCATCTGAGGGTCCCTTTTTTAATTTTACTCATTACGCTTACCTCAGATTTGCATTCTTTGTGGATCTCCACATTTCTCACACAATCATACATGGTTTAATCACACATATGCCTCAGGATTCTTTTTTTTTTTTTTTCAATAGCTCCACGCATGAGGCCCTGAGAAAATAATTCCTCACAGGGCCTATGGGGCCGTTCAAGTATTACGTAACGCACTTGGGGAGGGGGGTCTTGTGAAAAGTTACTGTGCGTTACGAGGGGGGGGGGGGGGGGATTCCAACAATGCGTTACGATAATGTTTTTCTTTATTTAGATAAAAAAAACTAGGGAATTAAAATCTTCCAAGTTGGCAACCCTTTTCGTTCTTGAAATCTCTTCTTTTATTTATTACCGCAAACGCGATTAAAACAAGAAAAAAGGTATTTAAGCGACTTTCCAGTACTTTGCGCAACTTAATTATGACTTTCAGGTAAAAATTATCACTTGGGCGTTACGTAACGTTTTGGGGGGGGGGGGTGAGTACGGAAAAACGGCGAGGGGGGGTCAAAAATCTTCAAAAATTGTGTTACGTAATACTTGAACGCCCCTTATGTCATCTTTGGGCATGCTGTGTGGAGGGTCATTTTAGGAAAGGAAGGAGAGGAAGTTCTGGAAAGGAAAAGGGTATTAGGGGTGGGTAGGAATCTGGGTCGGTTTGTCCAGGAGTGATGGACATATGAATCCATCCCTCCTACTACGGTGTAAGGCGGTGTTCCGAGAGAGTACGGCTGGAGAAGTCAAAGGGACTCCCTCAACATCTCTATCATCTCTCCCGATCCGGCCTGCCATACAGCTGGTAGACAGATGCATCCGCTGCCAAGACCCGGACAAACCTTACCCCATGAACCCGGGCACCCCTGCTAAGTCACCAAACATAGCGAACCACTTGGGGTAACTTATGGCAGAGGTGTTGGTAATCCAATAAATGGTTCCCGGGGCGGCGGTACCCATACCCGCCTCCCAAAATGAAATTGATCTACTGACAAATAATCAATAAGTCTCTGTTTCCTCCCTCCTTCAACATGGATCTCTTCAAGACCTATCCTTCATCCCCAAAGATGAAATAGATCTTTACTGAAATTATTTTCCTCAGGTCCTCCTGTGTGAGTTAAGGTCTATGCCCACTACACCGTTCCATACCATGCCGTAACCGTAGCGGCGCATGCAAAAAAGTATTCTTTGTATCGATCAGTATGAAACGCTGCCCACTAGACCGTTCCGTCACCGACCAACACTGTCGCATACCATGACCGGACTGACGGCGAATTCTCGATGACAATATTTTGCAGGTGCCGGTCCGCTCTATGCCTGGCACGCGACGGAACGGAACGGGCTAGTGGGCAGCGTTTCATACTGATCGATACAAAGAATACTTTTTTGTATGCGCCGCTACGGTTACGGTCACGGTATGGAACGGTGTAGTGGGCAGAGACCTACGGATATAATACGGTGTTAGCACGTTCTAGTGGGCATAGTAGGGCGTAGCGTGTTTATTTCGTGGCTGATACGTTCATAGTACGGTCATGGTATGGAACGGTGTAGTGGGCATAGAACTTAAATGTAAAAAAACTGAATACATCTTTTGATGAAGGAAAAGTACAAGCACACATATTTTTTAAGATTTTTCGTTTTGATTTTCAGCCCATAATTTCCTATTTTTCATATTGTCCATAATATCTAAACGGTTTGGTAGTCACAGTTAAGTTAGCTCAAAAATAGGGGTAAGGTTACAATAATTCGCATAGTGTTGAAAATTGGTACGAATATTGAGAACTCCTTTATAAATGAAATGTGAAAAGTCCTCCACGATCCCTCATCTGCAAAAAAATTTTATTCAAAGTAAAAGTTTGCAAATATTTTTTGCATTTTTCGGCCAAACGGTATGTTTCATCATAAAATAGGCAAGACAAAACTTGTAGGTCATGCAATTACCTATAAAAATTGGTATTACACTTTTTTTCCTAAGAGTCACCGTTTCATAGCAATTAAAAAAGTTGAAAAAGTTGTGTTTTTCATAATATGCCACGCCACCCATGAGTTAGTGCGTTTTTTTACGTGGTTTCCTCGGTAGGCCTTTTCCACGATCTATTATGATCCTATTCAATTAAATAATTTTGTATTTTTTATTGTTATATTATTTTCTTATTTCTTCTTCTTCTTGTGCCCTGTCCGTTCAACAGACGTTGGCTATCATGTTGGCTATGCGGACTTTACTGCAGCCCGGAACAGCTCCACGGTAGACTGGCCAAACCACTGTCTCAGGTTTTTCAACCATGAGGTTCTCCTTCTTCCAGGGCCAATCTTCCGGCAATCTTTCCCTGCATAATGAGATGCAGGATCTCATACTTCTCTGGATGTCTTATTATTCAAAGGGAATTATTACTATAAAAACTGGTACTATTGGAAATGATAAAAGCGGTGTGAATTATGAGTAATTGGGGAAACTTTTTGAATCACTATATCTCAGAAATGGTGACTCTTAGGAAAAAAGTGTTATAACAATTTTTAATTGCATAACCTACAATTTTTGTCTGACCTGTTTTATGATAAAACTTACCGTTTGGCTGAAAATTGCAAAAAATCCATATTTGCGAACTTTGACCTTGAATAAAATTTTTAGCAGACGAGGGATCGGGGGGGACTTTTCACATTTCATTTATAATGGTGTTCCCAACATTCGTACGTTTCAGCTCTACGCGAATTATTGTAACCTTGAATGTCTATTTTGACCGGACTATCACTCATTGTTTCTCAAGTTGCTTTTGGTTATGCAGGCCAGGATGGACAATTGGCCACTGAAGAGCAGCTGCTCAAGCAAGGTGAAAGCGAGCTCCGGGATCAAATCCTGGCTATTTTGGAACACTACAAACAAGAAGATCCCGTGGGAATTCCCGGAGCTAAAATTCCAGATCCAAAGTCCATCCCGGACATGAAGCACAGTTTTTCCGTTGCGGTGATGAACTTCAAAAACATGAATGTGTACGGATTGAGCAAGTTTAAGATTGCTTATGTCAAATCTGAGGTTGCATCGATGGAGGTGAAGAATATTTTAATCTTTATTTATAAAAATGAATGTACCTTTGTTTGTTCCTATACCAATCATCCAATTGCGATGAAACTTTAGTGATTTGGTGTATGCATGCCTGCGTAGGTTTCTATAATGGTGAGCTCTAACATTATGAAATTATTTCCTATACCATACATCCGATTGCGATGAAACTGTGGTGATTTGTTGTGTGCATGCTTGCGAAGGTTTCTATGTATATGACGAGCTTTGGTATTATCAAATTTGTTTAAAAATTTTATCGAAGGTGGCGCGTGAGTTGCAAAATGTGTGTATTTCGTGTAGTTTAGAGGCAGGGGGGAAGGTGGAAGGGGGAATAACGGGGAAGGTGGAAGGGAATGCCGGAGGGAAAGAGGACGAGGGCAGGAACGGGGATGCATGGGAAAGTACACACAGGAGAAGGGTGACGGAAGGCTGGGGGATTAGGGAGGGGGGGAGGGAGGGATTGCAAATGAGACATAGTAGCGGTAGGGGATAGCAGAGGGTAAATTTGGAACATCCATGCTTCTCACACGAACGACTGTATGTTGCCTGCTTACATGTGGAAAACCTTCTGATTTATTCGTGTATGCACCAGAAGGAAAAAAATATTGTTTATCCATAAGCATCCAATAAACCGTCAAATCTGCATACGCAGACTACGTCATTTCTTTATGAGCAGAATTTGTTGTAAAACATATTTTATCTACATATTTCTATATGTTTGCTATTTTCAATTGCTTAAAGTACACCTGGCAAAGGCGGTTGTAGCTGCAGCTTACTGTAAATTATGACGTTTTATTATTGGGACATCAAATTATGGAAATTTGAAATGCTATAAAGGACGATAAATCCAAAATAAGTCTTTTTTCTCCTTTTTATTTCTCTTTCCATATGTGTGGTCGATATTTTTCTATAAAAATGAGTGCGTCTTTTACGATGTGCATTGTTTTCTGAAAAATAAATTAAATACTGATATTAAAGAAATTTACAAAAAATGTTAAGTATTCTGAAAGATCTATTCAATGCTATTTTATAATAAAAATTCATAACTGTAATTCTAAAAACACAGGATATAATGATTTTTTGAAAAAATAAAAATCTTTCATTTCGCTCTCCTGAACAATTAGCATTTAAAATTTCCACGATCGATGTATAATATTATGATATTATTTTTTATATCATCACACACACTGTGGTGCTTCAGGTAAATTGATTAGATTCCCTTTCTCCCATTTCATTCCCTGTACTATTTCTTCTACTCCCTTCTCTGTACTATTTCCTCTACTCTATTCTCCAAACCTACTTTTTCTTCTATTCAATTCACTATACTATTTCTTCTACTCTATTTATTATACCTACTATTTCTTTTACTCTATTCACTATACTATTCTAGTCCATAAACAATAATAATTACTAAGTTGGTGTTAAATTCAAATTGATTTTATTGTGTTTTCAGGTCAACGGTGCCCTCACGATAGACCGATTACAGGTCCTGGGTAATTATACCATGTCAACATGGCTGAGTAGGTCACAGGGCCCTTTCACTGTCGATTTAACCGACATCTTTGTGTCTGGACTTGCCAACCTCGGGGTGGAAAGGGATGGGAGGCTCCAAGCCCAAGACATCAAAATGGATTTGACATTTGGCAAAATAGCCATGAACTTCGAGAACATGGGATTCATGGGCTCTATTTTCCAAGGCATCCTTAATTCCGTAGGAACTTTCCTATTTGACTCCATTAAGCCATTTGTTCTGAAGGAAGCTTACACAACAATAAGAACAGAGATCAATAGCAACATTGATAAGGTATCGGGTGATTTGCGGTTCCCCAATTCTATTTCTCCTCTTGATATGGTCATATCAGATCTGAGACAGAAAGTTCGAGGGATGGGATTTGATCCTTTCTTCGTGAAAGATTTCAAACAACATACGGGAGTTTTCAGAGCCAATCTGGCTAACACTTGGATTATGGGGATTTCATCATTTTATCGGGTGGGAAACATTAGTTTATCCATGCAAAACAATTCCGTCATAGCTGATTTCGAAGTTGGCACCCAGAGGCTGCAAGGCCAGACGCAATGGGACATCATCGTCTTGGGAGGGCTCATGACCAGAGCAGGGACAGCTTCGTTCTCCGTGGAGTACATTAATGCGAGAGTTGTACTCGGTCAGCCAATGGACACGAGGAAGCATCCCGAGTTCAAGGATCTTCAGTTGGAAATAGGCAATATCCAAGTCAGGTGTGACGGCGCTGGAACTTTGGATTACGTGGCCGAGTTCCTGGTCAATGTTCTCCCTAACTTGCTGAGATATCAGATAACAGATGCCATTGAAGGACCCCTCCAGGATAAAGTACAAGAGACGTTAGATCGCATTGAAGTAGAGGCTCTAATTAAGAAACAAATTCCCGAGCTAGTGAAAATGGAGAGTACTGGTTTCAAACTATCCTCCCTGAAAGAGGCAGAGACTCCACCAAAAGAAGTGGAAGAAGATGACTTCTGGAAATTTGATTAACTTTTATTTTTACTTTGCGTTCAGTTTTAAGAAATATTTCCATGACATAATGGTTGTTCTCCACGTAAACCGCTTGGCATTTTAGTGAACCATTAAATTTTAAAATGATCTGTATTAATTATATGTTAGAACATGATCATTAGATAATTATTGTGAAATTGTTATGGTCGCAGCTGACTAGATTAGCTTTAAAACCAATACTTATGTAGGTTGTAGATTTTAATATTATTTATTAATGTCTATTTGTGTACTATGTAGCTTTATTAGTTGTGCTTGTTAAATAAATAATTATTTCATTTACATGTTATTCTTATTCCATACCTTCACTTTGCTTATCAGTTTAGATAGGAGATAAGAATCACTATGTATGTATGTACCTACTTGAAATTTTTACCTAATTGTGGGATAGGAAACCCTATTGATTTCTTTATAATAATACTACCTGAAGTCCTCGGCGTTGCCCGGGCTTTACACAGAGTTTTAGGAGATTTTCGAGATGCGTAGGGTTCGCCTGTATCGGGGCATATAATGCATACAATATATTATTGCAAAATCTTAAATATTATTGCAATATATTATATCAAAAAAACAAAAGAGCACCTGAAATTCAATGTGGCCGTGTACCGTTATCCAAAAGTCTGACCAATGGACTTAAAATTTCCAATACAAAACTGTATTTCATCATAATTATGAGATTCAAATGGGATGGTGTTATACAATGTCAGGAAAGCGTATGTAAGACAGACGAAGCGCATGCTAAATGGGCTAAAACCAAAGGATACTTAGCGGCATTCGTTTTCATTCATATCTACATGGATGGCAATTCTGGTGTGTATTATCTACTCATAGCAAAATATACTTAACCTTCCTCGGTTCTTCGGGTCATCATGACCCAAACTGAAATTTAACTGATCATAATTATTATTCGTAATTATAACATGATCAAAATTCATAATTATTAATATAATTTGTATCGAATTCATGACATTTATTAATTATTCATTCACTAATCATCAGTTTTGCAAGATTATGGATAAGTCTCTTGGAAAATTAAAGTTTTGAAGTAAATCTTCTTTACGCACGCTTGCTGGTGAATGCGTGACGAAAAGTGTCATCGGGCGAGGCGTAAGGTCGGACGAGACAAATGGAAGTTGAAAGGGAGATATAAGGTGAAGTTTTACTTCAGTCGTGTGGTCTAAAGCACACCAGTTTTTTTTTCTATCTTAGGTTCCTCGGTTTAATAATACCGGAGTATGAAAAAAAACGCCATTTTGTTGAGCACAAACCACAACAAAATCGAAATACATGCTTCAGAGCAGACGAAACCTAAAATGATTATGAACTGTAATGCAACAAAGGTTGCTGTTGATTTTTTAGATAAAATAATTTCGGCCTGTAGTTGCAAACGAATGACAAGAAGGTGGCCTATAGCCATATTTTCTATATACTGTGACACTAATACAGAGTAGAAACAAAAGAGAACATAATTATGTATAATATATTTAATAAATATGTACTTCAAATAATTAGATTTTGTATTTAATTTAAAACCATTAGTTCATATTTTTGAAATCGGGTCAACATGACCCGAAGGCCTTAAGTATACATAGTATGTGAGGAACCGAGGAAAGTTAAATACCCTTTTTTACATTAGCTCCACACAGGAGGCCCGGAGGAAAATAATTTCCGTCAGGGCCTAAGTCATCTTAGGAGATACCATGTGGAGGGTTTTTTTAAGGAAAGGAAGGAGGGGAAGTTCTGGGAAGGAAATAGGTATGAGGGGTGGGTAGGAATCTGGGGCTCAGTGTTTCCAGGAGAGACGGACGTATGACTACTCCAATTGTGGTGCAAGACGGCAATGGGTCGAGAGATTCTGGCTTGAGGATAAAAAAACAGTAAAAATAGAGACTATTATAAAAATAAATAAAACACTTTGTATTTAACCACGAATTTATTATATTACATATCGACTGGTTTCGCTTACATCAAGCTTCTTCAGGATATAAGTAATAATAACTCAGAGTGTATATATAAGTAATAATAACTCATATAATAATAACTCATATAAGTAATAATAACTCAGAATATAAGTAATAATAACTCAGTAATAATAACTTGAGTTATTATTACTTATATCCCGAAGAAGCTTGATGTAAGCGAAACCGGTCGATATGTAATATAATAAATTCGTGGTTAAATACAAAGTGTTTTATTTATTTTTATAATATAATGTATAACCACAAAGTAATTGCTTCTTATGAAAAAAAAAGAAAAAAAAAAAAAAAAAAAAGAGACTCTTAGCTTACATATCAGCCATTTTTTTAAACTTTCAATGCAGACCATCATTTTCCACCCTTAAAAATAAAATATTATATCATTTTTCTAGGTATTTAATAATCATACATCGGAAAACCATTTTTGAATCAATTTTTACAAAGGTGAAAAAAACCCAAAATACCCAAGTAAAACAAATTACGGTGAAACAATCCCTTAATATACTGAAAACCTTAACTAAATAATGCACAAAATAATTTGCAAGGCATATAGAAACATGACACCTATAAATTTATATGACGAGAATGCCAACATTCTTATAAATACTAACCAGGAATTATTAGATTCCTGGTCAAATAAAATTATTCACGCAAAACACTTCAATTATCTCAACCAAACGTATGTTGACAAACTTTCGTCAAACAAATGGTTGAGTATTGGAGAGTTGAGCGCAAAAATAGAAGAATTTATGCTTGCCATTCAAGATAGAGTCATTAATACTAAAAATTATAGGAACCATATAATCAAAGATATAAATCAAATTAATGATTTATGTAGAAAATGTGTGGCTTTTCCAGAAAATATAGAACATATTATATCGGGATGTTCTGTATTAGCGCCGTCCGAGTATATATTTAGGCACAATCAGGTTTTAAAAAAATTTACCAAAGTTTAGTAATTAAACATAACTTGATTGACTGCCATAATATAGTACCATATTATGAATTTATAAAATATATTATGATAAAACTATACTAACAGACAGAACAATTAGTCATAATAGACCTGATATAGTTTTACATGACAAAATTAAAAAAAAAAAAACTTATATCATTGTTGAAGCTATTCCAGATTCCTGTAATACTCAAAAATCTGCTTCTGAAAAAATAAGAAAATATACACATTTAGGAAATGAGATTAAAAGAATTTGGCAATCTCAGACTATAAAAATATTACCATTTGTTATTTCGGCTACTGGCATTATACCCTATAATGCCAGTAGCCGAAATAACAAATGGTAATATTTTTATAGTCTGAGATTGCCAAATTCTTTTAATCTCATTTCCTAAATGTGTATATTTTCTTATTTTTTCAGAAGCAGATTTTTTCAGAGGTCTCTCGTTCGAAATTTAGGCATATTAGATTTGTCAAAGAATTTATATATAAAAATGCAAAAATCAGCCATTTATACATGTAGGATTACAAAAGATTTTTTAAATATTTATATTGAGGGATCAGTAGGATTGATAGGTCAAATTAGGAATTCCACCGAATTCCCTCTGATATAAAAATATCTGGAGTCAGTGAATTATTTTCCCATTTGGTCTCTGGTAGGATGACATGTTGTTCTTGTATTGTTTTGTATTTATAATACTTATATAGTGCAATTGCATAGCGTGGATTGACTATATGATAATTTGGGGAAGTGTGTGAACAAATTTAGTTTTTCCTGTGGACATTTAAAACTGGTGACTTAGCCCAGTTATACTCGAGAATAATTCTCCACTAACCGGGAATGAAATTAGTGAATTAAGATTGTTATGTATTATTTTATTATATCGTATCTTTTATCATACAAATAAAAAATAAAAAATTGATGTGATGTAAAATCCCCCTTCTCCAATAAAAATATAGTAACGGAAAAATAATAACAAGTTGTAACCTTTTCATAAGAATAACCAGCAATGGCTGTATATTGGCCATTAACTTTAAAATGAAAAGATGGATTAAGTAAAAAGATCTTTAGTTCCTGTTTTGACTTTTCCAGCAGGACTCTGTCGACCTATCGCCTTGCAACGCAGTCGGAGGGATGGATTCATACGTCCGTCACTTCTGGACACACTAACCCCCAGATGCCTACCCACCCCTCACACCGTTTTCCTTCACATAACTTCCTATCCTTCCCTTCCTTACAAATACCCTCCAAACAGCATCCCCTAAGATGACTAGGCTCCGAGGGAAATTATTTTCCTCAGGGCCTCCTGTGTGGACCTACGGTAAAAAAAAATAAGTTTTGGTCTCCGGTGATTTAAAATTTTTTTTTTTCTTCAAAATAAAGAAAAAATCACCAAGTCATCCGAGTAACTAACCATGCCCTCATCCGTCCCTGTCCAATACCTATTGATTTTTTATATTTTTAGATGAAAAAAAATATCCAAAAGTCACAAGAGACCAAAATTTCATTAACTTTTTTTACTCCAAATATAATGTCTGGAAACATGGTTAAAGTAAGTTAAATTACTTATGGTTAAAGTAAGTTAAGTTACTCGTACGTCTCTTAATGCCCCGTACATAACCCTTGAACCAGTGGCAGTCCGTGAGTTTTCAGTGAGCTAGAGTGCTAAGATTGAAAAATACGATGTTATTGATGTTGTTGTAGCTGAAAACGATTTTTTTTTAAAATTTCAATTTTTTGTATGAAGACATGCTGAAATGTGGATGCGGCGCATCTCCAAACTGAAAGAATCCTGAAAATCTTCATAAAAAAATTTGAAATTTTGAAAAAAAAATCATTTTCAGCTACAACAACGTCGTATTTTTCATTCTTAGCACTCTAGCTCACTGAAAACTCACGGACCGCCACTGCCTTGAACCCCCCCCCCTCCTTGTTTTCTCTCTGCCCCTCCCGGATTTCACTACCTCTCCCGCATTCACTCCTTGCCGCTAAACCACATAAAATACACACTGTCTTCAAACTACCCGCACGCCACCTATTGCAAAAGGTTTGTACAAATTTCATAATGCCAGAGCTCATATAAAGAAACCTTCGCGAGCCTGTGCACAACAACACACGAATGTTTCATCGCAATCAGATAAATAGTATTGGAAATAATTTCATAACGCCAGAGCTCACTATTATATATAGAAACCATCGTGGGCATGAGAATATAAAATACCCAAAGCTTCATCGCAATCGGAAGAATAGCATTGGAAATAATTTCATAACTCCAGAGCTCACTATTATATACAGAAACCATCGTCGGAATGAGCACATAAAATACCCAAAGCTTCATCGCAATCGGATGAATAATATTGGAAATAATTTCATAATGCCAGAGTCACTATTATATATAGAAACCATCGTGGGCATGGGCACATGAAATACCCAAAGCTTCATCGCAATCGGATGAATAGTATTGGAAATAATTTCATAACGCCAGAGCTCACTATTATATATAGAAACCATCGTAGGCATGGGCACACGAAATACCCAAAGCTTCATCGCAATCGGATGAACGGTTTAGGAATGCATAATGGATAAACAAAGTTGATGCAGATTTTTGACGAATCAGCTCCTATTTTGAAAATGACAATTATTATTAAAATAACCTTCCGTTAAAATATTATATTGCAGGTGGGTAGGTACTTTATCGCTTGTCTGAATTCTTCACACAATCAGTTCCAAATTTGAAAATGACACTAAATTTTTTAAGTAAATCCAAATTCCAGAGTTCATTGAATCGGCGGCGTTACGCAGGACACACGCGCAACCGAAAGTGGTTTGACGGTATGAGATTATTTTAAAAATCTTGTTTAGGTACTTTTAAAACCATAAGCCAATAGGCCACTTGCATCAAATTTTTTTAAATTTTTTTCCGGTTTAGGCAAATATTCTAAGACATTCTGTATTTTTTTTTTTAATCGTATTTTTGAAACCCTGGGGATTTTTTGAAAATTTCAATCCGATAAATCAGACCATTTTTTATAAACCGGAAAGACGGGACATAATTTTACAGGTGTGAAAAAACGATAATTACATAGCCGAAAATCATTTAAAAAAAAATAACGTTTTCCACACGAATTGCACAGGAGAATAACGAGGCATACCAAAAATATTACATTTCATAAATATTTTTTTCCTTGATCCATCTTATTGACCATAAATCATTATAATGAACAGCGTCTGTATTACTAAATTCAATGTAATATACTTGTACTTGTAAATTATAATAATAATAAGAATATTATAAAATTTAATTTTGTTAAAATCAGCACCATAATCATTATACCTCTAAAACACGTACCGACATCATCTGCACGTTCTGAAGAGAACCCCGTAGATCATTAAAAGTACGGGGTTCTCTTCAGAGCATCTGTCAAAAAGTGAAACCAAATGATAAGTTCGCAGAGAACAAACAATAAATCTAGTGAACGAATTCAAAAATTCGCCTGAAATCAAAGTGATGCCATATAAAAAAATATATCAGTGTGGAATTTTAAAAAAATAATAGGAACATTTTCGGAGACGGGACATTTTCATGTAGTGACGTCACGAGCCTAAATAATGGATTTATTTATTTAAAAATAACAAAAACTGTACATTTCTAAACAATTTTACTAACATTTTCTTAATCTTAGTAAAAAGATCTATCCACATGATTTTTTCCAAGTCGTTATGAAATCCATGCAAGTGGCCTATTTGCTTGAACTCATTATCTAATCTTTTCCCGAAGTCTTGAAGAAATTGCAACAATGTCGATAAATTTTAACTTTTTATAAAATCCAGACGAAAAAAGTAGGTACCCGATATGGGCACACAAAGATGACTTATTAAAAGGTGGGACAGGTTTAATTTCGGCTATAGAACGGGCGCCAAAGGAATTTTTAAATAGGCATTTAATTTCTCCTGCTATAATTTATATCTCGCGTGCCCCCCTCCATACATTTCATGGGCGTCGTAAAGGAAGGCTTCCAGCGTAGGTAGGTACTACCAAGCCAAACAGGGTTGCCAAAAATGATTCGTGGCGGAATGAAGATTAAAATGTGCATTTGTCATTAGCAAATTTATGATTTATTAAGAAGAAAATAATAAATATCCTCTCTTCTATCAAGTATTATCTAAAATTCCCTCCCCTCCATTCAACATCTCATCTCTTCTAAGTCTTAATTCGATTTCAATCTTCCAAAATTCCAAAATTTTGACAGTTGAAAGGTCCCCGTTAAATGCCGATTCTAAGTCCGATTCAGCCTTTGAAAAACTGTGATCAGCAGACGAGGATAACTTATTACAATGGAAAGAAAGCTGAAATTCGCCCAGAGTCGCGTTTAACTGGGATTTTTCAAATGTTGAAAAAATGGCGCGGAATGGCCATTTGATGAAAATGTCACACGAGAATTTGAAATTTAAAAAAAATTAAATTACGAAACAACAGGGCCTAATTCATTTAACCGATTCGGACTCTCTAAGACAGGGGTGGGGAACCTTTTTGGCACCAGAGGCCATTTTGACGTTTGTGGTATCACCCTCGGGCCACACATATATTTTCAAGGAGATCAATGGATATGCGTAGGGGTTCACCAGTCCACCAGCTTAAAATATATTGTACTCTGAGCACGTGAACGGTTTTTTTTTTCATTTTTTGCACTAGAAACACAAGGATGGTTTCCTTCGAATTGCGTCAGCAGGTGAATCCGCAACAGGAATTTGCATTATGACCACAAGAGTGGTTTTAACTCAGGAATGGATCTGCGTAGGGGTCCACCAGTCCACCAGCTTAAATTATATTGTACTTAGAACACGTGAATAGTTAGCCTGCAGTTGACAACAAATTTATTGACTGCGATATTTTTTTTATAATTTTATATTTATTTAACTATTTGCAATAATTTACAAGGAACATATTTTTTATTTAATTATTTTGTATTATAGAAATGTAGCAATACATAAAGAAGCACATCACATTTTTCCTTCCTTAATAGAATTTTCATCAATACTGAGATATTTTTTCGATATTAATTTTCCCATCGTACGATAAATAATAAGTTTTCTTTTATTTAAATTAATAAATTACTTCGTTATTACCACTTTTATTGTTTACAAAACCAACATGTTTCGTGAGCAATGCTCACTTCTTCAGGGTTTTTTATTGATACTAATTATAAATAATAGACGTAGACAATGGTGTCAATTGAAAAAGAATGGACATAGACAATGGTATCAATGAAAATATGAGAGTGGGTAGAGGAGAGAGGGGCAATGGGAGACAATTTACAAAGGGAACAGGTTTAATATTGGGTCATTTAAGAACAATTTTTGGTTATTAATAATATTCAAATTCGCATTAACACTCTTTCGGATTTCTAAAATTTCTAGTTTATCCAACTGAATGCCATTGACATTACAATGCATTAATTCTATTCCATTATTGAAGTCAAAGGTGTGACTGGTTTCCACCAAATGGTTGGCAAACTCTGAGAAACTGTTATTGTTTAAAGATTTGATATGTTCTTTAATGCTTATTTCGAAGTTTCTCAAAGTTTTACATATGTAAAAGAAACCACAATCGTTACACTTCAATTTATAGATTCCAGAAACAAAGAAATAAGTTTTTATTTTTTTTATTCCAGTTAAAAGAAAATTACATTTTCACTCATTTAACTAGAAATAATTATGCACATTAAAATAAAGTAAATATTTCAATACAGCGCTATTCAATTTCATTATTTTGTTTATCAAGAATAAATATTAATAATTTTTTTTTAAATTTACCCAGCTTCTTTTCATTTTTAATGTCGTTTGGGAGGTAATTATATAAGTTGCCCCCCTCGTAACCAATGGATTGTTTACCATAGTTAGTGTGGATGGTGTTTAAATGTATGTTATCGTGTTGTCTTGTGAAGTGTTTGTGTACTTAGGACATTTTAATGAATTCTGTGTTTGTGTGTACGAGTTTATTGTTTATTTTGTAATAAGGAGACATGTATTGTATTCATATAGTTTTCTTAATGTTAATAGTTTTGTTTCCATATATAATTTTTTGTGGATGTTCTGGGCTGGTAGTTAAATAGTTTTTTGATTACTATGTTTTGTATTACCTGTAATTCATTTATGTATGTTTCACATGCTTTTCCCCAGATTTCAATCAAATAATTTAAATGTGAGTGTACGAGACTATAACATAAACCTTTTTAAAATTTATTTGGCAACAGATATGATATCCGGCTAAATACGCTAATTAAGGGGATGATTTTATCTTTAATACCTTGTATATGTTGTTAAAATGTCAAATGCTGATTAATGCACAGCCCAAGATATTATTCCTGGATCAGGATTTGAAGTTCGTTGTTTTCAATTTTTAAAGGTACATGAGGAGGAATTATTTTACGGGGTGAGCTTAAGATCATGTATCCTGTTTTTTAACATTCATTGTTAACATATTTGATTGGAGCCAACTGTTGATTTTTTCTAGATCTGTTTGTGCATTTTCTAGTAAGATATCTAAATCTTTACCAGTAAAAAATTGCTGTATCATCTGCATATAAAAAGATTTCACCATTTAAAATTAATTGCGAAATATCATTGATGTAAATTTGGAACAGTAGTGGACCTAGTATGGACCCCTGCGGAACTCCATAGTTTATTGGAACGTAGTTGCTATTTTGATTGTTAATGCTAACAAATTGCTTTCTATTGCTAAGATATGATTTGAGTAGATTAAGAGCAGAACCAACTACTCCAATTTTCTTGAGTTTCTTGAGAAGTATGTCGTGACTAACTGTAGCGCAGGCTTTTTGAAGGTCAACTAATACAGATAAAATATAATTTCCACCATCAATGCCGCTTCTAAGTTTACTGATTAAGTCATTTATTGCTCCTAGTGCGTTCGATTTTTTCCTAAAGCCGTGTTGTTTTTTTATATTTTTATTTTATTTAAGTTTTATTCCAGCAGGGCTGGGAGGGTAGTGCAATCCCAGTCTGCCATATTACATAAACCATAGTATAATATATTTTAAAGAGCAAATAAAAATCAAAAAAAAAAAAAAAATATGCTAGCGTATTAGGTTAGGTACCTAACAAAAACAAAAAAACAAAAAATGAATATAAAATTCGAACATAAATAATAATAATAAATATTAATCACAAAATTAAAAACAAAATAAAATAAAATTAAACAAAAATTAAACAGAGATTAAAATTAAAAAAAGAAATATTAGTTTTTTTTATCGTCCATCAGGGAGGTCGCCTCATCATTTGCATCCATCGCTTATTTAGTGGGGAACTGAGCCACCCGGATGCAGGCACGACAATGATGTTGTTTGACTTCCGTGTCCTGCTCCAGAAGCTGGCTAGCCGGTGGCGAAGTAATGCTGGGAATGAGTGCACCCTCCCTTCGGTGAACATCGTGGAGGTGCTGCAGAACCTCGGTAGTTGCATAAGTTGCCTGTACGCATTGTTGTAGCACACCCTCAGTTTGTCCCATTGCGCTGCTGGGTATTGCGTCCACAGTTCAGACGTGTACAGGGCAGTGCAGTATGTCTTGAAGAGTAATTTTCTGACGTCGTCGCTACAGTGGTAGAACCGCCTTGAGAGCATTCCCGCCCGTATGTTAATTGCTCTTCTTTGTCGTTCCATATCTTCTATATCCTTCATATCTTCGGTTAGGATATGTCCCAGATACTTAACCTGTGAGGCCACAAGCAGTTCGTTTCCTTCTAGATATATTGGAGGAATATTTAATGGCTCCTTGTTGTGTTTGAAAGCGACGATGACTGACTTTTTAGAATTGTACAAGTTATGAGAGTTTGCGTACTCTTCGCATATTTGCACAAGTCGTCTCATCGTTTTAATCGAAGGTGCAAGCAGCACCATGTCATCCGCGTAATTAATGTTATTACTGCCTTGTCCGCAGATATGACAACCGATTCGTGTATCGTTCAACTCTTGTAAGAGGTCGTTAATGTACACATTAAATAGAGTTGGAGACATATTTCCCCCTTGCCTGACTCCGCTTTTAAGAAATAAGAATGATTTTTTTAGCAGAAAATTGTTTAATCTTTCGTAAATTACACGTTCAAAATTTTTTGATAAAATTGGTAAGATTGAGATGGGTCTGTAGTTTGAGATATTTGTTTTGGACCCACCTTTGTGAATTGGTATCACCTTAGCAATTTTACAGCTATCGGGAAAAGTTCCCTCTTTGAAACATTGATTGATTAATTTTGTTAGAGTAGGAATCAATTCTGTGGAGAGACTTAGCACTGTCTTATATTTGAGTGAATCATAACCAGCACTTGCATTTGGTTTTAGAGATTTTAATATTTGACTTATTTCTAACTCCGTAGTGGGCTGAAGATATAAAAATTCAATGCTGTCGTGCACTAACGTTATTTCATTGGCAGGATTGTGTTTGACTTTTATATTATCGGCTAGGGAGGAGCCAATGTTGCAAAAGAAATTATTAAATTGGTCGCATATCTCTACATTGTTAGTGATTATTTCATCATTAATGATTAATTTATTACAAAAATTTCTTGAGGTGTAAGATTGGTTCTTAAGAATATTATTAATTAAGTTCCAAGATTTTTTACTGTTATTTTCGCATTTTTTAAAGAGATTACTGTAGTGTGTTTGTTTTAAGGTTCGTTTTTTTGTAGTGACATTATTTCTTATTTTTAAAAATTCCGCTTTTAATAATGTGTTATTTGGTTGTTTTTTTAGTTTCAGATGTAATTTATTTCTTTTATTGATTAATTTTATAAGGTCGTTGGTTATCCAGTCTGGGTTATTTATGTTTTTGGTTTTAATTGTAGTGGTGCTATTAGAATTAATTTTCTTTGTCAGGTAGTTTACAAGATTGTCATAATTTAATACCGAGTTATCATTCAAATTTAGATGAAAAGAATTTTGCATGACATCATTCTTTAGATTATCAAGATTAATATGTGTGTAAGTAACTAAAATAAAACTAAAAAAGGATCGGGCTCCCATTGAGGCTCGAGTAAATCTGGCTTCCAATTAGCCGGGTTTTTATCTGTCTGGTAGATTCTTCGGTATGTAGTGATCAGCTGACTTCCGATAGTTGAATTTGCCATATGTATCTCTAAAGCACAGACATACACTGTCTGTTTTGCGGGTTTTATAATGAACTCTACTAGCATTCATTCTTGATTTATCCTCTGCGCTCCGGTGCACCAAAACAGAATTCAATGGATAAGAGCTCAACACACGTTCATTGTGGATGTTGGCAGCAGAGAACAAGTTGTACTCGTTCTTTGGCAAATCAGCATTTATTAGCAGCAAGTATGTGGAACGATCCGCATCCAAGACCTGGACAAACTTCACTTCATGAACCCGGGCACCCTTGCTAAGTCACCAAACGTAGTGAATCACTTGGAGGTGAACTAATAAAGAAATAAAAAATGCAGTGCAGTTCACACGCGGTAAAAGTGAAACCTTCAGAAAACTAAAATAGACAAGAGTGGTGAGGTACGAAGCGTCGCACAAAGAGGAGACCGATTATTCTGTCTCATTCTATAGATGTATGTGTTTGACTCCTTTTTCATCGTCGCTTTTTCGTTTCATCGAGTTTCAGATCACAACGGTGCTAAAGAAGTTTTCATTTCAAAAATATTCTGAGGGTGTTACAGACAAAAGTCCATGGATTTGTTGGCAACCCTGGCTCGCAGCATGATCGTATCTGCCCCTCCCTAACAAGCGGAATAACACTTGCTACGGGAGGGCCACTAGATTATCTTATTTTATCGCTGCAGAATTATTTTTTGAAGAACGAATAAATTCTGCATTCGCGCCATTGCTCGGAGGATATAAAACACTGCACAGATCCATAGACACGGCACGGGCGACGCGACAGAACGTTACATTACCGGAATTGTTGCAGTGCTTATGGGGGTCAAAAAACAAATAAAATTTACACACGGAATGCGAGTATTGCGCGTGAGTAATTATTAATTATGTATTTAGTATAATGAGTTTATGGTGGATGGTTTAGATAGCTACTCGTACCATAAACTACAAACTACGAGTATCATAGATTATCATCAGGGACTCTTCACTCTGCAGATTACAGCCTGAAACATCTCAACGGAATTGCACTCGTAGGTATCTACCAATCACGTAGTGAATCCAGTAGATATGAGATCCCTGAGGCGTATAGAGTCACGTGGGGTAACCGTACGCAGAGTGTAAGTGTTCGCAATGAGGTTTCCGAGGTGGTCGTGCCTGTTTCGCGCCCGCACGTTCCTTAATTCAGTAGCGTTTTGGGTTGCAATGAAGTAGGATATGAGTACAGTGAATCCCAATTTGAAAATAAAAATTGGTAGGTAAATTACTGTTTTTCGTGCTTTTTCTTAAATCTTGTCATCTGCTATCGACATGTTTGCTTATCGATGTGTGCTATTGTGTAACCAACTGAGTCAGAGCGATATGGTCTATGATAATTTTTTGTAAAATATTGTTAGTTACACGGGTACAAAGTGATAATTCTATAAAGATAACCACTAATCTGATTTAAACACTTCTCTACGGTATACGAATACTTACCCCGCACGTGGGGTAAGTGTTCCTAATCGACATGTATGTAAACATTTTTATATAACTTTTCGATTTATTAACTAAATAAGGTTTTTGTGTTTGTTTGAGATGCCTTAATGATCGATCATATCAATAAACAAAAAAATTAGCAGAATACCTAAAGCGTTTTAATACAAAAATCCCAATGTAAAAACTGCGTACGGTTACCCCACGTGACTCTATGTGGTAAAACCATGTGAGATCGTGTGAGGCTGACGCAAGCACAGTAAGTGAGATTAAGAGAGGGACATTTAGAAGTTTTGGGCATGTAGAGCAAAGGAGTGTAAACAGAATATATGACGCAAATGTGAATGGTAGAAGTAGTCGGGGACGCCCGAGGAAGGCACGGCACGATCAAGTGAATAAGATACTTGAGTCGGCCATGTCAAGAGTCAGAATAAAAAGAGTATTTATGCATGTGAATGAGGCAAGGAGTGTATGCCAAGATCGAGTTGTTAGGCAGTTCATCCTGTCTGTAGTCAGTTAATAAATTCTTCCCCTGGAATTTAGTTGGGTAGGTAGGTTGTATTCATCGTCCTCGTGATTATGACCAAGATACTGGGTTTCCTTCTATTGAAATCTAGCAAGAGAAGGTACCCACGTATAATTTTACGGTTTTTGGCAGTTCGATGAAGTACTAAAAAACTTCTAAAATCGTTTTCCTACTGAGAAATAGGGACTCCAGATACTAATATCTACAGCTTGTATGTCGGACGAATATCTACAGCTCATATGTTGGACTAATATCTATGAACTTCAGAGTGAGGACTAATATCTACAGAGCTAAGGTTGGACGAATATCTATGACGGTCCCAGTGGTGACTAATATCTATGGAGCGTAGGTTGGACTAATATCTAATATCTACAGAGTGCAGCTGAGCAAGAGGTTGTACGGAAAAGTATAAATTACTTCAATTACGTAATAACTAACCTAACCTAACCTAAGCCAACCTCTGCCAGTGCTGTAGATATTCGTCCACACTTTGGTTCTCATAGATATTAGTCAGAAGTTTGAGCAGTAGATATTCGTCCTCACTTTGGTTCTCATAGATATTAGTCCGATTTGTTCAGTTTTTGGAATTCCTGTAGATATTAGTAGAAGCCTCCGAAATAGGCAAATTCAATCAACTTAGCGTTATAGGTCAATAGGTACCTTTATTGTGATTTCTCATGTGGTACCTAGAATCTAGCATAAAGAAAGATGGAATTTTTTTAAAGTCGAGTTTTAAAGATGTCATCAGAATATTTTTTTATCAAATTTTAGATATCTCTTACGCTTGACCTCTATATCGCAAGTTGAATAAAATCTGCAATTTTCGGGTGCGCAGCGTCGCACTGCCTGATAAACTTAATTCGTAAATTCGTTTATTTTTTTCGTTTAGGCAGGGCCGGCCCTGTGCAGACCCAATTGGAGCAGTCGGAAGCAGACCAAACGTCGTGGAAGTCAGCCAGAAAATGAATCAGAAAGTGAATCGAGAGTCAGAAAAACAGAAGAGTATGTATGAATGTGAATGAAGCAAGGAACGTGTGTCAAGTCAGAGCTATGTAGTGTATCATATATTTTTATTTTTTTTTATTTTTTTTTTATTTATTATTTTTTAGCATATAAAATATAATGTACATTTAGATGATGTATTAATTTGCTTACATGTTCATATTCAAATATGTTAATACCACTCTTCCATGGAAGCGTTAGCTTGTGTCTGGAAGAGTAGTGTACATTTTTAATGCTATATTTAAGTTCTTAAATTACAATGTGAATGTAAAAAACAATAAGTTGTAAGTTCGGTGATATGTGATTATAAGTATTTATCTACTATCAAAACAATTTTACTGTTTGGATAATGTGTCCAGAATTATTGTAATTAGTTGCTAAAAACAATACAAAATTTAACTTATTTGAAGAATGGAGTATCACTTGGAAACTGAGTTATAAGTAGATTAGATTAGTCGGAAACTGTTTTTTTTTTTTTTTTGAGATTATCTTTAAAATATTTTTTTACAGTGTTTATTAATTGGATTTTATCATTAATTTTTCTAATTTCATCCGGTAATCGGTTGAAAATAAGTCTTCCTTGATAAGTATAATAATTTTGTGCAAAGGAGGTGTTTAATTTTGGGCATGAAAAAATATATTTATGTCTAGTACGGTTTTCAGTTATAAATTGATATTTTTCTTTTTCTTTTATAATTTGAATCAATGCATTTCTATTGTATAGATCTTTGAAAGATGGTACTTGGAATTCCTTAAATAATTGATCCGTTGGGTAGTCAGAAGGTTTTTTTAATATGATTTTAATTATTAGCCTCTGCACAACTTCAATTGGGGAAAGATTAGTTTTGTATGCGGATCCCCAGCTAATGATAGCATATTGTAAAGTTGATTGAACCAAAGCGTAATATATTAGATATAAGTTTTTTACAGATAAAAAATTTTAGATTCTTAAAAATATATAAATCAATTTTCTAATTTTTTTTACAACTTGACAAATTTGTTCCTTCCATTTCAAATTTTTATCGATAATGACTCCTAAATATTTGATTGTGTTTGTTGTTTTTAATATTGTGCAGTTTTGGATACAATAATTTTTACTATGTGTTTTGGAATTATCATGGATGATGATGTCAATGTTTTTAGGGGTATCATTTTTGTGTATTGCAAATGGAATTACAAATGTTTTATCACCATTTAGTGATAGTAAATTTACGTCGAAGAAATTCTTTAAAATATCGTATAAACATTTTCCTATACTTTATTTAGTTAGGTTAGATGATTTTATTTTAAATAAAATTAAAGTATTCTTTCATTTTACAGTGAAATACTTTCAATTAAGTATAAAATAAACATTTCCTTGTTTATAATGTTATTGTAACAACATAGATTTATGTGTAATATGATATAGTGTAAAGTAAGAATGGTGTGTAGGTATAGTAAATAATTTATACAATGTAGTGTTTCACGCCTCACCAGAAGAACCTGTGCCAAGGTGTTTACGCACTTTTAATTAATATTGCTGTCAATTTTTTGAAATGTTATCATTATTAATACTTTTTAATTACTTTTCGGTTTTCAATAACTTTTTTAATTACTTTACTTTTGGCGATCTTGGCCATGTATTAGCTGTTAGGCGACATACATTAAATATGTGAGCTCTAAAAGGGGGGGGAGGGTTCATCAAAATCTCACGTGAATTGAAAAGAATATACGAAGTGGCCCAACTTTATCTCACCAAGTCAATTTATCTCACCAGTAATAAATGTATTTTTATTTGTTAATATTTAAACCTGCTAAACTACGCATGTAGTTTATCAGCAGGTACATAATGACAAAATTTTACGCAATAACATGGTACATTTTCAAACGGTGTATACGAGTATGCATAATGTTAATGATAAAATAACAATAAGATAAATGTGTTGAATTACAGAATAGTATAAATGAAAAGAACAGTATAAGCCTTACAGAAACTGGCAGTGGCATAGCGAGGGAGGGGGGGGGGGGGGGGGGGGGGGGGGGGGGGGGGGGGCGGACCGCCCTGGGTGCCACTGACTAAGATATTGCATACACACAAGTATTGTATAAAAATTGTATAATGTAATATAATATTGTATAATGTATTTACCAAGTATTGCATACACATACGGTAATTTTCGTAACTCTATGGCTCCCCGTGGAGTGCCCCGAAATTTGTGTCGGTCGGTCTTTTATAGGCGGATTAGCCTATATTCTGAAATTCTCTAGCCACCCCCCCCCAGGATGGACCAATTTTATGAAGTCGAAATTAGCCTTTTGAATTTCTCAAGTCAACTTTCACAGGGGGGGGGGGGTAATACCACACCCCGGCGGGGGGGGGGGGGGGGGTGACATCCACCCCGGGTGCCACCCATGCTAGCTACTCCACTGTAAACTGGTACAAATGAATTTAATATGAATAAATGAATATAATCAACAAGTAAATAAATAGTTTCATATATATGAGGTATTACAAAATTATAATGATTTTCCATTTCCTTCGAAAGTGAATTCTAATTAGAAATACTAGGGCATCAATATGAAATATCAGAAAGCACTCTCTTTAGGGTGAATTGCCTATTTAAAAAAAAAATTGTATCTTCAGTAGGTATCTAATAGTCATTTCCTTAGATTATATTTAACTTTAGCAGTAAAATGTTATTATTTCTAATTGTCATTGGTAGTTTATTAAATATTTTGGGTACAATATAGTTTAGGGTTCTTACACCGTATTCACTGAACATTTCGGAACCACCAATCTTTCATTTTGAGTGAATCTTGTATTATATTTATGGTAAACTCTTTCCCTATACAAGGAATCAGGCAATATAACATGTTGACTTATAATATTATAAAACAATAATCCTCTGACAGGTAGAACATTCAGAGACTTGTATATTAATTTGGTGTTGCTTCTGTATGAACCAGTATACTTATGGATTAACAATTTTGAAGGGAGTTTTGTAATGTTTGGATATAACTTATATTAGTTTTACAAGAATGTCCCCAAGAAGTAATTCCATAACGGATAGTGGATTCAGTCAGAGATATGTAGATTAATTAGATTAATTTTAATTCTTCTTAAAGTTAGTTTCTTCACATTTTTAAACACAATTATCTACTCAGTTATATTAAAGGGTACACGAAAGATTATAATATTAAAGTGAATAAATAGAAAAAACAGCATAAACGATAAATGGTACGTCGATGTCGTTGAACAATTCATTGTCAAAATCAAATTATTATCTCTTGCTCTCTCAAATCAACTACGCCAGAATAAAAACATTACTATTAAAGTGGTCTACCCGTACTTGGTATTATCCCGAAGTAGCAGATGTATCAGCCATAATAATTACTTTCACAGGACGCATAAGAAATCATAAATAAAATGCGCGCAGTGTTGTTCCCCGGTCTGCGAAAAGTCAGTAATTCCTCGCTTTCGGTGTGTTTCCCCGTATTTCCCTGCATTAAACTGTATTTCGCTGTATCTGGGCTTAAGTAGTACCGTTAAGAGGTAAAGCGAGTAATTATGAGGAAAGAAATATTGTTATAATGAAATATTCGAAGCTAGAAGCCGGTGGCGCCCCCTAGTCACGGGTCAGACTCTCCCTCCGCTTTCCTTTTCGGGGAAAAATTAAACATAAAGCAGAATGGGATTTTCCAAAGCATAAAATACGATAATTTAATGATGCGATATTAGATGGTTGTGTATCAAATTAAGCTGTTCAATTGATACTGAGAAAGCCTCGTAGTTTAGTACTTAATATATTATGTTTCTCTGAGCTTTCACACAAACAAGGTATTTGCGAATCTTTACGTAAGTTTGCCAACTTTACTTTAAATTTGGTTTTTAAATTATCTTTGTTTATCACATTTTAAACCTTATCACATCGATTCTTTATTTTTAATTTTTGTGGTGAATTTTCATTTTTTTTTTACCATTTTTGTGCTTTTTATACAGCACTATTATTATTATTTTTAACTTAGTTTTATTTACAGGCTACATGGGTTGCCTATATTAAATCGATTAGTCCTGCTCTAGTCCGGAAGAAAACTCTTAGGCGCTAGTTACAACCGGACTGGAGGTAATCCACCTCTTACCCGCCCTGGTATAAGTAACTGATGGTTACTCCTTCAAGGCTCTCGCAAGATTCTAATTTTTTTGTTAAACGAAGCTACATTTATTTATTTTGAACGAATCTAGACCTCCAGTGTCCATGCATACGTCGTTAGTAAGCAGTATGCAAGTGCTTAACAGGAAAAACAAAATGCAAAAAATAGGTTAGTAAGACAAAGATAAATTAAACAGGGCAAAAGAAAAACTCATTCATGAAGCTCCATGAGGCGGCATTGCATCTGTAAAAACCCGCAAGCACCTGCATAAAATAGAGAACATAAGTAATACAATAAATCTCAAATCAATTGGCAAGTACCAACAAAAAATGTGAATGGCTTTCGGTCTGATCATAAACTACACTTTACTTTTACAACCGGACTGGACAAATGGTTTCCCTATAGAATATCGGATTACCATATAGACGTACCCATGACAGCTACAGCCATGTTTAGATATTATAAATAGCCAGGTATTTCCTAACCTTCTCCTTCGTCACATTTTACCCCACTTCTTTACGCTTCACAACATTCATTGGGGGATGGTATAATTACATTGGTTCCTGGCAATTGGACTATCTGTTTGGAAGTCATTAAAAAAAATATACATTAGCTTTACATAATATAAAATGAAGTCGCTTCTGCTGTCTGTGCGCTTAGATCTTTTAAACTAAGCCACGGATTTTCATGCGGTTTTCACCAATAGATAGAGTGATTTACGAGGAAGGTTTTTTAAGTAGGTAATATGTCAAAGTTTTGTGTAAATTGGTTGAAATAGGGCTGGCAAGCGGGCAAGTGGGCAGCGGGCAGCGGGCAGCGGGCATCGGGCAGCGGGCAGCAAGCGGGCGGTGTAGATTTGATTTAACAGATGGCGTTGGTTATAAAGGTTGGGTAATGGCGTTGTGTTTCATTAGCCACAATAACACGTGACCGGGTTTGCTAGTATATTATATAATATTTTTATTTTTCTGTCTGTTCACGATAAACTCAAAAACCAATAAACGGATTTTCATGCGGTTTTCACCAATAGATAAAGTGATTCACGAGGAAGGTTTAGGTATATAATATGTCAAGGTTTTGTGTAAATTGGTTGAAATATATAATATATAAAGGAAGCGGGCTGGCAAGCGGGTGGTGTGGATTTGATTTGTATGCAAATTAACAGATGGCGTTGGTTATAAAGATTGGATAACCAACAAGTAGATGGCGTTGCGTTTGCAGTTAATGTATAAAAAAAAATGAAAACATTATAAAATGAAGAAGGGTGGGTAGACCAACACATTCACATGTTGTAATATTGGCCTATTTTTGAGTGCTGGCAACTTCGGAGATAATTTAAGTGCTTTTTAACGAAATCAAATTACACGTTCCGTTTTTTGTCTCGCTTTGAGTTACGGTATGTGATTCCGTAATCTCACGAAACGAGGAAAAAGTGCTCGGGGAGGGAGGACCGGGAAAGAACGGTAATACCAATGATACAAATAGAATTTGTGAACAGGTTCGAGGGGGGGTAATTTAAAATTAAGAAAAATTACCAAAAAGCAAACAGAATAAGCAGTTTATTCTGCATTATTTTTAAGGAAAATCCGCAAAGACAGCGATAAAGTATCATCAGAGAGATTATAGTCTTCGTTTTATTAAAGTTTTTTATTCCGTATTTTGTTGAGAAGAAAACACCGATACATTACACTGATATAGGTACATAAGTAAGTAATAACTAGAAAACTACAAATATTAGAGTTACTCGTATATAGATACATAAACAAGTAATAAGTAGAAAACACCGATTTATTACACTGATGTAGGTACCTACATAAATAAGTAATAACTAGAAAGTAGATTCATTAGAGTTACAAGTATATAGATACATAAACAAGTAATAAGTAGAAAACACCTATATATTACACTGATATAGGTACATAAATAAGTAATAACTAGAAAACTAGATACACTAGAGTTACTCGTATATAGATACATAAACAAGGAATAAGTAGAAAACACCCATATACGAGTATTACACTGATATAGGTACATAAATAAATAAAAACTAGAAAACTAGATACATTAGAGTTACATGTACATAGATACTTAAACAAGTAATAAGTAGAAAACACCTATATATTACACTGATATAGGTACATAAATAAGTAATAACTAGAAAACTAGATACACTAGAGTTACTCGTATATAGATACATAAACAAGGAATAAGTAGAAAACACCCATATATTATACTGATATAGGTACATAAATAAATAAAAACTAGAAAACTAGATACATTAGAGTTACTTGTACATAGATACATAAACAAGTAATAAGTAGAAAACACCTATATATTACACTGATATAGGTACATAAATAAGTAATAACTAGAAAACTAGATACACTAGAGTTACTCGTATATAGATATGTACATAAACAAGTAATAAATAGGAAACACCTATATATTACTGTGATATAGAAACATAAAAAAGAGATAATAAATAATTAGTAAATGAATTTCGTGAATCGAAAATTCGCCAGCGTTCTATTTCTTACGTTTTTTTGTGGTCATCGCACTAGGGATATCTTTGCACGAGGGAGTCAGTAGGACTCTGTCATCCCTGATATGGGAGTTTCAGGAGGAGGAAATAAAATATCCAGCTATTCAGATTTGGTTCACTAAACATTCCGATTCTGAATGGTGGTCTCTCGCCAGGGCGATACTGAGAGTATCTACAACTTCTGTTAATATTATGTGTTTTAATCTACGAAGTACACGATAATTTTTTACAAATATATTTATTTGAAAGAAACAAACACCTTACACACATACTTTTTTTTTTTTTTTTTAGTTTCAGTGCCGGCAACCCGGGCGTTTATTTAGTTTCATGGTTATTTACATTGTTTTCTTTTCTTTTACCCGCCTCACTAGACAAAGTCTGTTCCGAGGCGAGTAAATCACATATTATGTTTGTTCCAAAAGAAATGTGTGTATTTAAACAAATATATATATATATGTATGTAAAAAGATAAAAAAGATAAATTATATGTTGGTATATTAAATATTTACATACATACTTTGTTTTTTAGATAAAAGTAAATTAAAATTTTGTGACAGTTGAATATAGCGGTTACATAATAGAAGTAATAATTAATCATAATAATTAATATTGCAAAATTGCAGTTTCTCGTATTTGTTTTATTTGAATATTATATAATTTCGTGAGAACTTGTATGAAATGTTATTTATTTAGAATATTTTGAATGTCTGTTCTTTCCTTTTCATTCAACCATATTACAAATCTTTTGAAAAGCCAATTCAAATTATTTGGGGTGACGTAAGTTTTTGTTTGTGTTAGGAAGGTATTGAAAATGTGTGGTGCTAGGTAAGATTCGTGTTTTTTTGCAAAAGTTGATTTGATATGGGGAACTTGAAAGTGCTTATTAATTTTTGCTCTTGTGTTTTGCGAGTGAGGTATGTGGAGATGTGAAGTTTTGATACACTTTTTGTAAATGATCTTCCTTATGAATAGTTTATTTACGTCTCGTAATTTGTTTTTGATCATTAGCTGTTCCGTCGGATGTTGGTAAGGTTTATAAAACATAATTCTAATTATTGTTTTGTGATTTATTTTAAGAGAATTGAGGTAAGTATCTGCTGCTCCTCCCCAAACTGAAATTCCATACGTTAAAATACTTTGACAGAGTGCGAAATATATATTTTTTAGTTGATTTAATGACATGATGTTTCGTATTGTTTTGAAGATGTATGATAATTTTCGTATTTTTTTTGATAATATATTAATATGGAGATCCCATTTTAGTTTATGGTCAACAGTTAAACCTAGATATTTAATATTGTCTGCATAAACAATTTTGTCACAAGTACAGCATGTGTACTTGTGACTTAATACAAAGATCTGCACACATGAAGTTTAAAAGATAAACCGTTTAAGTTTCTAGAGTTTTTATTATACAATTTGGAATTCCCTTTTTGGAAATTCCCAATTTGGAATTCCCTTCTAATTTTAAAATTTACTTTACTTCGCACAATTTATTTGTCTAGAATTTACAGATAAACGCTACCATTTTCAGTTCGCAACGTCATATCCATTACGAGCGATGGAGCTTTAAAATATATATTTTTCTGTTAAAATAAGATAAGAGACGCCTGTCATTGTAATTTTTTATGATTCATATTTTTTAATTGTTTAACAAGAACTCGTTCAAAGTAAATTTTTATTTTTTTTATTACATAATCAATAATAATACTTGTTTAAAAACAGTTTATTTTTAAACAAGTTCTGCTGTGTAATTATTATTACGCGTGGCAGCTGTTTCGCCTTCTGAAGGCATTATCAAACTGTTTAGTGAAACGCGAAATATTCAAACATTGTATAAAACAAAACTAATTGCTAGAGTACATTTTCCTGAGATGTTTTCAAATGAAATGAAGCTAGTAAATGCTAAATGAAGCCACTAATTAAAAAGTTTATTTTTCTTTTAGTGCCAGGAGTGCAGAGCGTCAAACAGGTTATTTTCAAGAAGTGCCAACTTCCTTGTGAAAACAGAACCTTCAGGCTCCGAGTCCTCCCGCCCTCGCCTCCAGACTTGCTTATCAAAGAGCCAACAAGGATGTTTAGCTGTGCATACCTGCGACTCATTAACGTCATATTTATTTTGTGTCCATTCCTCGTAAACACAGAAGGGTTGTTCTCAAATTGTGTCTCACAGGTACTACAGAGCAGGGAGGGTTGGGAAAAAGCTCGATGAGAAGCACGTTTAATCTTCATGAAAAAACATAATTTTCCGTTCCTTATCATTAATAATATAATGTGCCTATAAAAACATACACTCTTTTATATGTTGATTTACCTATGTTAATAGTTTTACAATATAAAGTGCTTTTTTATATAATACTCACGAAAAACTGGTGAGTCTACTACATCACATAAACAACCCAAAAATTTTTTTTTAATCTTAGCATTTTGTTTAACCCTTTTTACGGAAACTAACGCGACTACGATTTAGACTAGCATTTTAAAAGACATCGCGGGAATCCATCGACAAACTGCGATTATTATTTTTATTTTTTTTTAATTAATATTTTTTTGGTACATATTGGTAATTTTACAATACATACAGGCTTTTTTTTATATAAACATTTAAAAAGTAGAGATAATATATGTTAGCAGATTAACCAAAAAAATCCCACACAGGCATCGCCAGTTCGTGGGTATACTTGTAGGTTTTAACAGTTAAAATTTACTCATATACATAAGTACATTATGTCTTTGAAGAGATTAAAAAAATAAAATTAAATGAACAAAAAATAAAATTGGTACTTACTGAATTACAATTCACACGACATGTTAAGTTACATAAGGTCGATGTGACATTATAGCAAGTAAGTGTTTGCATCAACGGTATTTATCCAAGATTTTATAACATTTTTATATTTGCTGTAGGAGGATATGTTTTTACTGTAGTTTTTACTGTAGTCTTATAGAGAGAATTATACATTTTTGGTGTAATAAAATACACATGTTTTTGCGCTAGCCCAGTTTTTCACAGTGGAACTTCAAATGAATTATTTAATTTTTTTTCTTCATATTTTGTAAAAAGCATTAACTTTGTGGCTCGCCATAATTTACAATAAACACACATATAAATTTGTTGTAGACCACTTTTATTTTATAAACACTCTACCGGTTTCGGAAGCACCCTTCCTTCGTCAGGAGAATATTATAACATTCTCCTTCAGTTATAACATTCTCCTTCAGTTATAATATTCTCCTGACGAAGGAAGGGTGTTCCGAAACCGGTAGAGTGTTTATAAAATAAAAGTGGTCTACAACAAATTTATATGTGTGTTTAAATTGTGTGTACATTATTTAAAGTTCAGAGTTAGATACTCTCAGTATCACCCTGGTGTAAGACCATCATTCATAACTGAAAAGTTGTTTGAAATGGCTTTAGCCGTGTTTGGTGACTAGATCTGAATAGCCAGGTGTTTCCTCACTTCTTTTCCCCATCTCTTTCCTCTCCCCACTTACCTTGCCTCACAACATATTCCAATTGGGGATGCCATAGTCTCACTGGCTCCAGACGGAAGCAGTTGGGACTCTTGTAAGTTATTCACCTAAAATTATTCACCAATTTACCGCTTGTACTACAAGTTTCCGGACACCGGACACCAATATACACTTACGTATTCCTTATTTAATCTTAATATATAAAAATGAATGTTTTTTTGTTTGTCCCTAATGCGTTCATAAACCATTGAGTTCATAAACGATTGAGATGAAACTTTGGTGATTTGATGTGCGCGTGCCCGCGATGGTTTCTAAATATAATAGTGAGCTCTGGCGTTATGAAATTATTTCCTATACCTTTCATTCGATTCCGATGAAACTTTGGTGAGTTTTTGAGCGAATGTTTTCATTTATAAAGGTGAGCTCTGGCAATTTTCATTTCAACTGAAATTTGTATGAAAATGGCGCGCGACTTGTTTGAAAAATGGGTGTATTTTGTATAGATTAGCAGGGAGGGAAGGAGGAAGAGGAAGAGAAGGGGAACGGGAACGAATGGGAAAGGACATGCAGGGAGAAGTAATTTTTCTTTATTTCTGGCATTTCAATGCATGCCAGGAACTCGCTAGTTTGTTATAAAATACTTATTTTAATTTAATTTCACTTTTGTTCGTTTCTTTTTAAATATAGAATGCATTTTAACTTTGCTAATTTCTATACATTGTTTACGGACCCTAAGGACACTCTTTTTCTGCCTGCAAGTTGAAGATTGTCCAGACGATCGTCAATCTCTGAAAGGAGAGATTAGTTTTTAATTAATGTAAGCAGATAATCAGGAGACTAATAAAATAACGATGTTGTTAGCATTCCATATCACTTCTCCTACTTATGCATTCCTTCTTATGGAGAACACCCTAAAAAAATAAATTTGAACATATTTTTCACATAATGAACTTTACTATGGTTACTTATTTGGTTGATTATTATTCGTACCTTTTAGCACGTGTCCCGTCAACCCCGCTTTCAACTTTAAACACAACGCAACGCAGCGACTTTACTTAGGTCGCATTTAATAAAACACAAAAGGCATAACGGAGCGGCAACGGGGAACATAAAGTTCATCATTCGGGCTTTCTTCTGCAATACAGCGATGCTTCGTTTTAAGGTCAGATGGAAATATAATTTTGCGAAATGGAAATATTATATAAGGATTTCAGACGGATTCCGAATAACAAAATAAGAATTAATACAAGAGAACTTCACTCACAAGACAAAATTTAAAAATTTGATGTGAAACTTTAAGCTGACAAATATTATAAAAAGGCCTGGCCCTCAATGGCCTAGCTTTTACTCATTTTCCGAAATGAGATTTGTTTCGGAAATCTAAAAAATCTTTTATAAAAGTCAAAGTAGGTACCTACCTAATGTTCTATTGAAAATCATTATCATAACGGTGCTGGACTACTGCTCTACGATGTTATATTTGGCCAATGAAGGAAATTTGAACAAACAAGAAGTTAAACACAACAAAGCTACGAGATGTATACTGGGAAAAGGTAAATACGCAAGGATTAATCAAATGAGAGAGGAGCTAAATTGGATTCAAATAAAAAAGAGACTACTATTTAATGTGTTAATTTTTGTGCATAAAATTATGAAAAACCAAATGCCAAAATACTTTAAGTATGAAATTGTTTTTAATAGAGACGTTCAAAATTACGAAACAAGAAATATAAACAGAGTTCGATTGCCACCAATGAAGAAATCAAAATCACAGAACTGCCTAATGTACAGAGGACTAAAGATGTATGATGAAATGCCTGAAAGTATGAAGAATGAAGAAAGAATGAATGTATTTAAAAAGAAATGTTATGCTTACTGTAAAAATATTTAAATTTATCAAATGAAATGTTACATTGTGCTTATTAGTTTATATTCATGTAGTATAAACTAACTCAATAAAAAATTATATAAAAATAGAATGAAAAAAAAATACTTCTAGTATTATTCTTTATTCTATGCCCATTATGAATTTTATACCTACCTTACAGTGTGTTTTTTGATAGTTTGAAGATGCAAGGATGGATTGAAGAAGATCGAGTGTAAGGAGAATTTATGAAGCGCAAAGAAGTCAGGGATGCAACGTGATAATCTGAGCGATGTAATCCAAAGTTTCGATCATTATTTGGCGTTCCATCCTCTATGCCTAAAACTACTTGGTTTGGTCGTTAGTATGTTACTTAGAATGCTTTATAGATGATTAAAATAAAAAAAAGTTTTTTTTTTCATTAGCTCCACACAGAAGGCCCTGAGGAAAATAATTCCCCTCAGGGCCAACGTCATCTTTGGGGATGCTATGTGGAAAGTCTTTTTAGGAAAGGAAGGAGAGTAAATTCTGGGAAGGAAAAGGGTATGAGGGCCGGGTCTCTGGAAATCCATCCCTCCCAATGCGGTGCAAGGCAATGTTCCGAGAGAGAGGCTGGAGAAGTCAAAGGAACTCCCTCAACCATTCTCTCCCAATCCGACCTGCTAGGCAGCTGGTGGGCACACGCATCTGCCGCCAAGACCCGGACGTATAGAACATCAATTAGTTCCATCCTTAGATGGAAGCCAGATAACTAAACAGTTTAGGAGCTTTTGGATTTTTTTTACATGAGCTCCACACAGGAGGCCCTGAGGAAAATAATTTCCCTCAGGGCCTATGTCATCTTTGGGGATGCTGTGTGGGGGTGTTTTTGGAAAGAAATGAGATGAGAGTTCTGGGAAGGAAAAGGGTTTAAGGGGTGGGTAGATCTGGGGTTCAGTGAGTCCTGGTCATCCGCCTCCAAGATCTAGATAAACCTCACCCCATGAACCCGGGCACCCCTGCTAAATACCAAACGTAGCAAACCACTTGGGGTGACCTATGGCAGAGGTGTAAGTAATCCAATAAATGGTTCCCAGGGCAGCGGTACCCATACCCACTTTCCAAATTGCATACAAAATAAAGGAAAAAGCTGTACTGTGCTGTTATTCTTATAACTAAAGATGTACATACATAAATACCAGAAAGGTTGGTCATTGACTCATTGTCCTTTGTTTCCAAGTTTCCCAGCAAGGATGGCTCGAAACTTTAATGAGTTTTCCGGACACGTGCACACGTGCAAGCTAGTGTGGTTCGAACGTTTTATTTTACTATATTGTAATATTAATTCTGTTCAGACCTTGTTTATAACAGGTGGGGTGTGTCAGGTAAACAAATTCAATTAAGCAGTCGCTATACGAAACGTCGTTCAACAATCGAATTTCAATTTTATGGATTTCTTTAATAATACAGATTGGTTCAGTTCAACACTGTATGTATATTTAATGATAAAAATATATATTTTTAAAATAAAATAACAAACTTTACACCACTATTTAATAAAAATTATCAATATGATTCAAAACAAATGGTTTCTTCATAAAGATAAAAATAAATATTTAACATTTTCAACATATTCTGGCTAAACATTTTTTCCACTTTATTGGCATGATTACCCTAAGTAAGCTTCATCATCTGACATGCAATGTGCACTTAAACGAACACACGCTATCGAAATATCTGTCAAAATGCATGTATCGTTTTCAGAAAAGTTTTAAATTGTTTTACCACATTTTCAAAATATACGAACATATATACATAGGTACATTTAACATTACTATTAGTAAAGTTGCAACCGAGTATTACCAGGTTTTAAGTTTCAATTTTTTTCTCTTTTTGGAAAATTCGCATAAATATAGTGTCTATCTTCTTTATTGTCAAACATTTTAAAACTCCATAGCTCCATCAGCTTAGCTCTATACCACAGAGAGCTGAGAGAATTGCTTGACCGAGAAATCCCAAACAGATTAAGTCACACTAATTTCATTATGCTCTTTTTGCTCCTTAAAAATCAAATCTACTTATTAAAATATTGAAATAAATATATTATAAACGTGGTAAATACTTCAGTTTGTGGGGTGCATGGAGTAAAGTTTTTCCAGGTCTCGGCGGCGGATGCGCCTGCCTACCACTTGCATGGCAAACTGGATCTGCAGAGACCGGTTGAAGAAAGCACTTCGACCCCGATAACTGGACTCTCGCTGCACTGAAATGGTAGAGATGGGTTCATACGTTTATCATTCCCGAACCTACAGTTTCCTACGAACCCATGACTTTCTCTTCTCAGAACTTCCTCTCCATCCTTTCCTTAAAAAAACATTAATTTTTTTTTTTTCAGGACATATTGTGTAGAGTTCATTTAAAGAAAAAGAATCGTCATGGTAAAAACAACCATTACCCAAGTATCGAAACGTTGCTTGAAATGGCTTCAGCCTTGTTTAGTGTCCAGATCTGAAAATTCAGGTACTTCCCAATCTTCCTCTGTCCAATCTCCTTTCTCTCCCCACTCTCTTTAGCCTGACAATACATCCCGACCGGTGATTCCGAAGTTCAGAGGGTACAACCAGAGAAAACCGGAAATATGTCATTTTTTAATCAAATTTTAGACGTGTTGACTCTTTTCCACAAAAAATTATAAATTGATTCGAAAGATTGTTCGTTTATCTAGTAAACGCATGTTTTAAATTTTGAGATTTTTTTTGCATAATTAGGTTGTACCACAGGTCGTTGGCAGATTTGTTAAATTTTCAAAAGGAAAATCTTATTTAAAAGACATATTTCATACTATATCACATATCAATACGTTATCTAGTAAACGCATGTTTCAAAGTTTTAATTTTAATCCAAATAAAATCATTAAAAATATATATCCGAACACTTATTTATGACGAAAATTATCTACTATTTCTTTTCTATTTACGGTCTTACAAATTAATTTATTTAAGATTTTTTTTACATTCTTATTTTGCTTACACATTATTGAAAATAATAAATACGTATGATCGAAAAATAATTACAAAAAGTACATAATTTTAATAGTTTTATCATCACGCCTTTCAGCATTTTTGGATGTAGGTATAAATTAAAGCAAATTTGGAATGAAATAAAATCGATATAGAGTTATAATTTAAAAAAGCTGGTACGGAGAATAATTAGTCTTTCTCATTGGAACCGCCTTGTACAATCGTAAGAACATCTTTCAACGAAATGTGGATTTTTGGCCGCTGGCTGGTTAAAGGCTCTTAAACGGGCTCCGGGCTGATGGGCCTCCGGCGCGGGGTGCAATTCTCATAAAATACATTTAAAAAATATGTACAAACTTTCAAAAAGCTAATCTCGTAAATAAACGTTACTCGTTGAAAATTGATTCAATTTTTCCACGATATCATAATAATATAAAGAAAATATTTTGTCTTCATATGTCTCTTCATGGAAAAGCTCCGATAATATTTGCGAAGCTCTGGTAAAAAAATTGGGAAACGTTCGCGCCTCGGCAGTTCAAAGTGTAATGCTAAAGTTGAACGTCTAATACAATAAGATAATACCCACTTATGGATGAAGTACAAAGTATAAAGGAACGGAAGCGGGAGAGTCGACAAACATCTGATGTATTCCGTTGGCAAACGCGTTTCTTAGAAAAACAAAGGACATTTTTTTCACTTTGTGGAAATTCGTCGCGACTGGGTGGCTGGCAGTTTATATTCGTGATACAATTTCACACCATTTCTTTGTTTTCCCTTTGGTATCACTTCCGAGCCAATTTTCATCTGAAAATAAGGAGTAATATTTACGACAAGTAGATTCCTAGTATTATTTCTAATGTAATGGAGCCAACTTGTACGCTCACAAAAATCACAAAAAAAATTATAGAACACTTACATATGAACTAAAACTTCTTTACGCACGCCTTACATGGGGAGTAATCTGGTGAATGTATGACGAGAGCATTACGAAAAGCGAGGCGAACGGTAGTTGAGAGGGAAATATAAGTTAGTGAAGATAGAAAAAGAGAGAGTTACGTTTCGTATATTACTGTAGGGGCAAGAGAGAGAGGTGCGAGCACACATTTTCTTTCTCTCTTTCTCTCATAGCCAGTTACGTTTCGCATATCTAAGTCACAGTGCAGGCATATTGTCTGTATCACACTGTAGGAGCAAGAGAGAGCAGTGCGCGCGCACATTTTCTTTCTCTCTTCCTATCATATAGATGGAGCTAAATAAGTTTTACTTCAGTCATGTGGTCTAAAGCACACTTGTATTTTTTATTTATTTAATAATCTTTACCAATTATCATAGAATTCGTCCTTGATATTTATTTATATTGATATATAATAAATATATTTCAAATATTATTATCAGTTGCACAAAATTAACAAAAAAAATATTAAGGCCCCTAATGTATTACAAGAGCCTTAACAACAGAGGTTTTCCCCCCACTACCTCTTTTACCAATCTTGCCCTGGAATTTCAATTAGGACTTGAATTTGTAGTTCCTCATAGTGGGACAAAGAAATTTGAATTCTCTTCTTGTTACATCTAGTATGTGCCCAATATTTGTAGGTCATTTTTGGATGGAAAAATTTACCATAATAGCACTTAAAATAAAGAAATTAATCATTTTATTGGAATTTTAACAAATTTATTGTTTTTCATTTTAATATTGAAATATTTATTATTTGAATAAATTTTATGTGTGAAATTGCGTAAAAACCCGCAAGATAAGTTATTTATTAATAATACTTTTCTAAAGCGAAAGTTTAGAAAAGTATTTCTAAAAGTATTTTTCAGCTTTTTCTTTTTTTTCTTTTCTAAAAATATTTTCTTTTTCCATTCGAAGAATGCGATCATCACCGCCATGACTGCCTGGATGGAATCTCCCCTGATGACCCTCTGGAGACGGGAGACGATGAAATACCCTCCGTAAACGGCTATTTACATTCATTTTAGTGTTTACATACATAATTTTTTGTTTTTTCTCAGTTTCATTTTTCATGCTTATTCGTTTATTTTATTTAATATATGTGTTGTTATTTACTTTTTACCTTAACTTATTATTTATCTTTTTTTTATTTTACATTATGGAATGTATTGCATTGCACTTCCCCTGCATACATTCTGGAATAAACTTTACTTATTATTATTATTATTATTAAAGCGAAACAGCTGTCAAGCGTAAAGGTAAAAATACACTTTTCACAATTTAAACAAATCTCTTCGATTACAAAATAAATTGGATTATATAGTCCTAACGAAGATCTGTTGGTTCATTAAAGTAATTTTATATAAAGTTGGCAACCAAATTTCATGAAAAAACATACAATAACATTCTCATTTTCCCAAAAGGTCAGCTGTACGTATCAGGAGTTCAGAAGATGTGTCGCGCGGGCGGTGTCATTCAGCTCGCGCCTCGACTGCTAAACTAATTTCCGCCGTGTCAATCGACACAATCACCTCTGCAGACGTGAGCCCTACAAAGGATGCGGCCGGCGAAACACCCGCTCGCTTAGATGCGCGCCTGGTATCCACCTAGTATCAGCACTGGAAACTAGAAACAATGTCCTGGAACCCTTTTCGAAACGGAACATCTTTTATGGGTTCCTGGGAATTTAATTTAATTTAACGAGATGAAACATTTTTACCAAACAATTTTTTAAATGAAAGACGAAATGTCTGTTTTCAGCAGCTAGATAGCTCTTTGTGCTAGCTAATTTGATTAAATATTGAGAAAGGGACGTTTGGATTTGACTTCTTATCTTAACATATATTTATAAAAGCTAACGTGTAAATTACATACTTAAAATATGCAAACGCATAAGCTCAGTAGATGATTGCAAAAAAAGTAAATGAAGATATTGATAAAATCAATGATTAATTCGTAGAAATTCAATTATTTCCAAACATAAATAAATGTAACGCGATAACATTTTCACGTCAAGTCAACAATATTTTCCATCTGAACCTGGTTCCTCTTCAGTAGAAAAAAAACAGAGACCTCGGAGTATTACTTTACTCGAGGTCGTATTGAACATCAATGGGCTTCATTCTACGCATCAGTAAGGAGAAACCTGCCAACTGAGGCGACTAAATTACTAGTCAATTCATATGCAGTTTCACGCTTAGATTATTGCAATGGAATATATGCAAGTCTTCCAAAATAAAAAATCAACAAATTACAATCCGTTTTCAACGCTGCGGCAAGACTTATCACCGGCGTATCTAAATATTCCCACATTTCAGAGCATCTCAAAAATCTACACTGACTTAAATGTCCTGAAAGGATCCAGTTTAAGCTCTGCTGGATGGTATTTAAGTCCCTTAACGGAATGGCTCCGGCTTACTTATCGGAATTGTGTATTCCAGAAAATTCCAATTATCGTCAGTCAACCCTGAGGTCAGCAGCATCATCAGCTATCGGAAGGTTGAAGGAACCAAAGCGCACACCAGTGGGCCTAGTCACTAATTTTTGTAAACCTCCGTTTCATGAAGTTACGGGTTTAGCTACGTCACATATCCGTTGTTGTTGTTATTTAAGTTGGCGAATCTGTCAAAATACGGGTATGTGACGTAGCTAAACCCGTAACTTCATGAAACGGAGGTTTACAAAAATTAGTGACTAGGCCCCCTGATACTAAGTTCGGTGAGCGCGCTTTCGGAGTGTCAGGACCTAAAGCCTGGAATGGACTGCCATATGACTTAAGAATGATCACAGACGCGGCGGAATTTAGAGCTAGACTTAAAACTCACCTTTTCAGACAGTCGTATCCATAAACTCAAAATCTTTCACCTTCACATTCAATGCCCTCGACACCGTAAATAACTAACCTGTAAAAACGTAGAAAAAAAATAAAAAAAAAATAATGTAAGCGTTTGTGAAGGTCATTTCATGAACATTCTCTAGCCCTAAAGAGTCCTAAATATCAACAATACTTTTGCCACTAATCTCCAATAGTCCTAAATTCTCCAGTATTTTAAAATAAATACCAACTCTACTTTTGCCACTAATCTATTCATAAATGTAATAGTAGGGTAGCAAATAATGTAAAATCATGCAATGTCCAGTGTGTTAACTGTAATGTCCTCCGCGTGCAAAGCCGTATATTCTCCACAAACTTTCTAATTAAAGTGTGTTTATCGGAAGTGACCAGCCAGGTAAGTATGTTTCTGTATCCATTTATAAATAGTAAAATTAGTTAGAACCAAAGATATTCAAATAGAGAATAGATATGCTATCTTTGGTTAGAACCTAAGCATTCCTAATAAATTGTACAGCGCTCTTGAGGTGATTTTTCACAAAACGGCGCTTTATAAATTATCCAATTATTATTATTATTATTATTATTATCACAGAACCAATCAAAAAACTTTTCACACTTGAACAAGATTTTGACAAAACTTACTATACAAGCAAGATCTCATCTCGAATCTGTCGTTTGGAATCCTCAATATCAAACTTATAACGAATTGAAAATACTCAAAAAAAAATTGAAACATCTGTCGTACCGTTTTGAAGACCATCAGTGCAGCCCCATAACTCTTCATGAACGATTTTTTTTTGAAGTGTAACTTTTATAGCCCCGCTATGATTTGGATTTCAGATGAAACGGAAATAACGATTACTGCACCTGCGACGCATCAACTCGCTCATTGGTTGAGAAATGAAATGGAAATTACGCAGGTCTGCGCTCAATGGTCGCTTTGATTATGACCTCATTTTTCAAATATTGGTTGAGATTGTTTTGGTAAAGTTTGGCTTCTACCGCGTGTAAACTGTACTCGCTTTTTTTGGCATACTGTTTCTGATTATTACCACACTATGTATAAGGATTTCATGAAACTCAATTGATCCACCGACAGCCGGCCCCGTGGCATACTTATATACAATATGGAGTCGGTTATGGGAAAATACGGTATACCTAATAGAGAACTCCAGTCCAATTTTTTAGTTTTTTTAATAATTAAATACCTTCTAGCTTAAATAATTGTATTTTTATTTTTAGAGTTAGTTTTAATAGTTAAAATAATTGTCAAAGCTTTAATTTTTCAAGACCCCCCGAAAACCACCGTATGTATGGTGAATCGTGTGACGTCATCACTCCTGAAAAATTCTATAGGATCGGGAAATCAGCTGATCAACTGCCGCCATTTTGAATTCCGTTGTTCGAAGTATTCTCCCTAGAAATAGCATTTCTATTTTTTTTGTGCAGTAGTTTTTGAATATTTTCAATAATAGAGATACCTTTATTTTTGAAACATTATATAGGCCTAAATAATGTTTCAATAAACACAACAACTATATCTCTATAAACAGTATATAAATAAACGAATAAAAACATTCCCATACAATGACTTTACGGTGACGTCACGACACGTCGAACAGTGACGTCACCACTAAAATTTCAATAACGCCAACTTGACGGCGTATTTTTACGACCCGATTAAGAATGGACTTTTTAATAATTTTTTAAAAACTCGGCGTTTAATATTAGTTAATAAAACTTATATATTGAGAATCAGCGTTTATTGGTCTATATGAACATATTTTTTTTAAAGCCATAATATTTTTCACTGGAGTTCCTTATTGCACAAAATATAACTAAGTGACCTCGAAGGGATGTGCAGAGAGAAAGTACCGCCAAATAACAAAGTATAAAATATATTTTCATTCAAATGCCTCAAGGAAAAATCTGCTTGTCTCACTTTGTGTACCAGCACAAAAGTACAAAGAATCGACACTGTATATAAATTTGTTTGATATTCATACCAACTTATTATTAAGGGTATTTTAGAGTTCTATTTTATATGAGTTTACGTCGCGTAAAATTGTACCTACTATTTCCCACCTATGTATTGTAAGTTCCTCCCGTTCTAAAATGGGTTTTGTAACTCACCAGGATTGGCCTAGCAAGAAATAAAAATAATAAAAAGAAAGAATACCTTATTTTAAATACAATACATAATACAAAATGAAAAAGATAGATTATCTTGGGATATGATTTAAGATTTTCTCGCCAAAAGTATTTTTGTTATTTGTTTTTAGGGTATTATGTCGTGTTGCGCTATCTCCTCCTTTAGCCAACGTTTCGGACAGCGTTTCGGACAGCGTTTCGGACAACGTTCGGACAACGTTCGGACAGTGTCCATCATCAGGGCAGATGTGTGACCTGCCACATGCCACACGACCTGCCACCTGTCACATGCCACACATCTGCCCTGATGATAGACACTGTCCGAACGTTGCCCGAAACGCTGTCCGAAACGTTGGCTAAAGGAGGAGATGGCACAACACGGCATAATACCCCAAAAACAAATAACAAAAATACTTATTTTTTTAAATTTAATATAGATACATAAGTATACAGTGGAGTTATATAAATTACATAACGGTACAGAAATTATTTAAAATTGCAATCTCACCAAAGAAGAAGCTAGTTCTTGTGCTTGATGAGCGAGTTACACTAATTATAACTGAAATAGAATAACATTATGCAATAGGTAAGTATATAATAGGATCAATTGAGACTTCTGGATCATCTATATGTGCAGGTGTACATACATAGGATACGGTTACATACTAAAATATTGTGCACTTAGGAGAAATTCGAAAAATCTAAATAAAATAGAGATGAATATAGATTAACAATAAATAGAAAGAAAGAGAAAAACAGGTAATTATTTAGTTAATTATTTCTGATGAAGTGTAGCTTCAGTTTGAGTTTCAGTTTATTGATGTCTTTGGTTTTTTTATTTCAATAGGAAGGTTGTTGGAAAACTTTATTCCTAAATTAGGTATTCTATCTTTTTTGATGTGTCCATCTTTGTGTGTCATGTGTCCAGATTTGTTACAGGTGGCAGGTCGTGTGGCATGTGGCAAGTGGCAGGTCGTGTGGCATGTCGCAGGTCACACCTCTGCCCTGATGATGGACACTGTAACGCTGTCCGAAACATTGTCTAAAGGAGGAGATAGCGCAACACGGCATAATACCCCCAAAATAAAAAAATAGATTATCTTATTTTAACTACAACATTTCAATGGATGGTGTGACCATCCTTTAATTGGAATTGTCACTGTGACCATATTTAAATTGTAAACTAATTTAATAATTACATGTGATGATTCTGATGGGTGACCGGCCAACTCAGAATGAAACCAAGTCAGAACCCCCTCAGAAAGGTCATTAAGAGTGATGATAAAAAATATAAAAAAAATTGCTTAAATGGTTTAAGTTAGGTTAGGGTTACCGGCTATTTTAAAATTATTTTTTCATAGCTTAATAGTGTTTTTATATTTACATTACGACCTCTATGGTACAGCTATGAGTTTCCAGGATCCTAAGCTGCGGAATCAAAGGTCGCAGGTTTGAAGCTCGGTATTTCAAAATTTGGGAGGAATGCAGATCCCGCCAATGTGGGGGATTTTAATAAAAATGCACTTTCTAGATGAGAAAAGTGTGGAAAAGTTGAATGAAAAAGAAATTAAGGTGCGCTCGGCAAAATTGAGGGAGATACAGCCGTTTAAAGTATGAATAAAATGTCACTTCATGAACCGATACTGTCAGCCATTTTTACCTTAAAGTTGGTAGCACTCGTAATCGTCCTCTAAATCTGTTGCACCATCCACTGGTTTATGTAACATGGTTTGTGCCCCTTTATAACGCCTACTCGCGTCATCGCAAGAAAAACATCCCAGTTTTCAAGTAGTTTAGCGGCTACGCCAGGTTTGTGTAACATGGTTTGTGACCATTATTAATTCTGTTTTACATAATTACGCGCCTTATTATATATCACACGAAGTTGGCTACAATCGTATCAACCTTCGTTTACAGCAAGTCTGAGATACCAACATAATAGTAACAAAATGGCGTAGTATAAGTTCACGAAGTGTCATTTTATTCATTCTTTAAACGGCTGTATCTCCCTCAATTTTGCCAAGCGCACCTTAATTTCTTTTTTATTCAACTTTTCCACACTTTTCTCATCTAGAAAGTGCATTTTTATTAAAATCCCCCACATTGGCGGGATCTGCATTTCACCCCAAAATTTCAATATTATGATCATTATAGGTTAGGTTAGGTGTGGTTAGATTAGGTTTAAGGAGATAAGAATTCGGAGGAGAAAATAAATAAATTACGCAATAATAAATGCTCTTTGCGCAATGTTTATTTTTAAATGTGTTTTTTCAACGACTAAAACTATGGCGAGTTCTCAAATATTTACCGCTTTAACATTTTTACTGTGTCAAAAACATCGATGGCAAAAAGTTCACATTATTTGAGAATATTTTTCCGATTTCGATGCAGTTCAAAGTTGAATGTCAAAAATTGTAAAACAGGTTGTAAAAATCGCGTTATAACATGTTTTAGTGCATATCCGATGAACGTCACCATTTCACCCGATTGCATCGTACATATCCATTTTGGTTTCCTACTCGTGTGATTGCATTCGAGGTGGTAAGCCCCACAACAACCGTTACTGGTAATGTTTTCCCTGCAACCTCCGGGTACCAAGGGGAGGGGGTGGTGGCCTTGCTTCCCCTTGAGGCTGTACAAGACTGGGTGGTTTGCACCCCTCCTCACCCCCTCCAGCCAGCCCTACTGGCTCTCTCTCTACGGATATAAACAATACAAGCAACCGGCTTAAAAGCTTCATAACTCGCTCAGTCAGTGCGCCGTATAAATGACTTTTCTTATAATGGACCTACGTACTCCGAGAAAATGCTTCAATTATGTTGGTATTTTAAAAGATTTTTTGCCTTCATTGTATTTTTCGCTTTCGACATAAACCCGAAGAGATTTATCTTGTTGAATAAGGACAATTTGGGCGATTATGTTGATTTTTATGCGATGATCTTACAATAGTCTAATAATCAGGGCTAGTTGGTTTGAGGAGGGGAAAATAAAAGAAAAGAGATTACTTGGGAGAACCTGGTTGTTTAAATTAGATTAAGTCACTAATACTTCATCATACTTACTTGGTCTACCCATTGCATGGTACAGTAGTCTTGATTTATAAAATGTTTCCTGCTTCACGCCGGAACTTTACTATCAGTTTAGCCTTCCTAAATTTATTTAAAGAAGGACTCTATCCATCTCATTTCCAATTTAGCTGGGTTTTGCACCAATATTCTTATTTCTTTGCTGCGTAGCTCGTCAATTCATTTCGTTGGAATTCCAATAAATTTGCAATATCCACATATGCACGTAGTTAATTGTTACAACTTGACAATAATAATTTTACAGTCGACCAAAGAATTTAAGTAAGAATAGTGGCATTTCACCATAGATCTTATGAAAGTGTCTAAAAAGGCGTGCGAATTATTATTAAAACTAATTTCAAATAAGGAACTCAAGTGAAAAATATTATGGCTTTAAAAAAATATGTTCATATAGACTATAGACCAATAAACGCTGATTCTGAATATATAAGTTTTATTTAATAACTAGCAGACCCGGCCACACGTTGCTGTGGCTAACGAAACACAACGCCATTACCCAACCTTTATAAAATCCACACCACCCGCTTGCCAGCTGCCCGCTGCCCGCTGCCTGAATTGAATATTTGAATTTCTCGGCTTTTCTCTACCATAATAAGCAAGTATTATACATATAAACCTTCCCCTTGAATCATTCTATCTATTGGTGAAAACCGCATGAAAATCTGTTTCGTAGTTTAAAAGATCTATGCGCACATACATTTTGAGCGACTTCATTTTATACTATGTAATAAAATAATGCAATTCGAGCGATCGCCACTAATTATACAATGCTTGCAATGCAACACTGGATATTTGAAAAGGGAAAATCAAATACCTACTTACTCTAGGACATCTATTTTCCAATGTTTTCCGTAGAATGGATTTTAAAAGTGACTAGGTATAGTACGGCCCGCCAGCCGCTTGAAATCGCACAAAAATATGTTTTCTTTGAATTTCTCGGCTTTTCTCTAATATAATTTGCATCTATTATACAAATAAACGTTCCTCTTCAATCACTCTATCTATTGGTGAAAACCGTATGAAAATCCGTTGCGTAGTTTAAAAGATTAACGTGCACATGCATTTTGAGCGACTTCATTTTATACTATGTAATGATGATAATGATGATATTAAACGCAGAGTTTTTAAAAAATTATTAAAAAGTCCATTTTTAATCGGATCGCAGAAATACGCCGTCAAGTTGGCATTATTGAAATGTTCAGTGGTGACGTCACTGTTCGTCGTGTCATTGTATGGGAACATATGGGAATGTGGATATGACACAAGCAATCGTATTAATTTATTCGTTTATTTACATACTGTTTATAGAGATTTAGTTGTTGTGTTTATTGAAACATTATTTAGACCTAAATAATGTTTAAAAAATAAAGGCATCTCTTATAAGTTTATCTCTATTATTGAAAATATTCAAAAAATACTGCACAAAAAAAAATAGTAATGCTACTTCTAGGGAGAATACTTCGAACACCGAATTCAAAATGGCGGCAGTTGATCAGCTGATTGGCCGATCCTATAGTAACTTTTCAGGAGTGATGACTATATGATTCACTATACATACGGTGGTTTTCGGGGATCTTGAAAAATTAAAACTTTGACAATTATTTTAACTATTAAAAATAACTCTAAAAAAATATATTTAAGAATTAATTAAATTAGAAGGAATTCATTAAAAAAAATTTAAAAATTGGACTGGAGTTCTCTATTCTAATTTCTTCATAAGACACTAACGCCGATTTCTACGAATTTACCTTTGAAATCAGTTAGATAGTAACAACGCTGCCTGCAGTCACAATACGAATTCTGTATTAGAAGTAACAAGTAACCCAATTCGATTCTAGAAATGAATACTATTGTTTCGAAATAAAAAGTAGAGTTCTACAGTATTTGAATTGAGGTTTCAATCGGGTAAAATGATTTAATTAATTTGCGTCACCGAATGGAGTATGGGTGCAGGAATCGCTCATTCAAAAAATGAGATTTGATTTGAGATTTTCTCGACCAAAAGTGTTATCATGATTAATAGATATTAATAACGCCGTGTTTCGTTTCCACATTCCTTAGCCAACGTTTCTGAACAACAAGAATGGAGTGAAAATATACTAAATATAACTTATGCAAATATCTAGAACATGGGTGGCCAACCTTTTCTGAAGCCGGGCCAGATTTTTAAAATTCGATTTCATACCGGGCCGCACAACAAAATTTCTTTGATTATTCAGAGATAACAAGAAATATGTTGTTTTTTTAAGAAGATGTAACCAAAATGAGAATCAAACATATTTATTAGATTAGAGTTGGGCAAAACAAAAGAAAATAATTAAAAAATAAACAAATATAATAAACTAGAAGACCCGGCCACACGTTGCTGTGGCTTATCCGACCTTTATAACCAACGCCAGCTGTTAATTTGCATACATATCAAATTCACACCGACCGCTTGCCAGTTGCCCGCTTCCCACTGCCTGAATTGAATCTTTGAATTTCTCGACTTTTCACTACTGTAATACACATAAATTATACATATAAACCTTCCTCTTGAATCACTCTATCTATTGGTGAAAACCGCATGAAAATCCGTTGCGTGGTTTAAAAGATCTAAGCGCACATACAGCGGGAGCGACTTCATTTTATACTATGTAAAGATTTTATTGAGACGTGTGATTTTGTTTGTCAGAACTAAGTGCATCAATGTTGATAACGATTGATGTTGTTGCTACAGTACGCAAACAGTTTTCCAAATGCTCATCAGTGGTCGAGTTCTCATTTGAGATTTAATATGCTTCATTCGACTAAAAATCTGTTCACACGTTAAGTCTTCAAATAACGAAATCATCGATAGAGAGCATACTTGTAAAATGCAGGATATTTCTCCAAGTCCAAATATGTTTTGTATAACTCTTCCAATTGAATTCCTGATTGAATTTCTCCTTTAACTTTGATTGTTTGTTAACACGTATATACCATAGAAGAACTTGTCACGATAGTCGAATCAATGTACTAAGATACTTCCATATATTAGATATGATACGAACTACGCACGTTGGAATGTTCTTGTGGTGGTTTTATGTATACTAAAAGAAAAAAAAGTGTGCATATGCTCCGCGGGCCACAAGCAGACACCCAGCGGGCCGCATGCGGCCCGCGGGCCGCGGTTTGGCCACCCTTGATCTAGAAGTTTGTGGATTGTGGATCGCATTTACTTTTCAGAAGGCATTCAGGGAGGAATCCATCCAGGCAACCGTGGTAGTGATGATGGTAGTGATGATTGGATTGGTGTAGACTGCGCCATAAGCTTCCCATGTGGTGGCGGAGAAGTTCCCTGAAAGAGTGCTGTGTAAAAAAGTTTATCAATAACGTTCAATTAAGATCACATATTATTTAAAATTAGATTTATTTGCTCAAAATGTGTCAATCTGATTTAAAATTAGATAGATTTGCTCATTCATAACATTTTAATTTGGTACCGCCGCCCCGGGAACCTTTACTGGATAACGAACACCTCTGACATAGGTCACCCCAAGTGGTTCGCTACGTTTGGTGATTTAACAGGGGTGCCCGGGTTTCTGGGGTGAGGTTTGTCTAGGCCTTGGCGGCGGATGACCAGGACACACTGAACCCCAGTTCCTATCCACTCCTTAAACCCTTTTCCTTCCCAGAACTCTCCTCTCATCCCTTTCTTTAAAAAAACTTTCATCACAGCTTCTTAAAAGATGACATAGGCCTTTAGGGAAATTATTTTTCTCAAAGCATCCTGCGTGGAGTTCGTGTAAAAAAATGTGTTGAAATCAATTTTCTGTTTTATGTCATATAATTAAATAAATAAATAAAATTTATAAAAAGTTATTAGTAATAGCCGTCAATCCACCAGTGTAAAATGTTTTGAGAGCAGCCACCCCCCGATCATTTCCCCTTTTCATCCCGAGCCCCTTTTCTTTCCCTCCCAACCCCGAAGGTGGTTACTTAACCGGCGCCGGTAACAATGGGCCGCGTACCTTGCGCAAGGAAAAGCGCTATTAACATCGAGTGCTTAGCGGAATGCATCTCAAACTGTTCCCTTTCAAAAAGTAAAACCAAATGATGATTAATTAAAAACAAAATTTGTGAATAAACTGTTTTATTATAAAATTTTATTGACTGCACTTCTAACAATTGATTTACTTCGTGGTTTGCCTTGTAAGCCTGGCACTATTGATTGCACCAAAAAATCTTTTCTTCTTTTTTCTATTCCTTTGCAGTCTCCTTTCGTTTTCCTTATCAATTCAATTGGGAAGCGGGAATGGGTACCGCCGCCCCGGGAACCTTTATTGGATAACCAACACCACTGCCATAGGTCACCCCAAGTGGTTCGCTACGTTTGGTGATTTAGCAGGGGTGCCCGGGTTCATGGGGTGAGGTTTGTCTAGGTCTTGGAGGCGGATGACCAGAACACACTGAACTCCAGATCTGCCTACCCCATAAACTCTTTTCCTAACCAGAACTCTCCTCTCCTTCCTTTCCTAAAAAAACCCTTACACAGCATCCCCAAAGATGACATAGGCCCTGAGGGAAATTATTTTCCTCAGGGCCTCCTTCTGTGTGGAGCTCATGTAAAAATAAATGTTTTTCTAAAGGCACTCAATGTTTTCACAACAATAAGACATCGTAAACAAAAACAAACAAGACTATAAGGCAAAGTTAATAAATAAGGGGAACAATAAAAAATATTTAAACATTTTACACTATCTATCTATTCGTATAAAAATTGTGGTTTACCTGATGTTCGTTCTCATCACAACCCCATTGTCCGACCTTCATGATTTACCTTTTTTCGTACTCCAACTTCAGGAGACTTGAAAAATTTGCGGTGCGATTTCAAGAAACCTAAAAATTAAAGCTTTGAAAATTATTTTAACTGTTTTTTTATTATTTTTCATTTATTATTTTTTTTTAATGCAGAAAATAGGTTTTTTCTCGTTTACATGAAATTTAGTTTACATTATACCTGCAAAGATACTGCAAGTAACTTGTCGGCAGGAAAATAGTGTGCACAAAAATATAGTACAATGTAAAATGTCTTACAATTGAAGAAAAAAATATTGCAATTTAATAAAAAGCATAAATATATATAAAAAATAATAATACGTCTAAAAAAATTTAAATTAAAAATGCACGAGGAGTCAGTCAATACAGAAAATCTGATTCAATAGCCATGTTTTTAACAATAGTGCAAATTTTGGTGTCGAGCAACATTTTTTCAAATTATATGGCAGCATATTAAATATAAGTGGCACAATGTATTCAAAAGTCCGCTGGCCGTGTTTATTAGAAAATCTAGGTACTATCACCCTTTTGTGTAAATCTAGTATTGTACACGTGATCCACCATTGAAACTAACAACAATAAAAAATACTGGTACATAAGATATTTGATAAAAATAAAATAAAAAGGGACTGCAGTTGCTTGCGCGTATTCCTGGAAAAGTAATTTTGCTTAAAATAATTCAAACCTTAAGTAAGTAGCTACTCAGTAAATACTGCAATGTATAAATATCGATCGTCTAGTTGATTCTTCAGACATCTCCAAAAAATCGAAATTTAAAATCAGTATGCAGTTATGTGTAAAAGTGTACCCTCTGTCTGGAACAATACTCAGATTACTCATAAACACCACCAAATCAGTTATACTGCAGAAAAACTTGCAGTCAAAAGTTACTAGTAGGACATTTCCAAATGTCATACTAATGTAGCGGACCGTTATGCCTCCCGGTATTATTTTATAGCATATTAACATAAAAATGTAAAAACCGAGACACGTGTAAATAATATTTGATCTATGGCGTGCATTCGAATATTGCTTTCATAATTTTCTCAAAACTTAGTATTTGAAGATGTCTGACTAATCAACTGGGCAATCTATACATAAAACTTTTATCCAACTTTAATTTTCACTGTTAGTAAGAATATGAATATATTTTTCGAGTATATCCTAAATATTGTCGGTAATATTCCTTCTTACAGTTTTCCATGGAATGTTTAAGGCAGTCTACCAAACTAATTTAGTTGGTTATTACGCGTATATTCAATGAGATTAGATACGTTTATCGTTAAATTTATCAATTCTTCAACCGCAACGCATTGCAAGAACAACCATATATCCGTCTGTCCAATCGGTGCCTAAACAGTATTTAGTCCTTAGCCGCTCTGCATCGGAGCAATGCACTCGAGAATATTGTACAGTTGTACCTCCCGCCACCCTGTACAGATTACACCCTGTACAGATTGTACCCAGTAGAGATGTACTCTGTTCAGATCGTACCCACCTGCACTCTGTGAAGGCCTTGAAAACAATCGGAACCCCTTCCTTTTACGGAGATTGTTGCGGCGCACCTCCCCTTTCAAAGGTAGGCACTACGGGAAGTGGAGGTACTCCGTTTATACGCTTTCAATTCTTGGAATATTATGAGGTCTGTTAATTAATTTCTGAGGCCATGAATTTTGTTTTATGATTTTTTTTATTCTACTAACTGGGATGATTTAGATATTTCCATTTTCAAGGTTTGTGGAAAAATTATTTACTAAAAAAAATTTACAAACCTTATTTTTTAGTCAATGATCATTTTGTTTCCCCGTTTCGACTACTTTTCACACCACTCTCGAAAATTCCTGAAATCTTTTACTTCTTATATTATAATCATCGTAACCACTGAATGAAAAAAGTAGGAATATTTCACAATTTAATTAAATAATTATGTATTTGGGGTTCACAGATAAACACAATATTAAAAAAATGGTAACTTCTGCAGATGCCCTATTCTGCCCTTTTTTGGTTTACATGTCTACGCTGTGATTTCCACTTATTTCGTCTACACTAATTACCGTTATAAAATAACTATGACAGACTGGTGAAAAATCACAGGATATCAAATTGCAGGATTTGTAAGGATTATCTGAAAGTAATAATAAAATATTTGCTTCAGGATCATTGCCTATCAAAAAGACGATCAGAAACTTACCATTCGAAAGAACACCTTTAGTAATATCTAAAAATCATTATTCACATTGAGAACTGTCAAAATTGTAAACAAAATAAATACGTGTTTCACGCACAGAAAATTATTAACATAATTTTTTAAAATAATTTTGGACCTACTTTATCGCTTGCATTCACATTGATCAAGTAGTAAGTCGAGTCAAGTAGCGAGTACACTCGCTACTTGACTCGCCGAAAACCGTTCTCATTACTTTCAAGTAGAGTACATTTGTGCCCGCCGCCCGTTGCAAGATGACGGCGGATGACGGGCGCTACAATCAAAGTAAATACGCTTATTAAGCTTATTTTAATGTTTATTTTAGAAGAGGTAGAAGAATAAATTAGTAAGATGAAAATAAATAAACTATAGACACGAAAAGAGATTAATAGCAGCATAAATAAATGAATTTAGGGTGGCATCTTCGTTCTATCACCACGACATTTCCGCGTGTTCACAAATGAACACTGCTAAAACGGTCCGTTCGCGCCTGTCAATGCGCAGGGACGCGTGGTGGGGTCGCTACTCGCCGAAAAAATAGAACGAAATGGAGTGAATCTACTAAAGAGCTGACTATACCACTCTACTAAAATTACGGTGTTCGGACGCGTTTAGTACTACTATACTCTCCACTCGACTAAAATACTTGATCAATCAGAACGGGGCTTTAGGTTTGGGTGGTTTCATTTCAGTTTCTCCATAAGCGAAGGCCCTCAATGTAAAAAAAATATCGACCTCGAAATTCAAATCTCATATTATAAAAATGCACAAATGATTCTAAATTAATAAGTAAAATGAAAAAGATATATTTTCCAATATCATACATCAAATAAACCGGAAAGCGGAGTAGAAAACACTCAGTTTTTTTTACAAGAAATATAAGCCGTGAGGAGTGATATGGGACATGAACGGTGGGACAAAAAGCTCTCATGCACCGTTTGATGCTTAAGCTTTTGATAGAGAGTAATATAAAAAACTCTGCCTAGGCACGTCTACCGTTCCGAGATTTTTTTCCGGGGAGAACAAATTATTAAGGATGTGTTAAAATGGTTACACGATGAAATTAAACAAGAGTGAATTTCCCGTCCCAATATTACCCTACCAGAATAACTGATTTACAAATGGATGAAATTACACTTGAAGAGAATTTTTTTTTATTTCTTTTTTTTTTTATTGTAACGACTATACAATTTTTTTTTACATACAAATTGTAAAGGTGAAATTCAGTATAAAGTATTGTATTTCTTAGTCCTCCTCACTAGGGGGTCCTGTGCCGAGGCGGACTAATGTTATTTAAATATAGTTCATTTGTCTTCTATGTCGTTTTTACCGTCTTCACTAGGGTTTTCTCATTGACCTCTTTAAGCCATATTTTTATTCTTGATTTGTATTCAATTGGATTTTTTATTAGTTTTATGGCTTGGGGAAGGATGTTATGGAGTTTTGTTGCAAAGTATGTATAGTTTCTTTGCCAAATGTGGTTTTATAATTTGGAATATTTTTTATATCATTTTTATTCGATCTAGTGTTATGAATACACGGTCTAGTAGAGGATTCATTATTTTTGAAGATATTTTATTTTTGGCATATATTTGCTGTACATTTGGTACGTCAAAGTTATTGAAAATTTCAATTGAAGGCGTTCTAATTGGTATTTTCAATATGGTCTTTATGATTCCTTTTTTAATCGTATTCGGGCTGTGTAGGTACGTATGTGTAGCAGATCCCCATCCTGTGATTCCATATTCAATTCGAGAATGACATAACGCGTAGTAGACCTTTTTCATATCCTTTTTATTTAACACGTTTCTTAGATTTTTAAAGAAATATATAAGGCTTGTGAGTTTTTCCGTAATACCTTTGATGTGTAGGTCCCATCTAAGATTTTCGTCAATTATTACTCCGAGATATTTAATGTTTTGTGTTTTTTCGATTTCCATGGTATTACACTTACTTAAATTACATCTATTTGACTTATATAGGTGCGTCAAAAAACCTAAATTACTAACTTTTTTTTAAAATATGAAATTTATTTAGAAAATTGTTTTTTTTTTTTAAATAATAAATTTATTGTTTAAAAGTTTACGGCGTGGGAAAGAATATTTTATTTGATTAATTTGTGTCATTTCAAAATTTACTCATTTAAAAATAAAGTCTAGTATAATTGCGGCGCGTTCCAGAGTGGAAGATACTCTTCCGTCCTTGTGTAATTCAGGTCGTGTAATAGTCGTGTGAAATTCACAACCACGTAATTGAAAAAAAATCGTTTTTATTTTCTTAATTTCTTAATTAACATTTCTTTTGACAACTTCTGAGGCAGAGCATTAATTCATTGATTATTAATTATTGGAGTTGGAAATTTAAAATTTATTTAAATTAGTATTTTAACATACGGAATTTAAACATAGTGTAATATCGTTTTTGAGAAGTCGCTCCCAGTGGATATTGGTCTGTTTCCCAGTATTGAGTGACCACCATTATTGGAGTTGGAAATTTAAAATTTATTTAAATTAGTATTTTAACATACGGAATTTAAACATAGTGTAATATCGTTTTTGAGAAGTCGCTCCCAGTGGATATTGGTCTGTTTCCCAGTATTGAGTGACCACCATTAAAAATCGAAACGTTAAAAATAAATCGTTACTTGAAATAGTAACCAGACCCCAATATTTCTATTCCCACTCTATTTCACCATGGAACTTCTTTCAGATGCATAATATTAAAAAAAAGATAGTTTCAGAGTCACGGCTCATGGCTCAGACTATTGTATTAATTGTTTTTGTGTTTAATTCGTAGAACTCCATTTTAATAAAAAAAATTAAATTTAATTAATTAAAGTTTTTAATTTAAAAAAAAATTAAAGTTTTTTAAAAAGTTTTAAAGTTTTTGGCGTCTCTTTCTGATTTTTTGAATAATACATTAATATCAATCAGTCAGTCCGTATCCTCGCTATGTACCACATTCCTCGCTCAAATTAAAGCATGCTAAATCTGTTGTTCAAGCCTTGAAATGTCGCAGAATAGTTCCTTTTTAGACACCGAGGTGCTAGAAGTCACATCCTAAATCTGACATAACACGTAAATAATTCAATACTTCCAAAATACAGAAATTGTTTAATTTTACAAGTATGGACTATGATATGCATCGAGCGATGAGGAATGCCGATGTTACTAATTAATAATAATCAATCTAAAATAGTCTGGTAAGGGATTTTAAAAGTTTCAGGAAAGGAAATGTCAGGAAAGTTAATTTTAAAAATCAAACTATTGTAGCACACAAAAGATTTTGTAATTATATAGAATTTTGCCAACTAACTAATGGACAATGAGAGGCTATCCCACAGATCTCTATGTTCTGTGGGTTCAATCCGAAAAGTTTGAAGGACAGGAGAATACAACTCAATTACTATTTAAATAAAAATTGATGGGTTTGACATTTAAAAAAAATAATTGTTTAAAAAATACGTATGTTTGTTAAAGTTTTATGCTTCTTTGACCTGGTATATCAGTTGATTTTAATCTCGGCTTGGTTGAAATGTCGAACTTAGCGCTGCTTGAAACATAATCAGTATGTATCACTAGTATTATACTAGATTGTCTATGACTTTAATGGAGGAACTTGTTTTTATTTGAAAAACCAATCTACTGTCTATGTAAGTGGTACTCGTATATATGCTTTTTGCTGTCTCGGGAGATCTCGATCTTTGAAAATGTCAAAGATGGCAGTTTATTTCATGAACCTAAAATATTTTTAGGCGGGTTTATTTTTTATGAGTTGATTTTGATTAAGTATGGTGCTACGTACGAGGATATTCATTTTTAATAGCATTAGTTTTTCCTGGAATCGTGCACTTTCTTTTAAAATCCCTAACCGGACTATTTTATATTGATTTTATTAATTAGTAACATCGGCATTACTCATCGCTCGATGCACATCGTAGTCCATACTTATGAAATTAAACAATTTCTGTATTTTGAAAGTATTGCATTATTTACGTGTTATGTCAGGTTTAGGATGTGACTTCTAGCACCTCGGTGTCTAAAAAGGAACTATTCTGCGACATTTCGAGGCTTGAACAACAGATTTAGCGTGACTTCATTTGAACGAGGAATGTCGTACATAGCGAGGATACGGACTGACTGATTGATATTAATGTATTATTCAAAAAATCAGAAAGAGGCGCCAAAAACTTTAAAACTTAATAAAAAACTTTTTGAAACAAATAATAATTATCAATAATTTTGTTATTGATGAAACTGGCACTAAGTAAATGGGTAACATTAATTGGTAAGTGCGTTCTTCCCGGTTAGGGGTTCAAGGTTCCATCAAGGTTCCGTATCACTGTTCTATATACAACCTGTACCGCCATAGTTATAATGCGTCTTCCACGTTTAAAAACAAAGTTTTACAGTCATGGAGGCTAAAATGTTTCCAGAGTTTATAAATAGAAGAAATAAAACAATCATATTTTGGTCTAATGTCAATTATTTTTAAAACCGAGTTCTAATTTTAATCATTGTTTGGGGAGAAGCACCAAACTCAGCTGCACATTATATGGAAAGCGCACAGGAAACCACATTAAAGGAAATACTTTAAAAAAACGTAGATTGACTAACACAAACCAATTATTCAACATGTTTCACGTTCTATATAATATATATGAAGACAATAATTAACTGCATTTTTGCCCAAAAAACACCACAAATATGTAGACAAAGACACCACAAATAATACAAAATACCTTTACCATGCACACATCATTTCATAGACCCGTAACTCATTATATTTTCCGATTTTTTAAATTTCATGACCGCACTTACGTATTTTCTTTTATTTCATCTAAGTCTTATTTTAATTTATCAATAAATTTATTTCATATTTTATTGAATTTTATTAAAATGCAAAATGAGGGTCTGAGCATCTTTGGTCTCAGCAAAAGTAAAGCATCCAGTGAGGCCCACACAATCTAATAATGTTTTAAAAAATGTAAAGTCATTGTATGAAATAAATGGTGACCGAAAAACTCAAAATCTAGCAACTTCAATACCTCCTTTGAAAAGTCATTAAAAGTGATGAAAAATATGAAAAAAATTGGTTAAATAGGTTACGTTAGGTTAGGTTATGGGCTATATTTATTTTTTTCTTCTTAACTTTTAATGAGTTTTCAAAGGGGTGTTAAAGTTGCACGATTCTGAGTTATCTTTTTTAAGTTTTTAAAATTTTTTTTTTACATGAATACCACATAAGAGTCCCAACTGCTCCCATCTGGAGCCAGTATGGCATCCCCAATAGGGGGATGTTGTGAGGCTGATGGTAATGGGGAGGGAAAGGATATAGGGAAGAGGAAGGTGGAGAAGTACCTGGCTATTCAGACCTGTCACCAAACACGGCTAAACCCATTTCAAGCCACGTTTCAATTCTGAATGGTGGTCTTACACCAGGGCGATACTGAGAGTATCTTCCACTCTGGAACGTGCAGCAAATATACGATACGTTATTTTAAATGATTAAATTGTGAATAACAAAAATTAACCAAATAAAATTTATTTGCCACGCCGGGATTCGATCCCGCGACCTTCGGAGTGCGTGTCAAGAGCCTTACCGCTGGACTACGCCGGCCGTCACCGTTCTTTCCCCAAGATACAAAAATAGTCTATGTATGCATATTATATGCAACAGTATGATTATCCGATATGTCCTCAAAATGGGAGATCCCAGAGAGCAGAGAGTATTTCATTATTCTGAACTTGTCAAAAAAAGAAACTGCTATTATTGCCATTAGCCGTGAAAAAAACCAACATAATATGATGTGACTTGACTCTGTGTTTGGGTGGATTTATCTGCTTGATTTTTGTAAACATAAATATCAGATTTATTGCATAATATGCGAATTAATTTATTATTGCATTTTTTTATGGACAGCAAAAAATATTTTTACGATGTCATTAATAGTATGAATGTAAAATGAGCAAACAAGTTACACCACGCGGCCGGGTTTTGTAGATACAACTTCTGGATTCGGAGACAAGGAACTAACCGTTCTGTCACTGAGTTCGTCGACGTTATTGCAAACTGAATTGAATTATCACTGAATTGATGTGCTCTCTTTGAGAAAAAATATAGGTTGGTATCTTAACTTACATACCACTAAGTTTGAATATAATTTGTTTGAATACTTTTCAGAAATAGAAACCTACCAAATCCTGGATTACCAGCCAAAACAGGTCCAACATCAAAGATATTATCAAAACTAACTTATAAGCATGTATTTTTTCAATGGTACGTTGTTTGTTTGTCTGTAGATATATATTTTTTTTTTCATACAATTTTTGAAAGTACACTTTTATATTTTTATCTTGATTACCATACTAGGCTAATGCCCGTGTTAAGGTAATCATATAATGTTACTATTTGCATTTTTATTGTACGTGTTATTATTTTTATTATAAACTGCTGATGTTGTGAAGCGCCTGCTCTCAACACAGGTTTTCCTAGTGAGACAGGCATGGGATATCATAAATTGTAAGTCTAGAATTAATAAATATGAATAAATAAAAAAATTAAAAACCAATCACAGGAAGGTTTACTAACTTCAACATTGAAATTGGGTCGAATTTTGTAAACTCGTATTCGTGATGATAATGTATGACTGCGGTGTTTTGTTTCACGAATACCACATATTTTTTAAACAAATATTTGCGATGAACTTTTAGAGGTATTACCTACCGTCGCTAAAAAGAGAAAAAAACACAATTCGGTGGAATTCAACTCAGATTATTCATTTCAACTTGTTTTTGCATCGCGGGTCAGGCATTCGTTTGGTGTTTGGAATTCCGGGGATGGCGCATGTGGTGCCGCGGATACCTACATATGTGGTGCCGTGCGGTATGGTACCTATGTGGTACCCCGCGGTACCTGCCCGTGTGTGTGGCATTCGCGGAAACTTCAGTGGTACACATAATGGTCAGGGGTGAACTGAGTATTTTTTGATGGACCTGTACACTTTCAAAGGGACCACTCAATAAAAAATCTAAACCTGAACCTGAAAGAAGACTGAAGTTCCAGCTTTTTTTTATAAAACAAAATAATTTCCCTCGGGAAAACTGTATGAACTTTTTAGGGAAAGGAAGGAGAGGGAGTTCTGGGAAGGAAAAAGGTATGAGGGGTGGTTCGGAATCTGGGGGTTAAAGTGTGCAGGAGTTCAAATGCAAGTGCAAGGCGATGGGTCGAGAGAGTCAGGTTGGAGAGGTAAAAAGGTCTCCCTCAACTAGTATCTCCTGATCCGGCCCACCACGCAGTAGGTGGGCAAACGCATCTGCCGTCAAGATCTAGAAAAACCTTACCCCATGAACCCGGGTACCACAGTTAAGTCACCAAACGTAGCGAAGCACTTGGGATGACCTATGACAGGGATGTCGGTTATCAAACAAATAGTTTCCGAAGCGGCCGTGGCGGTACCCATATCCAGTTCCATGACTTTTCATTTCGCTACAAAATATCCCCGACAAAATATCCTCCGACAACATATCCTACGGACAAAACATCCCCCAACATAATATCTACTAAAACCTTCGAGCAAGTATACCCTACGTCAGTGACTAAAACCTAATCTAACCTAACCTAACAAAAAAATGGGACGAAAATACTACATACGTCAATGACTAAAACCTACCCTAACCTAACCTAACAAAAAATGGGACAAAAATAATACAGACATCCTGTAAAGACAAGTAATTATTGTCATCTGTATTATTTTTGACCCATTTAACTATTTTTAACAATAAATCTGCAATATTTTTGTCAATTTTTTTGTTAGTTTAGGTTAGGTTAGGTTAAGTTTTAGTAGATATTTTGTCCGTAGGATATATTGTCGGAGAATATTTTGTCGGAGGATATTTTTTCGCGGGATGAAAACGCGCATTACCCCCATATCTGCTTCCTAAATTGTAAAGAAAATAAAATCTAATCCCAAAGAACATACGAATAAAATAGGTTATTTTGTTCTGAGTTTTATTTTGCTTACACCTTTTACCCTTTGCTTACACGGCAAGTCCTCTACCAACTGAGCTAAGGTGTCTAAATTCAATTCGGTCACTTTTAACTGTATCATACTTCGAGAAAGAACTACCAACCTTATCTTCATTTTCGCACATATTATTGACTGCATCTTTATACAGGGTGTTAAGGGTACTTGACTTACTTTAACTAGTGATTCCTGACATTATTTGGAGTAAAAAATGTAAATGAAATTTTGGTCTTGAAATTTATTTTAGAACTTGTTAACAAATAAACTGCCTTCATAATGATATCATTGAATATATAAAGAAATAAAAACGTGACTGTTTTGCGCATTTTTAGTTCGGCAGTCCACCCCTGAGCGCGATTCTACGGAGGTATGCGGAGCGGGCGATGGAAAAAGGCGACAGATACGGACCGCGAGACCGGGCACAGCAACCCCTACTGGCTCCGGGAACTGGTACTGGATGCCAGCCAACCTTAATAAATATTTCGGATTCGTGAAAAAAGTTAGCCGCTGCCCGCGAAGCCAAATGGATGCCTGTTTTTTAGTTACTTTTATTTCAAAGTCTGGGGTTCATTGATTTAAAGTGAATAGAAACTAATCAAACCCTTGCAATCTCTGACACTTGAATCATATTGCGACCAAAAGCGAAATAATAATTTGTTAAATCTGCCAAAAACAATATATCGATTTAAAACTAACAACTTTGGAAAAGCACTAATCTTTACTAAAATAATCTATAAAAAACTTCTTACAATTCAGGTTCTTTCAAATATTTTAGCCACATACCGTTTAGGCGCAGTTGCTACTTGAAGTTTGCTGAATGTTTTGCTTTGGCTTACCTATTAGCGTGGCTTGAACAACAAGAAACTATCCCCTTTACATAGTATGTGCTCACTACTGGTATAAACAAACAGAAAGCTAATAATATGATGATTTATCAAAATGTTTGGATACACTTATGAACAATAGTTTTCAATGACTTATTTATAGTCATAAAGTAAAAAAAATGCGTAAAGTTCGCAGGGTTGGTCATTAGTCATTACTAGACATCGGATTATATGCATTTGCATATTTGCATATGCAAATGCATATAACTCTCTAATTACGACGTTAATGCATATTTCAGCCTTTTTTCCCAAATCGTGCATATTTCGTTTAATAGCGGGAGGTATCATCTACGTATAGGGAGCTAGGTGACGATGACGCGTAGGGCACGAGCGCGGTGGCTGACTGAACTGAGAACTGATTGACCCGAGCGAGCGACCGACGCATCGACGGATCTGCAGAACAATTTACTCTGGATATCAGCTGACGAAACTATGGATTCATGTGGACGATATATAGCGAATTTGATAGTTGGAAAACTAACAAAGGATCCCTCTATTCCCAACTTGGTTGCCTGTAAAATCCTAGAAAATACAAATCATTCAACTGTTGCTCGTTTCATATATGATTCCATAAGATCTTTGTTTCCCGATTCTTCTATGGATGAAAAAATCTGCATGTTTGTTTCTGATGCTGCGCCATACATGGTGAAAGCTGGCCAACCCTTGCAAACTTTTTATCCAAATTTACTACACATTACCTGCTTAGCTCACGGGTTTCATCGCCTTGCAGAAGAGATACGGCAAGAGTATGGGAATGTTAATAAATTGAATTCCTCTACAAAAAAATGTTTTTAAAAGCACCGTCGCGTGTGCAGTTTTATAAAGAGCAATTGCCAAATCTAGCATTGCCGCCAGAACCCATAATTACTCGATGGGGTTCTTGGCTAAAGGCAGTATTATTCTATGCTGAAAATTTTGAGGCCATAAAACAAGTAGTTGGGCAATTTGACAGTTCTGAGGCCATTGCAATTCATTCAAGCAAGCTACCATTTGAAGACGCATCCAAAAAACAGAATGTCGCCCTCATCTCAACACATTTCCACAAGTTACCAGTTGCCATATATAAATTGGAAACAAAAAACCTTCCTCTATTTAAAGCAATAGAAATACTGGAAACAATGATCGAACTCGCCAACGCCCTTCCTAATTCAATATCAGAAAAGATTCGTAAAAAGTTAGGCTCCATTTTGCTTAAAGTCTTTTTATTTTTATTTTTTTTTATTGTTTTTATTTCTTGCCATAGCAATCCCGATGAGTTACAGAACTCATTTTAGGACAGGACGAACATACAAATCATGGGTGGGAGGTAATAGTTAAATTTTTACATAGGAATTTGGATATTAAAATATAAGATTCACATACAATGTAGAAGAAAAATAAAAGACAGGTTGAGTAGAATAAACAGCAATGGAAAACAATTAAAGAAAAAGGGAACAAGGTTATACAGATATGGATGATTACAAACTTAATGGAAAAGAAAAGAAGAGAAAAGAGACAAGACAATTGAAACATGACAAGAAAATTACAAAGTTTCATCCTTATACATACTTAAAAAATATTCTTTTAAAGCATTACTCTGATTTTTTTTTATTTTGCTGAATTCCCTTGTACATATCTGGTAGCGAATTATATAGTGTATAGGCAACATAGTTCAGAGATTTTATCCCATATTTTGTAGTGTGTGTTTGAGGTATGCGGATTTTATTGCTATTTCGAGTATTGTGAGTGTGGATGTCTTGATTGTAAAGTGGCTTGATGTTAGTGTGAGTTGATTGTTGGGTAATTTGTAGGATGGTGCTTGTGATTTCATGTTTAGGAAGGACTGTGATTGGAAGAATACCGGAAACTGAATAGATGTCTCTGACATGGGTGTCCCATGGAAGTCCAAAAACATTTCTGAGAGCTCGGTTTTGAACCACCTGCAGATCAGCTATCAATTTCTTTGAGGCAAATCCCCAGATACAGCAGAGATAAGAAAGGTGTGAATGTACCATGGCGTAGTACACTGATGTTAATAAAGGTACGGGTAGTAATCCTTGGAGTCTATAAAGTACACCAGTTATGGTACTTGAAGACATGAAGATGCCTACATCAACAGCACAGGTCATACCCTGCCTAAACAGGTATCTCCAGAAATGGCGCCAAATTTTAAATTTTGTCCAATGACGTCAGTTGACGTAGAGAGGTCGTTTTCGGCGTACAAATTAATACTGGGTGACAAACATCACAAATTTGACCTCGAAAATTTGGAAAAATACTTAGTTGTATATTATCACAAAAACTATGCGTAATTTTAAGAATATTTCGCTGTTTTTGTACGGTCTTTAATTAAAATATATAAAAATATAAATGGTTTTTTGATTTTGCATTGTGCATATTTGGGCAAATCAAGAGTTTTTAGTGCATATTTCGGCCTTTTTTAGTGCATATTTTGGCACTTTGTTAGTGCATATAATCCGATGTCTAGTCATTACAGTTGAATAAAGAGGACTATAAATGGTGTTTACTTCCGGCTATAGACAATACACGCATTGGTAGATGTAGAGCTAGTAAGAAACTAAAATATTTTATTAATTTTTTAATCTGCTCTGATTATTTCTACCACGTAAAGTTCACAGATTACATTTGTGATGTTTTCACGAAATGGCCCATGAAAAAATAGAAAAAAAACAGAAAATAGTTATTCATATCTTCAAGAAATAAATAATAAATATGTGATACTCATAGAATTAAGATATAGAAACCTTTCACAACTTTCAATTAAATTTAAACTTGAAATAATAACAAGTCAGCATCTAAGAAGATTGATAAAAGTCATTCACTTTTTCCATTGAATGTCTAAGGACCCTTTCTTTAAAAAAATTTGAACAATTCATCAAATATTTGAAGGAAATTTTAACGTTTTGTATAAGTTCTATTCAAATTCTGGTATTCTATCATTATATTATAGGCCAGTTGCTTCATAAAACTGAAATGATCACAGAACTCGAATAGAACTTTCACAGAACGTTAAAATGAACTTCGGATATTTGATGATTTGTCCAAATTTTTTGAAACACCTTGTACAAACTAAGTGACCGGTTCAGGTCCCCCCCGGTTCCATCAAAGCCAGAGTTAAGTAAGCCTCTCAGAAACTGGGCGTACTGTACAGGGCCCGCAGATACTTTAATACTACACAACTGCTAGCCCTGTACAAATCGCAAGTGCAGCCACCTCTGTTTTGGAGCCCCAAAATACCTGACAAAAACCCTTATCTCTGTGCAGAAACGGGCGGTCTGTTTGATAGATAGTACAATAGAAGATGCTCCGAGGAACTAGCGTCGTTGATCCCTTCGCCACTAGTGCATAATCAGGAAACACGCAAATACGCGCCCAACATATGTACATGGTTAACATTTGTCACATGAGAACGGGTTGTTTCTACGACTGGTCCCTTTAAGACACATGTTCACTCCTTCCTCTCCTAAAAAAGACCCTACACACAGTGTCTTTAAAGTTGACATAGGCCCGGAAGGAAAATATTTTCCTCAGGGTCTCCTGTGTGGAGTTAATGTAAAAAAGTGTTGTAAATTTGGTTTTAATTATTGCCTTTAAAAATAAGAAAATCCGTTTCATCTCTTTCAATTGCTCACAAATATATAAGAGTTTTGAAATTAAAGTAAAGCTAGTTCAATACACATATTTATCAGTGAATGATTACTAAATTCGAAAATTGAGTAGTGATTCTCCCTTATTCGAATAAAAACACCCCTGCAAGTTACACATTAACTGCAGTCATTAGCTATTTATACGTATCGCCCGGCTCTGAAGCAAACGGAAAACAAAATCGACTAGCCGTTGCCACTGGCCATCCATGGTTTCAATTACTCCACAGAAACCTAACTCGTAGCGCTATTTTATTGACGGGGATTCATCTCGAAATAGGTATCACTAGATAAGAACTTGTATTTGTTTATGTGTCATCCCAATGAAACAGTTATTCACCAAAATATTATTCCACATTAACCGGACACGTACAAATGCTGGTGTCAGGGATCCAATCGGAAGAATGTGCGAATTGTTTAATAAAAACCACAACCTTAAGGATTCCGATATATTTTTTGATACTTATAGCACTTTTGGAAGAAAATTGAAGGCTGTTTTTCTATAAAAAAAGAAAACTCATTCACTATACTTTTTAGGTACTTATTTTTAAACAATTTTCGATTCATTATTAATTATGACTTATTTTTAAACATGTATAAAAAATGTATTTGAAAATCTTTATTATCAAGTCAATCAGTGAGAAATAGTTGGGGTGCAGGCGAATTCTCAAGTTCTCAACTGATATTATTAGTAGAACCAAAAAAAGAGACCGTAAACGAGAATGTGGTTTAATTACTAACTGTCATGTCTTCACCTTTTCTATAATGCTCGTTTTTATTAAGCTTTTACTACGATATTGGGAAAAACTATTAATAATAGTCAACATACCGTGATTAGTACAGTGTATTATCTGGGATGGCAGATGACAAAGAAGAGTTACCGGACTACCACGCATATTCTTTATATACCCATAGTTGTCTCTCTCTTTCATGCGGCCTCTGTCTGACAAGATTTCAGTCACACGATTGGGACGGTGGAATATTAGTCAACAGGCTCTATTTAACACGGCGTACTATCTCGGAGGACAAGCTTAATCGATGAAGACGGGTAATAAAGAAGAGATACCAGTTAACATAGAATAAGTAATCTTTATATACCCACGGTTACCTTCCTTTCATGCTGCCTCTCTTATACAAGATTTCAGCCACATTTTCATTGTACTTGTGTACCTACAAAATGTCTACAAACATGAGTAGCTATCATTTCAACAATATGTCTGTGACAACTGTGATACTGGACAATCTTGAACGCTTTTACGTACATACCTACATTGTGGTTTATCTTCGTGCTGTTTCTCTCTTATACAAAACGTCAGTTGCACGTTTGTTAGGTTAACACGCAGTTTCCCGGAAGGATAAGCAAAGAGCTCGCCACACAGCTCTATCTTGGGCATGCGCTTTGCTTTATTCACATTCATACGTCGTCTACACATACATAATATATCTATCTATGATTAGGACTCTTGACATGGCCAGATTTAAGGGTTCGTTATATATTTATAATATACAAGCTGACCCGATTGTTCTGCCATATAAATTATTTCTAGTGAATATTTTGGTTGTTGAATAAAAAATAACGAATGTATTGTAAGTGTGTGGGGATAGGATCTATGACAGAAAATGGAATGAAACACTGTAGACGATGACCACCGATAAAAACAAAAAAAAAAACACCAACTAAAGTAGGAAAATGAAATAAAGAAAATCAATATGAATTTCGAAGAGAAATTGAGTGTATGATATTTTTTGTCAGTCCGTCTTTAGCCAACACAAAAAAGCTCGATGTTTTGCCCACTCGAGAACATGATGCCGAATGAAATATCTAAATGACGTGACGCTTCTCGTGAATTTCTTGCGCGTTGTGGATGAAAGTTCGATGAGGCGGACGTAGCGTCATCGGTCATTCAACAACCTAAATATTTTCGTTTTATTTGAAATACGTCAGTTATAATTATATTAAATTTGTTCATGAAAAAATGGGAGGGTGGGGGTAGGAGGGTTAAAATTTGGGTTTATAGGTATTTTTTGATGCCAAATAAAAAAAAATAGAAAAAAAAAATAGTCGAAAAAATAGATTTTTTTCTGGATGGGACACCCCAATCACCTAGCGGTTTGAAATATACTTTAAAACCTATTTTCATACCTTTTTTTATTATTGTTTTTGGGGTGTTATGCCGTGTTGCACTACCTCTTCCTTTAGCCAATGTTTCGGACAGCATTACAGTTCATCATTAGGGCAGATGTGTGCCCTGACGATGGACCCCGATCGTATCTATTCTCATACCTACCAAATACAGACAGAAAATTTCATAAAAATCGGTCAAGCCGTTTCGGAGGAGTGCGACCACAAACACCGTGACACGACATTTTCATATTTATGTATAATATATTGATCTTCAATATCTCAAAGGGATACCTTGTGTATTTAAATTCAATGAAGGTTTTGCATTCAAATACAATCTCAGAGTTTGGGGATGGATAAATGATTGAAGGCTGATTTCTGGTGGGTTGGTTCAAGTAAATAGATTTCAAGCATTATAATACAATATGGGTAGGTACTACAATATTTCATCGTCTAATCGTTTTCTGTGGTTAGTTTTCTTGTCTATTTTGTTTCAAGCAATATTTAAATTTGACCAGAAGGCGGTTGTGCACACTAATATTAGACAATGATTGTCACACAAGTGTTAGGGGATAAATAATAAAATATAACAAACAACTTTTCTGATACGTTTTAGGATTTTCACGGCCAAAAGCATTTTCGTTATTTGTTTTTGGGGTGTTGTGCCGTGTTGCGCTACCTCCTTCTTTAGCCAGCGTTTCGGACATCGTTGCAGTGTCCATCATCAGGGCAGATCCCGCAGATCCGGTAGATGGACACTGCAACGATATCCGAAACGTTTGCTAAAGAAGGAGGTAGCGCAACAAGGCATAACACCCCAAAAACAAATAACGGAAAAAAACAACTTTTCTGTTTAATAACAAATAAAATTTCTATTACAAGTAAAAAAATGTTGCAGATACAAATGCCAAAACTCTTGTTGTTCGTTATTATTTTGTGTGCATTTTCCAAGGAAACGGGAAAAATGCGACGTAGCTGCTCTTCACTCCCGGCCTTAGTATTTATCAGGTTAGTTCTAATTATATTTAAATATATTTGGTTCTAACCTTGGAAGAAATAAATGTGCCCAGTTAAAGATTGTCAAATAAAAATATAAGAACGCGCCTCTGTTGTAATATAACTCATGGTGGAAATGTAAAGCTGTAACTGAGTAAATCACTGAAAGTGATTTTTTCATTGCAATATAGGTACACACTGATCTCAAAATTAGAATTGCAAGTGTATTATACCTTTGTAATTTTTAACATAACATAATGAAGAATAATGATATGGTAATAAAATATAAAGCACAGTTTAGATATTGCTCACATTTATTTAATAATAGCTTAAATACCTAGCGTTACCCGTGCTTTATATCATGTATCTAATTTTAGAACTGAATATATTTAACTCATTCAGACCTAAAAGTAGTGTAACTAAACTCACCATCAGTGATTTTATTTAGATTAAATTAAATGAAAGCAAATCACTTTGTAAAACACCATTTAATAAAATTTATATCATTACGTACCTTACCAACAGTGCTTCATCGATTTTATTTTTTTTTCTTTAAGAACAATTTTGTTTTGTTATGTGATTTACAGTGTTCTTTACATTCAGTGTCATTGCGCTTTAAATAATTATTGACAGTTAAATTGGTATTGCCAGTCTACTAATTTTGAAGATCCATTTTAAATATTTTCTACTCTTTTGACAGACCATTATAACATATTTTTAGTAGGTATGATAATTTGTATGGAAAAAGATGATTTTATAGATAGATATCGATCAGTGGCAGTCCGTGAGTTTTCAGTGAGCTAGAGAGCTAAGATTTTAAAATATGACGTTATTAACGTTGTTGTAATTTCAGCTTTTTGTATGAAGATCTTTAGAATTCTTTCAGTCAAGGGAAGCGCCGCATCCACAGACCGAAAGATCTTCATACAAAAAGTTGAAATTTTGAAAAAAAAATTCAGTTTCAGCTACAACATCAGTAATCTCGTATTTTACAATCTTAGAACTTTAGCTCAATGAAAACTCACGGACCGTCACTGGTATCGATCACTTTAATTTCTTTTGTCATTTAAAATCGAATATCTACTGGTCGATTTTTGGTTGATGAAAAGAAGGACCAAATAAATAATTATCTGTTTTTGAAATCATAAGAACATATTATATGAAATCATGAGAACACATTATGTGCTACACGAAAACAAACGAAACGTTTTACTATAACCACAAAATGTTTTATTCATCTCGCATATTGTTATTTCGAGAGATATAGGAAATTACGTTTGATACGCACCTAATATTTCATGTCCACAGAGGAACGAAATGCAACAAAGCTTTGAGAGTGCTGGGATTTGTGCTAAGTTAATTTTTGCCATTCCAGATTTTTTGCAGCTCAGCCGGGTGCTTATTACAGTTTAGTACGTAGTATTTTGGAAATCGGCTCAATAATAAAGGAACCAATGGATTTTACTTACTCTTTAATGGTAGAGAAAGTACAAAATAAGTTTCTGAGATATTTATATCTTAGCTTAGTGAATTTGGGAATCCTTGGTTATATCCATCAGCCTTTCTGTTTACTACTTTTTTATTAGGTTAGAATAGTTTTGGTTAGGTTAGGTTAGGTTTTAGTAGATATTTTGTTTTGTCCGTAGGATAGTTTGTCGGTGATATTTTGCCGGGAGGTATTTTGTCGCGGGATGAAAAGTCGCGAAACCCCATTATGAGGGATAATAATAGCCTCGTCGTTAGAAAGAAAACTGCTTTGCTGATAAAAGCACATAATCTTCTGATGGTCATATTTGTGTTTTTGATATAAATTTAAGTTTTATGTTCCCGACAACTTCACAATATTTTTCTACTGAATGTTCAAAATTATTATTTGTTTTTTACTTCTTAACTAAATATAGTGCACGTTTATTATTCGTTAAGTTAACTGTAAATGTACATTAAAAAATAACATTAGATACACACTTTATATAAATACGAGTATCATGTTATATTTGTGACATTAATAATAATAATTACAATAATTACGAGTCTGTAAAAGCATCATGGATGAATTGCTACATGAAATGTGTGAATGATAGTGACAAGCGTAAATTCCTAGAATTATTCCGAATTATTTATTATCTGCGGCTGACGTTTTTAATAAATCATGCAAAGAGTGTAGTCAACCAAAAAATTTGGTATTATTTGTAGCTAAGTTAGTACTCAATAACACTACTGATTTTCAAATAGCAATATCGAAATATATAATAGTTACAACTATAACAAAAGGAAAGCATGTAGATTCCTAGAAGTGTCTGTGTTGATGTAGATATTGAATTGTTGAGTACAAATGTATAAGAAATGCAGTATTCAGCCAAATGTAAAATGTATGATATGTGGATATACTCGGATGTGCGTCGAGAATAAGCTGCAATACAGGTGTGAGGTGTGAATACATTATGGGCCATGACCACGGACATGAATATATCTGGACTTCCCTCTAAGTGATAAAAACGTAATATTTCCCCCTCCCCATGGAGCCGGCTAGAGCTCCGCCTTGGACCCAGTACTCCAGTCAAAATAGACGAAAAAAGGTGCTGACCTCACATTAATTCTTAACAAGCTGAATTTTTCTATATGTCTTGAATACGTCATTACAAATGCTATGTCAAAAGTCCCCATCGATCCCGCTCTGGCAAGGTTTTTTTTTTCGAGGTCAAAGGTCACATTTTTTTGTTTTTTGCGTATATCTCTGAAACGGTAAGAGCTATCGAAAAAAATACTGAGTAAAAGTTTGTAGATCGTAAAATTTTCTACAAAAATAATATCAATACTTTTTTCTCTACGAAACACCGTTCTCGTTTTATCGCGATTTCAAACCTAGAAAATACGAATATGCACGTATGTGGCCAGTATACATCATTGGGTCATCCATTTGAAGAAAAAATATTGGAATATTGGTTTTTGTGACTCATGCGTGGAAAATACACGATTCTGAGAAAATCAACGTCCATCCCTAATTCATTAGTCGGTTGGCCTTGAGTAATGTCTGCCTGTTACTGCCGGCGCACACCTGCATTTTTGGAATTTTCCATAGGAACCGGCATAAACTTGCATTTTTCGGATTTTATATCTTCAGTATGTTCGTAGACACTTCGGTCACAACGTTACCATAGTATTTGATGGTTATACTGATTGCATGAAAAATATCAAAGCTGCAGAACAACGTCGTCGAGCCACAAAAACATCTTCATCGTCTGATATAGTTTTTGATCGATCAATGACTGTTCCAACAAACCAACAACTTTTTCTCGCTAATGTTCACAATAAAACTCGCTTGATTTCGATGTTGTGTGAAGAATTCGCAGCTGCCAAAATTCTTGTGAAACAAGCTAATAATGATGCTGATGTCCTCATTATTGAAACCGCAATAGATCAATTCAGTAGCAACAATATAACTATCGTTGTTGGAGAAGATGTAGATTTATTAGTAATACTGACTGCACGAACTCCAAGTGATAAGATCATTTACTTTTTAAAATCTGGGAAAGCTCAAATTCAAAAAAAAAATATATTAGTCACAAAGTTCAACTGCATATCCAAAATGTCGAGCTCATATTTTATTCCTACATGCGATAACTGGCTGCGATACGACATCAGCAATTTTCAAAAGGGGAAAAACTGCAGTATTTAAATTGTTTGAAAAACGTAATGATTTGATAGATAACGCAGAAGTATTTAAAAACATCAACTCTTCAGCAGACGTCATCCTCACTTACGGAATTCATTTTCTCCTTGCTTTATATGGAGCTCCGAAAAAAATGGAATCGATAGACAAGTATAGATTTTTGAATTTCGTGAAAAATACAAGGAACAACAAAAGAGTGCAGTTATCTTGTCTCCCTCCAACATCTGCTTCTGCTTATCAACACGTGTTTCGTGTATTCTACCAAGTGCAAGTGTGGCTGGGCAATCAACTGAATCCTGAAGACTGGGGCTGGCAATTGATGAATAATAGTTTGGAGCCAATCCGTACTTTACTTCCACCTGCTCCAGAGAAACTGCTGAATACAATTTTTTGTAATTGCAACAAAGGCTGTACGAACAATTGTGGATGCAGAAAAGTTGGATTGTTTTGTTCACCAGTCTGTACCAACTGTCAAGGCCACTCTTGCACTAATGCTGAATCACATGCAACAGATGAAGATTCTTTCGAAAACGATGAGGATCTAACTGATATCTCTCTTCTTAGAGCAGTCAACACAAATTGAGCAAAAAGAGGAAGAAGAGAGGGAGGAAGAAGAAACGAGTGATAATGTAGAATCTGATGATGAATAATGTAAATTTCTTGCTGCTACAATTGGCCGCACACGCCGGACCAATTTTACCTTTTTACCTGAAAAGTGCCTCTAAAAATTGTAATTTCGAAAAAAGGTATTTATCTTTTTTACTTGTACTATCGTGTAGAATCTCCTCCCGAAGTTAGTGCACTGTACCCCCGGACACCCTGTATCGTGGAGTATTCCTACTGGGGAAACCACATTAAAAAAAGCGCCAAGTACACTACCTCAAAGGTGGTGCGGAAATGTGTGCATACCTACGGTCTGAAATCGCGATAATTTCAGAACGGTGCTTAGTAGAGAAAATAATAAATGTATTTTTTAGTAGAGAATTTTACGATCTACAAACTGTTACTCAATATTTTTTCGATAGCTCTTACCGTTTCAGAGATATACGCAAAAAACAAAAAATGCTAACCTTTGACCTCGAAAAAAAAACCTTGCCAGAGCGGGATCGATGAGGACTTTTGACATAGCATTTGTAATGACGTATTCAAGACTTATATAAAAATCCAGCTTGTTAAGAATTAATGCGAGGTGGAATGTCTATTTTGACTGGATTACAGCTCGCTCCATGGGGAGGGGAGAGAACCTCGCTTGAATCTAAAATATGTGACGTCACCATTCTTGTCCTGAAAAGCGCGGAAGTAACATCCATACATTTTTCGAAATAACACGCCAAAAACGGTAGCTTGTGCTATACATTTTACCCACATATTATATGGACATAGCGAATGTGGGCGGTTCTCCAGTGTGCTCGTCGCTGGTTACAGGGGTAAGTAAATTATGAAACATTTGTAAAAGTGTCTTAACTAAACATGGCAACAAAATATTGCTATGTGAATTGGGGCGAATCTTTTCGGGGCGAGCATTTGGCCTTAGCAAATATGTTATTAATGTGGCAAGCAATTCGCGCTCCCATGTAAAAAGGTCTATTCATTCAAAGCAGATTTTGCTTTTAAGAACTAAATTGTGATATTATAATGCGGATGCCTATATACTGTTAGATTGATTTTTTAACGAATCACAGTCATTTTTCCTCTCTTCGCTCCCCATAGTTTGGTTTTACCCCTCATCTGTATGTTCTGGTCTATTGAATTCTGATGTCTATGGCCATGACAATCTTCTTTATTTAAATAGATTCTCGGTCCGAGGAGCGAGAAAACTATCGCCGTATTGTTCTTTAGAACGGAAAATAATTTCTGTCCTTACTACTAATGTTTATGTTCGTCTATTTTAATTTTGTTATTATTTTTATGGACATGTATTACTATCTTTTAAATGTAACAGTAATGTCAAACATTATTGTGCATTAAATTCTATGAAGAGAGTGTATCTCGATTATGTGAAAGCTTTCGTTATTATGGTCAATCCGAGTTAACAAACTGAAATCACCTTACACATATCTCACAATGCATGTATAATAACTAGTCCATAGTGGAAGAAGTGGTTAAAAATGCAAAAAAGTTGGTAACGTAGTATGGGTACGTTCCCTAAGGTATTTAAGTTGGTTTATTGGTTTTATTATTTCCATTTTTGTGTAATACTTTTTGGGCAATAAAAATATATATTATATTCCTGTAAACCGTGGTAATAAACAGTTTCTTAAATCAAGCGAATAATGTGTTTGTTCTTATTATAATATATGTTTATTTACTAAAATACATGTTTGTTAAAAAAATATAAAATAATAGAAAACAATTGAAAAAAATTGTCACTGCCTTATGCTCGATGTAGATAGTGATGAAAAACAATATTTGCCAAGTGTGAAGAAAAATTATACTTTTATAAAATCAGTGACAACAAAAAGGCCAATTCCAGTTTTTAATGATATTTCGCGACCCAAATTAGATTTGTGAGTTCGTATCTGTAAAACGCTAGCCCTGAACGTTAGCAATCCATGTAACAGAATGTAACTAACTAACTAACTAACTAACTAACCGTCACGCCGTTTCCCCGCAGGGGTAGGCAGAGAGGACGGACCGCCAAACATCCCGGTCTTGGCACACATTCCTTGCCTCGTTTACATTCATACAACGTCTCATACATTCTCTTCTATTATTCTGACTCTTGACATGGCCCGACTCAAGTATCTGATTCACTTGGTCGTGCCATGTCTTTCTTGGGCGTCCTCGACTTCTTCTACCATTCACATTTGCTTCATATATTCTCCTTACACTCCTTTCCTCGTTCATTCGCTCTACATGCCCAAACCATCGGAGCGTTCCTTTCTTGATCTTACTCATCACGCTTACATCAGCCTTGCATTCTTTGCGGATTTCCACATTTCTCACACGATCATACATGGTTTTACCACACATACGCCTCAGGGATCTCATTTCTACAGCGTTCAGTCTACTTTCATCCTTCCTCTGCCAGTTCCATGCCTCACTGCCATACATCAGGGTAGGTACCAGTACTCCATTATGGACGGCCAGTTTCGCGTCTTTGGACAGTTTTTTGTTGCTGCCAACGGCGTTCAGTCCTCCATTAATAGAGTTACCTGCATTCACCCTTCTTTCAATATCTCTATCAGCCTTCCCATCTCTCGTAAACATACTTCCCAAATAAACAAACTCATCCACCTGCTCCAAGTATTCATCATTCACAACTATATTGCATACTGTTTTCGTACTCTCTCTTTCAAACACCATGACTTTAGACTTACTTACATTCATCATTAACTCATTCTTCATGCATACTTCGTTCATTCTTGACACGAGAGACTGTAGATCTTCCATACTGTTAGATATCAGCACCGCATCATCAGCATACAACAGGCAACATACTTCTAGATTACTCAATTTCGCACCCAATCCCATCTCTTTCAATTCTTGCATACAATTATCCATATATAGATTGAATAACCACGGCGACATTACGCAGCCTTGTTTAACACCTTTTGTGATGTCAAACCACCCCGTAAAATCGCCGTTCACCCTAACACATGCAACGCTTCCCTCATACAGAGACGCAATTGCCTGTATGAGATACTTATTCACTCCATACTTGGACAATACCTTCCATAGCTTTTTCCTGTCAACTCGGTCGTATGCTTTTTGTAGATCTACAAAGGCACAGAAGAGTTTCTGTTTTTTTGCAAGAAACTTTTCAGTGAGCATACGCAATGAGAAAATCTGGTCCATGCATCCCCTTCCACTCATAAAAGCACCTTGCACATCCCATATTTTATCTTTTGTTTCCATTCTTACCCTTTCAATCAATATTCTACCATACAACTTGCCCACTGTACTAAGAAGGCTAATAGCCCTATGATTCCCACATTCCATACGTGACCCTTTACCTTTGTACAATGGCATGATTACAGCCCTTCTCCAATCTAATGGCGTGTAACCCTCCTCTAAACATTGGTTAAAAAGTCCGCACAACCATGTGAGAATAATACGGCTATCTCCTTTAAAGTATTCGGCAGCAATATTGTCGAAACCCACAGCCTTACCATTTTTCATACATTTAATAGATTTTTTTATTTCATCCATGCTGATTTTGGTAACATTCACTCCATCATCGTTCATAACAGAATGTAATCCATGTAAATGGCTGGCATGAAATCGAAGACGTACGTTCGTATGAGTGAAATCAACTCGCGCTAGGACCGTCTTGTGTGCATTTTCACAAAGAAGATACTGAAAAACAAGTTAGAATACTTTTTCAACACGAGCCATTGGGATTATGCAACCTAAAAGTAATGCCGAATCTTGTGAAGTGGAAGGGAATGGGCTAAAGTCACGTTCAGACGCAGGCATAGCATCACGCAACGCAATGTGTAACGTTATGTACTAAGACAGACCGATTTTCGCAAAAAAAAAACTGAGGGCTTTTCCAGAGGGAAGTTGTCCATTCGGCCATTTCAGACAAATATATGGGAAAAACTGCTATAAAAGTTGTTCTAGGAAAGGCTGGGCGTGCATTGGACGGAAGCCGCTAAAAGTGTAGATCAGGGACGACTGGATGCCTAAGAAGGCTCCGGCTGAATACAACAAAGGAAAGAAGGTGAGATGATATTGATTAGAATCAATCCATTAATTATCGTGATTTATTTTTAAGTCATTATGCCGTGTTGGGCACGTCTAATTACGGAGGCAATTGAAATTCACTAAAACCCGATTAATATTAATAGTGACGACGACGGGTCTAAGCTTAATAGCCCTTGGTGGTTATATATAATTAGGCACACATAATTTAACTAATTTATTTTACTGAAATGCCTGCTCCCCCTCGGCGCGGGGCGCGTAATACGACATCACGTCTTGACGACATTGACGACCTGCGTAGTGCAGCAGTAAGGCGCTTGACTCGCATTCCGAAGGGCGCGGGATCGAATCCCGGCGTGGCAAATAAATTTTATTTGATTAATTTGTGTATTTCACAATTTATTCATTTAAAATAATATATAGCATATTTGCGGAACCTTCCAGAGTGGAAGATACTCTCAGTATCGCCCTGGTGTAAGACCACCATTCAGAATTGAAAAGTTACTTGAAATGGCTTCTGCCGTATTTGGTGACCAGATCTGAATAGCCAGGTACTTCCCCACCTTTCTCTTCCCTATCTCCTTCCCCTCCCCACTGCCTTCAGTCTCATAAAATACCCCAATTGGGGATGCCATAGTCCCACTGGCTCCAGACCGGAGCAGTCGGGACTTTTGTGAGGTATTCACATAAAAAAACGTCTACATACATAAATACACACTTCCCCACAATCTACCCATCTATCCACCTGATGATGGACAGTGTAATGCTGTCCGAATTTTGGCTAAATAAGGAGGTAGGGTAACACGACATAATAGACTAAAAATAAATCACCATAATACTTTTGGCCGTGAAAATCTCATATCTATATCATAAGTTTAATGTCTACTTACAAGGGGTACAACTCGTATAGGTATAAATTATATGTGGATATCAAAAACTTCCAATAAAACCTTTATGAAATGAATAGTTATCTAATGTAAATCCAGAGTAAAATTTAAAAGTATTCAGATTAAAAACAACAACAAGCCTTTAAAAATAATTTATTTCCGTTTTAATTTACGTCAACATTATGTTTATAAAACAAGCTAAGATTTCGGGCCCAGCAAACTTAGATGTTAGTTTCTCTACGAAACTAACATTTACGGAGTTACTTTAATAATCCTTGAGAGGGGACGTTTAGTTTCCATCAAGTGGAAAAGAAACACAAACTTAGTTGGGAAAGTGACAGGACTCGAACGGGCAAATGTAAACATTTTAAGCGAGTTAAAATTTCTACTACGGTCTTTCTCCTACCTACTCTATTAGGCAGCTCCGAGGAAGAGTTTGAGTATTGAGTGAAAAGGATGTCAAGAATTTTGAATCAGAAGCTTTTTACTAGAGATGACTTTGTCGCGACTACCAAACAAAACGCTTACATATTTTTGGAGTCTCAATATCTTAAGTTTATTTTCTAGTGCAACAACTTTACGAGAGATGGGAAGGCTGATAGAGATATCGAAAGAAGGGTAAATGCCGGTAACTCCATTAATGGAGGACTGAATGCTGTTGGCGCTAATAAAAAACTGTCAAAAAAAGCGAAGCTAGCAGTCCACAATGGAGTCCTGGTACCTACCCTGATGTATGGCAGTGAGGCATGGAACTGGCAGAGGAAGGATGAAAGTAAACTGAATGCTGTTGAAATGAGATCCCTGAGACGTATGTGTGGTAAAACCATGTATGATCGTGTTAGAAATGTGGATATCCGCAAAGAATGTATGGCTGATGTAAGTATAATGAGCAAAATTAAGAAAGGGACCCTCAGATGGTTTGGGCACGTAGAGCGAATGAGTGAAGAAAGTAGTGTAAAAAGAATATATGATGCAAATGTGAATGGTAGAAGAAGTCGGGGACGCCCGAGGAAGACATGGCACGATCAAGTGAATCAGATACTTGAGACGGGCCATGTCAAGTCAGAATAATAGAAGAGTATGTATGAGGCGATGTATGAATGTGAGTGAGGCAAAGAGTGTGTGCCAAGACCGAGTTGTTTGGCGGTCCGTCCTCTCTGCCTACCCCTGCGGGGAAACGGCGTGATGGTTAGTTAGTTAGTTAGTTAGTTAACAACTTCAACTCGAGTGGTATTATTATAAAACCGGTAAAACAGCAAATTATCAAAAACGCGACATCTCCCGAGCAGCTCACGCATCGCACATCTCGTAGAAAGGAGTCGTAAGTCAAAATTTTCTGTGTTATTTTTTTCTCTCTCTGAATAGTAAAGTGATTGTGATTATGTCTCACGAAAACCGAATTAAGGTTAGGTCAGTTTATCTCCGCGAGATGTCGCTAGTTACCCTTTTTGAGGGAACCGCTTGTTTCACCAATTTGTTTTCGCTGTCCTGTCAGATTCACTCTTTTTTCTTATTACATTTTTCAATGGTATGTGCGACATATCTCATGTTTGAGATAAAATAAATAAAATATTCTATTCAAGCTGTGTTAATGTAAGTTAGGTAATATCTACGACCAAAAGAACTTAAAAAAATTGAAGATAAATAATATAAAAAAACCTTGTCTTAGAAACAAAAGATGCCCTTGTATCGAGTACCTGCCAGCCGTATATTGGGTATCCCGTAATAGGTACAAAATTTAATTAGAATGGTTTGAAAATAATACGTTTTAAAAAAAAATCAGAGTGGTGGAAGTTTTTTTTTTAAAGTGAAATTAGAAAGTCGCATTCTTTTCTTTTGCTCGTTTTTTTAAAGTGGTTTGAAGATTGGATATTGATTAAACAAAATAAAAATGTTTTCTTTTGGATTTTGTAGGATTCGAAACCCCCGTTCGCTTGATATCTGTCTCTCTGGCCGCTGAGACTTGTCAGGCATTACGCTATGGAAGGCTTGCGCCGAGGTTGGAATTTAACGCGTTATGTTAGAACCGAGTATTTGTGTAGAACTGAGTTGTGACGCATTTCCGTTTCACCCGAATTTTAAGTCACTAATGGCGCTAAAGAAGTTTCACTTAAAAAATAAAACATACACAATTTAGAAACCGAAATCGCAAACCAAAATATGAAAAAACGAGAATGTATTACAATGGTAGGGAGTTCAAAATCGGGTGCACCCGATGGGAAAAGCGTGCCGTTTGTCGGTTACCCCGGTATTGAGAATAAAACGAATCTTTCATACAAATCGCAACAGATCAAAATAAAGCACGTTGTGTGTTTACCAAACGAGTTGTTAAAATAATAATAATTCTTTAAACAAGAATGTACTTTTTTTTAACAAAATATTGCACTAGAAAGGTGCCTTGTTTTACAATTTATTCGAATATTTCTTCGACCAAGGGAATATTTACATAAATACAGCACACTCAATGATCGTGCGGATGACGACCGTCAATCGTCGTGAATGGCCGATAGTTACTCCTTGTTTTACCTGTACGATATATTTTACGGGTTCCATGCCAACTCGGAATGAAACCAACTCAGAAACACCTCAGAAAGGTCATTAAAAGCTATGAAAAAATAATTTTAAAATAGCCGGTAACCCTAACCTAACTTAATTTAACTATTTTTTTTTATCATCACTTTTAATGAACCTTCTGAGGTGCTTCTGAGTTAGTTTCATTTAGGGATGTCGAAAGTGAAAAAAAATATCTATATTTATTAAAATATCAATATCGACGTCGATATATCGAGGAAAAAATATCGATGTATCGATACATCAGTCAAATTTTCAAAATATTTTGCGTTTTAAAAATAATAGAGTATTCAGCTCAATATTATCAATAGTAATTTTTATACACAATGTGCATTATTATAATGTACAAATATCTCAATAAAAATGAAGGTATTTTTATCAGCAGATATTCATTTTTATTAGGTAATAATTATAAAAATATCAAAAACTAAAAAACTGTCTTCTAACTCATATGTAAACTTTGTATGCGCCTCAGTAACGTTCTATTTGCCTATTATTCTGTCAAAAAGGACTTCGTGTTTGGAACAAGGTATAGTCAATAATCATAGACAATTGGGAACCAACACATAGGAGGGGCTTAGAAAATACATTTCTGTGAATGTACCTACACATTTGAGATAGTATTAGTGATCACAAATACTAATGCATAGACAATAGATTTGTAAGCTATTAATAGTTAAAATTTCAACCGCCAGATGTCATGACCCAATACAGTTACTTTTTTCCGTTCGCTCCTATACGGTTTTGGATTCTAGTGACTTTTGTTACATAAATAAATAAATATATCGGATCAAAACATATCGGCTAAAAATATCGATATATTGAATTAAAAATATCGATATATCGATACTTTTTCAACACGCCTAGTTTCATTCTGAGTTGTCCGGTCACCGTTTTACAATATCCGCGACAGTTCCGAAATATTGTGGTACCCGGCATTGGGCGGGTCACTGCTTATAGCGACGAATGATTATTGTAGGACATGGAAAGTGATAGTGAATATCTATATACACATAATGTACGTTTTCTTGAAAATGAGTTTCTGTCAACTTGTCCTCCGTAAATATTTCCTCATTGGTCCTACTAAAGAAGAGTGTATAGAAGAGAAACAATGATAATAAAAGTGAACCGAGGAAGGAATGGAGGGATATTAAATTTAAATGTGGAACTCGGGAGAAAGGGAATCCCATGTAGTTTCGTTTCCGAGAAGTTGGGGCCGGGCCGGGCCGGGGCAGAGGGGCCCGCGTCTGGGAATGGTTTGTGATGCCTGGATTATAGTATTAAATATGCAATGTTCAAAAATTAATTTAATTTAGTGAGGGAAAATGTGTTAATAACCAAAAGATTAACTAAATTTTATGGAAAGGTTTTGTCTTTTAAGAAAATTGTGGAGGAATTGGTCTTCTTATTGTTTTTCGGGTGAATTCTCCTAACGGCAGGCGGGTATGGGTACCGCCGCCCCGGGAACAATTTTTTGGAAAACCAACACCTCTGCCATAGGTCATCCCAAATGGTTCGCTACGTTTGGTGACTTATCAGGGGTGCCCGGGTTCATGCGTCTGCTTGCCTGCTGCGTGGCGGGCCGGATCGACAGAGACCGGTTGAGGGAGGCCTTTTGACCTCAGCCGGACTCTCTCGACCGCAGCTGGAGGGATGGATTCATACATCCGTCACTCCTCGACACACTAACCCCCAGATTCCTACTCATCTCTTATACCTTTTTCCTTCCCAGAACTGCATATTCTTCCCATCCTTAAAAAAGATCCTCCACACAGCATCCCCTGGAATGACATAGGTCCTGAGGGAAATTATTTTTCTAAGTGCCTCCAGTGTGGAGCTAATGTAAAAAAAACGGAGATTGGCTATCATGAGGGCAATCTGAACAATGCAGGTGAGCGTTAAGACTCGATTGCTGAACTCTAGTCGAACCAAAAACATTTGTTTTGAATCTACAAGGATCGGCGTGTCTTCCATCGATGAATTGGCGATTCGATAAATTGTTCATTCGATGAATTGGTTTTCGATTAATTGGTTTTCGATGAACTCGTTTTCGATAAACTCGTTTTCGATGAACTCGTTTTCGATGAATTTGCTTTCGATGAATTGATTTTCGAGGAACTCGCCGTGAACCGTCTAGCGGGTATGTGTAATTATTCTAATACATTTCTTTCCATGTTTTGCTGTTATAAATACAGGTACAAACTTGTCAATAATGCATTCACTTCACAGCGTGAATAAATTATTGTTTTAAATGGCAATAAAATTGTTTCTACGATTGGTAGCATTGATTGATTGTCTATGAAATGTTAACCAAAAACGATGAATATAAAGATGACGTATCCGCGTAAGGGAATTAATTTTAACAAAATTAAAATAAAACATGCATATTTTTTACATATTTTTTCGTATCCCTCGACATAAATACTCGCTTTTCATGATAATAAATCTAAATTAACTGTTTGAATAAAAAATATTCCGTATTAACCAGTAAGCGGTTCAATACATAAATAATGAAAAAATAACCAATATAAAAAAAAAATGAAAAGAGTATATTTCATTTTTGCATCAAAAGGAAGATGCAACCAGCTTCATTTTATATGTTTCCAAGATACAGTTGAAAATGTCCACATCCCACCGAGAATGTTAAATGTTTTGCAGATACGTCCCCGTTAATGAATTTTGGGCATAATATATTTTTTTAAATTTTCTTTATTCATTTTGTTTGTTACAGGTTACAGGTTTGTTTTACATGGTTATTCGACTACCAAGCTAGGTAAATGCCCGTATTATGGTAGTCGAGATTCATAAGATGTTATATTAAGAGCGTTTAACCAGCCAGCGGACGAAAATCCACATTTCGTCGAAAGTTGTTCTTCCGATCGTGCAGGGCGGTTACAATGAGAAAGATTAATTATTCTCCGTACCAGCTTTTTAAAATTATAACTCAATATCGAATTTATTTCAATCCAAATTAGCTTTAATTTATACCTTCATCCAAAAATGCTGAAAGGCGTGATGATAAAACTATTAAAATAGTGTACTTTTTGTAGTTATTTTTTGATTATAAGTATTTATCATTTTTTAATAATGTCTAAATTTAATAAGAATGTTAAAAAAATCTGAAATATATTAGTTTGTAAGTGCGCAAATAAATACACAAATGGACCAATTTTCGTCAAGAAACACATGTACGTACATATTTTTTAATGATTTTATTGAAACTAAAATTAAAATTCTAAAACATGCGTTTGCTAGATAATGTATTGATTTATTTTACTGCATGATTATATTATTTGAAATGGGTGTGGTATAATACAAAAACTTTTTTGAAAATTTAACAAATCTGCCAACGACCTATGAAATAACCTTATTATACTAAAATTTAAAAAAATTCTCAAAATTTATTACATACGAATGCTAGATAAAAGAACAATCTTTCGAAATCCATTTATAATTATTTGTGGAAAAGAGTTAATACGTCTAAAATCTTTTTTGAAAATGACGTATTTCCGGTTTTCTCTGGTAATGCCCTCTTAAGTATAAAATATTAAGTATAATCTTCCATATATATATAGATGAAAGTACAAAAATATAGCATACATATTAAGGAAAATATTCATACTAGTATTAGGCATAATAATATACGATAGGAAGGAGTTAAAGTAGGTGAATCTTGTATGAATAAAAATAAAATAGAATAACAAATAAAAATAAATGTAACAAAAAATAATATTTAAGGATAATAGAAATAAAAATAAGAATAAATGTATAAATCCTCTATACAGATGAACAATGATAATCTTAGACCTCAAAAAACAAAATTAGATGTACTGAATAAATCATTCGATATGGGGTGGCTTGCGGGGTTACGAAATCATTTACATTTATCTCAATAAACCATTCCGATAATATCATCAAACACATTCATTTCGGTTGTCTGCACGTGCTTGTTTGTCCTCGTGAAATATTTCTGCCCGAATTGTAAAATAATATAATATAACATTTTAAGATATTAATTTTATTGTCGTTTTCGAAATAATAATTATAATATTCCGTGATTTTTCAAGTTTTAGCATACAAAAGTTATATATAGTTAGTCAAGATTTATCAAAAAAAGAATGTTTCAAATACTTTTTTACGGACCGATTCCGTAGAATCATGGCTAACAGAACACTTATTATATCGTTTCAATTTAATATAATTCCTTTACCTTAAATTATTCCATGACAAAATAATACGATAATATAAATCCTTAACCTTTCCGATACACAAAAGAAAGCCTACTAGTCTGAATATTAAAAATGAAATTAATGTTAAAACGATTCATTCTTTTGAGGATCGCGAGCATAAAGAAGAAACTTTAAACGTAGGATAAAGGGGAAAAATGATTCACCTTATGAAAAGTTAAAACAGACAATATTGAAAGGGGTGTAAAACGTAAAAAAGCCTTTTTTTCGAATTTACGGGAACTCAACTAACCTTTGGAACTTCACAGAAAGGCCGTAAGACTTAGCAAGGAATAATTTAAGAATATATATTTATGGCCATGACCGAAACCGTCGTCTTCATATTTGTTGATAATGGATAGCTAGATTAGGATTATAGTTGTGAGAAAAGTTGATAAGAATAATAATAATTATAAAAATTAATTTGTATTTTCTTAACACTGTCTAGTAATAAAAAAGCGAGCCATCTTTTGAAGGTGTTACATTTTTACGCTTTTTGTTGGAATGCAGGTGACACCATTTAAATTTATTAATTTGTTTCACTGTGTGTAGGTAATTTTCTTTAATAATTATAATAATTTAATTAAAATAAAAGGATTTTCATATAGAGAGAGTTGTGGAAGTTTGAATGGCTTTGATCGTTGAAACAGCTGTTACAACAATAAATAACTGAATTACTTACAGAACTTAATAATATCACTATTAAATATGATTTATTTTAAATTATTGCATTCTAATTGGAGATTTATGAAATACAATAACAATAATTATAGTATCAGAAACTCGGAAAATGCTGAAAATGGGGTATTTTTTATAAACATTTGTTGCACACTGGAGGCCCTGAGAAAAACCATTTCCCTAGGTTCACATCATCTTTGGGAATGCTGTGTGGAGGGTCTTTTTAAGAAAAAAAGAAGGAAAGGAGGTTCTGGAAAATAAAAATGTATGAGGAATGGATAGATATTGGGGGATAATGACGGATAATCCAGAAATGACGGACGTATGAATCCACTCCTCCCTCTGCGGTGCAAGGCGATGGGTTGAGAGAGTTCGGCTGGATAGGTCAAAAGATCTCCGTAAACCAGTTTTTCCCCATCCGGCCCGCCACCCGGTAGGTGGGCAAAAGCATCCGCTGCCAAGACCTAGACAAACCTCACCCCGTGAACCCGAGCACCTCTGCTAAGTCACCAAACGTAGCGAAACACTTGGGTGGACCTGGGACACCCGGCAGGGGTGTTGGTGTTGGTTATTCAATAAATGGTTCAAATAGTATTTCTGCAACTCTCATATTATGCTTTGTGCTTGGAAAGTGATATCAACCAAGCACTCTCTGATTAAGTTGGATGATTTGAAATATTTAATTTAGTTAATGAATGCTTTGTTTTATTAATAATTGAGATGATCAGTAGTGTAAGCGAAAATTGTGTTCAACAATGTTTTCCTCACATTTAGGTCAACGATATAATTTTGTAACTGCACACTTAATAATCTGCAATATTACATGTTTCAGGAAGTTAAAAAAACACAGCAAATAGGGAAAACCCCTTAAAGCCACAAAATTATAACATGAAAGGATTCCTTAAAAAAATATATTTACAGTTTTGAAAAACTAAAATCATTTTATTAGTATACTTTTGAATGTAGCTATAACTTTGTAGTTATCTATCTTAATATATAAAACAAAGTCGGGTTAGTTACACTATTTATAACTCGAGAACGGCCGGACCGATTTTAATGATCTTTGATTTATTGGATTTGTCTCCGCGCCGGATAACATAATAACTATTAAAACATCGCAAAAATTCACAAAAAAGAAAGTTATGATGAAAATTCATTTCCTCATACATTTTGTATGAAACGAATTTTCATCTTTTAAGAGCTGCACCAATATTGTGTTAGGTGTAGTATTGAAGTTTGCGTCAATTTCAATAATTCAAAAAAGTCAAATGTGAATGCGCTGATTGTTTTGCTTTTGTTTTTAAACTTTTGACTGTTTTGTCACTAAATGTCAACAGTCAAAAATGAGACAAACGGTGAACGTATGTCTGCACAACTTCAGGAAAACAGCCACTTTTTTCCAAAACATTCAAGGCGCATTGCAACGTGGAGTATTGCAATTCGGTGAAGTCAATCAAATACATTTGCAAATTTGTCACAAAAGTCAGCGATATGGCGGTTTTGCCCTTGCTGCCACGTGAATTACATTTCTTAATTCATTTTGAGAAATCATTTTACCTAGAAAAAAAAGAAATTAATTAATTCAGCTAATAAGTTAACGCAACAGTTATTGATTCTCAGGCGGTACGAAGTTCGCCGGGTCAGCTAGTTATAGATAAATGAAACAATTTAATTACTTCTTCAAACTTCGCAAATTTATTTTGTGGCATCATTTTTCATATAATGAATAACTTATCACTTTGTATAAAACCACTATATTTAAAACAATATCAACATGTTTCGACAACAATGTTGATATTGTTTTAAATATAGTGGTTTTATACAAAGTGATAAGTTATTCATTATATGAAACAATTTAACTTTGAACCACTTTAATATTTGATTTTTGTTATTGGAAAAACAACTCGTAATTTTGAAATCAGAATCAAAGAACATTTAAGGTGTCTTAATAATAATAATTTTTCTGAGTTTGCTAACCATATCATTGAAAATAACCATAGTTTTGAAAAAAATACGGTGTAAAATATTCTTCATATTAATCATAAAGGAAAACGCTTAGATAACTTAGAAGCCTTGGAAATAAAAAAAAATCCCTTAAAAATAATGAATCTATTATTAATAAACAAAAAATATTGTCTTATAGCCCAATCATGGATATGTTCCCCTACCCACCCACACTTCAATAATACCTAGCAGTAGCTCCACCCCTACCATAATAATACATTGTTCCCATCCATATTTCAAAACTGTCAAATCAGCATACATTTGCCCTGAAGAAGGAACGGTCGTTCTGAAACCGGTTGGATTTACTCAAATATAAAAGTGGTTCAAACAAAATTAAATTGTTTCATTTATCATTTTATTAGTATTTGAAAATCTGCTTGCTGGTAAAATTTGCCAAATCTAAGTATGCGAAATTAAGGGTTAAGTCCTTTGTCTTCTAGTTTTTATTCTAAAAGTAAAAACGGGTTTACTTAATAAAAGGTTTATTCTACACAAAATAAGTTCAAAGAGACATCTAATGAAATTGGAGTTCGTTATTTTAAAATGTCCTTTAAAATCATTTCGACAGAAATATTAATTTCGTATAGAAAAATAAGCGTTACGAAAAAAATCACACACTGAAAACAGTAGTAAAAGAATATCAACGTGTGCAGTGCACAAAGCACGAAAGATTAAAATGAAATAACGATTTTAATCACAGGGCAGGTGGCGCGCGGACAAACTGCAAATTGTCAAAGTGTTGACGGACACAAGAATATCAATAGCGAGGATTTGATTATTGGGCTCGCAGTTTGATCGGACGGATGCTGTGTGCAGTGTTTATTTTGGAGATTCATCTCCCGTGCCTTTAATAAAAACGGCCTGGTGCGATGGACCGGCTGATTGTGCATTGATGGCGGCGACATCTGCCTATTGCCTGCTTCTGTGTCACTGGAGGCAGACTCTTTTCCGATTTATATCTCATATGGCTGGCCCGGCCGGGTCTGTTAACGGACAAATGATTCTATTAACTAATTGGTTTTGGGTTTTTGTTGGCGATTTTATATTTTAAGGTTTTTGTAACATATTTTTAGGACTGGTTTGGAAACAGGAAAAAGTGCTGTTTTGGGAGATGAAAGATATAGAGTTGATACTCTGGAAAAATAATTCAATTAACTAATTGCTTTTGAGTTTTTTTTTACATTTTAAATTTATGTATTTTAAGATAGTTTGATTAGACCAAGAATTGAGAAAGAGAGTTGTTATGCTGGTTGATACTGGGGGTAAGTAATTGAATTTGAAGTAATCGATTTAGGAATTTTGTTTGTGATTTCAAATTTTTAGATTTTTTGTGTCGTGTTTTCACGTTTGTTTTGGAAAAATAAATAATGGAAAATTTGTTTCCAAGATTACTGTGTAAAAATAATCTATCTTCTATCTTCTCTTCTATCTATCTATCTTCTATCTATCTTCTACCTTCTATATGTATATAAATAAAAATGGATCGCCGAAATGTATGTACGCGCATAACTTCCGAACGACTGCACCAAATTGGATAATTCTTTTTTTGTGTGTTCGTTATTGTCAGGACAAGGTTTGTATAAAACTACTGGTGAGCTCTGGCATTATGAAATATGTATTAAAAAAATTGCAATAGATGGCAAGCGAGCTGTTTAAAACTACTGAGGAAATGATGTATGGGATGGGGAACCTGGGAGGGGAAATTGGGAAGGGGGTTCACGGGATGGGGGAAGGAGGGAAGTGGAGTGGGGACGCGGGAGGTGGAGAGGGGAACCAGGGAGAGGGGAGGGGAACCTGGGAGGGGAAATTGGGAAGGGGGTTCACGGGATGGGGGATGGGGGGGAGTGGAGTGGGGACGCGAGAAAGGAAGGGGAGGCGGAAGGGGATCGAGACGAATGGGAAAGGACACGCAGGGAGAAACAATGTCTTTATTAAATGGCATAGCAACGCATGCCGGGTACCAGCTAGTTAAATTCATAAATATAAATCAACACAAAAGTAAATTGGAAAGGAAGAAAGGAAAGTAGTGCAAATCTTTATATTTAAGAAATGAAAAAATATTTTCGAAACCCTTTAGGGAACGTACCCATACTACGTGACACGTTTAGGGGGGGGGGGGTCTTCAAAATATCACGCTCCATACAAATGAGCGGCGGGTTGCTTAGGATTTTGGTCACCGGGGGGGGGGGGTTAAAAATTGCAAAAAGTTGGTCACGTAGTATGGGTACGTTCCCTTATCTTTATTACAATAGGTAGCAATCTATCAAGAAACAGCAGCTAAATTTAAAAGCTTGAATCCTTCTATGTAAAATATATGTAGCATTTGGCAGCTTGTGTGTATTAAAAAGACAAATAATTAATAGATACATACATTAATAATAGATTTATGGACGATGAATTAAGGTTTTTCGATTAAGAGACTCGGATCAGTTACGCGAAAGACAGAAGAATGACTTTATATTCGCATAATTTGAATGTTATATTGGGCCCTTACATATGAAATTGGCGTTGTGTATGGGAGGAACATAAAGTCGATTTTTTAAAAATTTAATATATTTATTTAATCAAAGTATGTACCATTGCTATCTATGCACTTTTGCCATCTCATAGGTAGTTCATCGATCCCTTTACTAAAAAAACCATTCGGACGGGAATCAATAAAATCTTTGAAGGCGGTTTGGACTGTCCCATCGGAGTTGATTTTTTTCCCTTTTGCAAGAAGTTATCCAAATTTCGAAAAAAAAAATGGTAATCTGTTGGGGCAAGGTCCAAGGAGTACGGTAGATTCCAATTGAAGCTCCTCTAATTTGGTAGCCGTCTGTTGTGCAGTATGTGGTCTAGCGTCCTAACGCGCGTTGGTTGATTTGCTTCACTCAATTCGTGAGGTACCCACCTTTCAAGCTTTTTCACCTTACCAATTTGCTTAAAGTGGATTAAAATTGTTTTATCACTAACACCGCAGCCTGCAGCTAACTCGGACGTGGTTTGCGATAGATCCCCTTCCACAATAGCCTTCAATTCTTCATTATAAACTTTGGTCTCCGGCCGTCCACGGGGCTTTTTCTGTAGGTCGAAATTTCCAGAATGAAAACGTTGGAACCAAAAACGCACTGTGTTTTCTTTTGCGGCACCGTCGCCATACACATCATTAATCCTTCGAGCTGTTTCTGCAGCACTGGTGCCATGGTGGAACTCGTACTCGTAAATAACGCGATATTTCAAGTTTTCCGTTTTGTAAACTAAGTGATGAAAAGAAAAAAAAACAATTAAGGAAAAAACAAATGAATTATAATTTTCGAAACACAAATACATGAGTAAATAGCCATATAAATTTGAATTTGGAATTCCTAACCAAATAGAAGATATTTGAGATCAAAGTTGCCAGTACGGCAAAATGCCAATTTTATACATAAGGACCTAATATTTGCAATAAAGTGTGTTGCAATTATTTTCCCAAGATTAATGTAAGTTATAAAAAAGCGCCATTGCCTTATTGGCGATCGAAAGAATTAATAATGAAGTTGGCTGGAAGGAGGTTAATTGGTTCCGTCGCAGCCCCCGGGCTTGTCTGTGTGGGGCTGTCACGAGCAGGGGTGGTTTGTTTAAAAAATAAATAAACTTGCGCCGCGGGGCTCCGTAATCTTGGGACTCCCATGCAAAACTGTTTAGGCACGGGACAAATTGGAAACGCGAATTTCCACTCCCTTTTCAGCGTAATTCGCGGGAGTGTTATCGACAAATCAATGATTTTTAGAGGGAAAGTTTTATTCATTATTTTTTTATTGTTTTTTGGTATCACCCCTCAAGGACAGTCCTAAGCCATTGATTAGGTCTACAAAAACAATGAAAGATTAAAATATTTCATATTTTTACTTTCACCGTCCAAGTATAATTTTTTTTTTCATGAGCTCCACACAGGAGGCCCTGAGTAAAACAATTTTCATCAGGGCCTATGTCATCTTTGGGGATGCTGTGTGGAGGGGTTTTTTTTAAAGGAAAGGAAGGAGAGGTGAGTTCTGAGAAGGAAAAAGGTTTAAGGGGTCGGTAGGAATCTGGGGTTCTGTGTGTCCTGGTCATCCACCTCCAAGACCTAGACAGACCTCACCCCATGAATCCGGGAACCCCTGCTAAATCACCAAACGTAGCGAACCACTTGGGGTGACCTATAGCAGAGGTGTTGGTTATCCAATAAAGGTTTAGTTGGTTATCCAATACATTATTATTATCGCACCCGTGATTGGTATTCTTAGTCAATGATTAACTAGGAGTATATTATTGAAGGCTTCAATGAAAAATATATTTCGGTTGTACAAAACAATCAATTTAAATATAATCCAATACTTCTAGATCAGTGGTTCCCAAACTCATCTGGATCACTGCCCACTTTCCAAGTACACTTTTCTTCAACATCCGCCCTCCCCTTACATCAATAAAAGTCAGTACAGAGGGAAAAAGCCGCATGTGAGTTTTTATAAAAGTGAAAGTTACATTTCGTTTGCAAGGAGAAGCTCACCGCGATGTGCTTGCAATAGTTATCACCACCAATCGATTGTGACGTGGTAGAAATGGGTTCCCGGTACGGGCGTTGTGGGTTCGTTCCTCCACTAATTTAGTCCTCCATCATTGCACAAGCCACATTTTACGCTATAATGATAGAAGGAAGTAATTTTTTAATAATTTTTTTTTACTTTGATAAAAAGCAGTCACTTTGTGGTTTGAAATAAAACCATAACTTAGTTTGTAGCCACGATTTAATTATTTAATTTTTACATGCCGACTGGTTTCGCTTTACACAAGCATCTTCAGGGTATATAATTAAACATAAAATTAAACAGTTTAATTTTATACCCTGAAGATGCTTGTGTAAAGCGAAACCGGTCGATATATAAAAAAAAATGTTTTATTTCAATTTACTTTTTAATATTCTGAGATTATTTGTGAACCGGTAATGCCATCTTTCTATATATATATATCGAGACAAATACCTAACCGTTAATTGTATATATACACCCATATGCAAGATTCTTGCAAAGATGTACCTATGACGTAATTGATTTAATTAGTTATTTTCCTATTTATTCCTATGACCTGCATTTCAGTGTTTTATCGTCCACCGTTTGCTCTCGAGGCCACAATGCTTGGATATCACAAACGCACCCAATGTTTCAACTCAGAATCATGCAACTTCGACAACTCCAAGTGATGAACAAAAATATACAAAGAATTGGTTAAAGTGGTTACGTTAGGTTAGATTACGGACTATTTTTCAAAAAAAAAAAATTAAAACTTTTCAAAGTTGTGTTGAATTTGCAAGATTCTGAGATGTCATGGAATCGTTTCATCATCTGAGGAGTTATGGTAGGAATCGCCAAAGGAAAATTCACCATTCTTTCTATTTTAATATGTCATGGTATCATACGGCAAATAAGTGACAGTCAGGTATGTGCACAGAAGAGTATAAATATCTGGGAATTCAGCGTGAAGTGGCTCCTGGCTAGCACAAATTGAGAAACTCAACAGCATAGTACCTACGAGGGATGTTCAGAAAGTGAGTGTACTGTGACCATAACGGCTGTGGTTTTTTTTTTGGATTGGCAGCACTGAGTGGTAGAGGGGATCTCCAGACCAGAGCGAGTATCGCAGGAACTACGTAAACTCACGTTGCGCCCAGTTGCGTGAAAGACAACAGTAAAAAATCCTGCCAAGCGCCGTGATCCGCTTTTTACTCACGGAAGGAATAACACCTTCAAGAAAAAAGACGAGGACATCTGAGCTCTATTAGAGATGATAGTGGGTGACTCATGGTCTCGAGGTCTAGAGATGATAGTGGGTGACTCATGTCTGGTAAAAAAGACAGTAGTCAAAGTGGCGTCACACCAATTCCCCATCTGCCAAAAAATTCAAAACCACAATTTCGGGCAAATAAATCATGGCCTCAGTGTTTTGGGACCGAAAAGGCATAATTTTGGTCGTATTTCTGCCCCAGGAGGAGATCATCAATGCACGACGATATTGTGATACCTTAAAAATACTCAAAAGGAGCATTCAAAACAAAAGGAGGGGAACGCTGATGAGAGGAGTGTGTTTGTTTCAAGAAAACCTCTATTCTCACACAGCCTTAGCCATCAATACGCTCTTGGACTCATTTGTTTGGGATGTTTTGAATCACCTCCCGTGTTCCCCTGACTTGGCGTGTTCAGATTATAATATTTTCACCTCCTTGAAGGAATTATTTTATTTAACTGACGAGCAGATGCAGAAAAAGGTTCTGAAGTGGGCGAAGGAGCTGGCGGAAGAGTTCTTCGAGGAGGCCACAAAGAAGTTTCTGACATGACTCACCACATGTATTGAACGGGATCGAAATTTTGTGGAAATAAAGTCAACATCTGTATCAACAATATCCTGTAAGTTTTTTCAAATACACTTTTTCTAAAAATATATCAAAATCTTCACTTTCTCTCTGAACATCCATAGAAACGGAAAACCATTTTTTTAGAGAAAAAGTTAAATTGATGATGTAAAATACAACGTGTAATGCGATTTTAATATTAATTAAATGAAAATTTAAATATAATGGTAAAATACTCCAATCCCATCATTATTTATCATTGATAAATAAATTATTTATTTGACGAGTTTGTGTTGTTTCACAATCATTAATTCACTTAAAATAATAGATCATATTATTTGCTGTACGTTCTGAAGATGTTCTTATAGTATCATTCTAGGGAAATAACAGCACTCAGAATGGAAGCCTTGCTAAAAATGGCTTTAGCCGTGTTTGGTGATCAGACTTGGTAGCCTTAAAGCACCTAGAGGTGATTTTTCACAAAACTGGGCTGTACAAATTATACAATGATTATTATTATTATTTCTTTTGCCAATTTAATTTTCGCTATCTCACGAGATACCCCTAAAATTGGGGATTCCATAGAATCACTGCCTCCACTTGAGAATAGTTGGGACTCTTAAGCGGTATTTCCATAAGAAGCGGGTTGTATGATTTTTAATACTATGTGATACTATGATATAAATATGCTTGCCTATAATAGGTACTATAAATATGCTTGCCCGGCTTCGCACGATATTTGCATAATAAAATTCAAAGGAAATATTAATAAAAATGTTTTTTTGTTTGTTAAATGAGCATTTCAAAGCACCACAGCTCATACTAGAGGTAGTTGTACTGCTCTAGAACTTTCAGATAGAAATTCTGTTAAAATTTTATGACGCCGGAGTTGTCCTATCTTGTCCATGTATATTTTTTTATTATATTTATGCTTCATAAACGTGCCCTTTTTAAAAATATAATTGAATGACTTTTCCGACAGTAATAATAAAAAAAATACAAGAAGTTGATCAAATCCAGTTTTATTTCATGAACAGTAATTCTGAAAATTCTGAAAACAACATGTCAGATGTAGAAGCGCCTATTCAATATTCAGAACCAAAACAGAAAAATATTGAATCACGTATAGTTCTAAAGTGCATAGCTTACAGTGAGTGTTGTAGATCGAAACATAGATCTATTACACGCTATTCCCAGGGGGTACCAAGTGCATCAGAGAATAACGACCGAGTCGATACAGTCTCCTGGTATATCTCTCCGGGGTGGTGGGACGGGGAGGGGTGGGTGGGGGGACGTCAATCCAACTCAATTGTTTCAGACCCAAGCCCGGCGCGCAGGAGACTTCAGGAGAGCTGTCGAAACTTTCAGAATATTCTTCAGACGGAAATGTTAGCTGTATTCCATACAGTGCTCGGCCACAAAAGTTCACCGGTCACTGGCTCTAATTACATGAGCGGTTCCGAACATGTATGACCCGCTGAAGTATGGATTCGCAATCATTCAATCCTCAGCTCGAATTGCAAACACTTTAGAGTGCCCGGCATTCGTGCTCAAGTGATTGCTTTAAAACAAATTTATGGTTTTATATTGTGATTGCTTTTAAATATACATTTTAACATACTTTCTGATTTAGTAAAGTTCAAACATCTTTTTGAAAAGAATAATGTATCGAAACCCAGGGTTGATCGGAGAATCAGAAATCTACTTTCCGAAGTAGAAAACTGTCAAGTGTCAACTATCAACTACTCTAATACATTGAAAATAAAACAGCTTTTCTCTGTTCAATTCATAAGTACACGCAATCATTTTTTGCTTGTGACGTGCGACGTCTTTCTTTTAAGAGGAAACTGGGCGGCGATTTGTCCATACAAAGGTATTCCCCAATTTTCTCTCTGGATTTTGATACTATTGCAAATATTTTTAATGTAATGTAGATATCGAGTAATGGCGTGCCAGTTCGTTATACTTTTTTGATAGGCTACTTCTAATGGGTGTTAGCACCCTCCAAAAATCATAAAATTGTCTGGTTTGAACCCATCAACAGACGTTTAGTATACAAACTAGACAATGTATTTAAAAAAAGCAAAACGTGTAGTCATAAAGTATTTTCTTCTAATACAGTTAGTAAAAAAAACCTTAAGGGCCATTAACCAGCGGCCGAGAATTCAAATTTCGTCGAAAGATGGTGTTGCGATTGTACTCTTATAACTCTATAGGGCGGTTCCGATGAGAAAGGTTAATTTTTCTCCGTACCAGCATTTTTAAATAATAACTCAATATCGATTTTATTTCACTAAACATACTCTTTGATATACACCTACATTCAAAAATGCTCGAACGCCTGATGATAAAACTGTTTAAATCATGTACTTCTGGTAATTACTTTTTGATCGTAAGTATTTATATTTTTTCAATAATGTCTAAGCAAAATAAGAATGTAGAAAAACCTGAAATATATTACTTTGTAAGACCGTAAATAAATAGACAAATTAGTATTTTAATAATTTTATTTGAACTAAAATAAAAATTCTGAAAAGTAGCTTTCCTAGATGATTTATTAATTTATTTCATTGCATGATTATATGATTTGAAATATGTGGTGTATAATGTAAAATTTTGTTTGAAAATTTAACAAATCTGCCGACGGCCTACTGTATAACCTTAATATAGTAAAAATAAACATATATTTTTTTAAATGTAAGACTTAGCTTTACTAGATAAAAGAACAGTCATTCGAAATCAATTTATAATTTTTTGTGGAAAAGAGCCAATACATCTAGAATTTGATTTAAAAATGACATATTTCCGGTTATGTCTCTTAAAAAGAGGTCTGATTTTGTTTTATTTAGGTATTCTCAGTAGGTATTCTATTCTTCCGCTCAGTATTAGGGGGAATAAGAGCGACAGAGACAGCAACACTCTTAAGAGTTTCTTTTGAAATATCCACTTAACTGTCAAGAAATATGACAATATGCAATATAGTTTATTTCTCATTATTCTGGATGAATTTCAGACAAAATCATAGTAAAGCCATTGACATATAAAATATTTGTTTCGCCAGGATTCAGATTAATAATCAAAGTATTGATGGTTTTCTTGATTTTGTCATATTCCATAGAGTAAACAGATAATTGGGAGCATTTTGAACTGTCCAATAAATACCTGGAAATATCTAATTTTGAGTTATCAATAAATTTTCAAAATACAGAGTATTAGGAAATTAATGGCTGGGCACAGGAACGCCCGAATTTCAGAACGAAACATCCTTCACTCTGAGGCACGATGTAGACAAAGCCTTGTTACGGTGTTGTAGGGAATAAATAAATATGAGCATTTCTATGGGATCATCTATTTGCGGTAGAACGGTGCCAAACTAGTTGGAAGTTCGCCGGAAGGTTGTGTCTACGGGAGCTAACAAAAATACCAATGTTTTGAGAATAAACATTATTCAATTAACTTACTTTATTGTGAATATTTGTGGGTTTTCGGTGTAGAATTTTACAACATTTTATTATGAAAAAATAAGCAGGCAGGTACGATTACAAATTAGATTATGCAAGTAAGTAATTTTATATCTATGACGCCACAAATGGTACAAGTTACATAAGCAAATAAACAAAACACTTTTTGTCAAAAGGTATTTCAATCTATGGGACATTTTTTCAGTGACATTAATGTATTAGCAGGTTGACAATTCGGAAAAGAAATTAATATACTATGTAAGTATTCAAAGGTGTCTTAATGACATAATATAAAACTAAGACTGAGACAAAAATTGATAACAGGAACAACTGCTCATAGACGATGGTTAAATATAAGGCGTCCATAATTTGGAGAATGTTACGAGGTTGAGGAATGAGAAGAAGTCAAAATATGTTAAATCACTATTTTAGATTAATCTTTTCTACGAATCGGTTTATATTTTAAACACAAAATATCTGTCTTGAATAAATTAAAGCCGTTCCTGGCGTTTCCGTTGAGTTGAATTAAAATATTATTTCTATTTTGTTCATATGAAGCAGATATTTTGTGATGTGACATTATAATTTAAAAGTATAAAATATGAAAGTGGCGTTTACAAATTTATTGTTTTATTTTGAATTATAATGTTTTTAGTTATTTTATAAAAATTATAAGCGTTGAATCGTGACGATGCACGAGGGTTTTAGAATAACCTTGCGGCTACTCCTTGCTAAATAAAATGCTTATGGACTTCGATAAGAGTTATGCCCTACCACCAAACAAGATAGGTAATTTACAATTAAGAGGTAATCACTATTGTGTCTCGTGGCTTGATCTCCATTCGGCGACGGTCACAGGTATATCCAAAGGCGTACGATAAGATTGTTCTGATCGGTTATTAGAACCACGATAAAGTTTGAGTCACGAGTCGATTTACATAAGAAGTTCACACAAAGCATATGATATAATACGATAGGATTTACAGTTTATGTAACGATAGGATAAATAACACTTCGACGTAGAGCGAAAAGTCACGATACGATGATGGTTAGCAACGGACTGACGATAAAGCGGTACTAGACTCAAGTCCACCGTGTAGGTAGGCACCCTTATTGTGCGGAATTCCAAAAATCTGGAATCCTCCGATCCTGTATGCCAATCAAAGCACAAAACGAATGAAATCCATCAGCGTTATGAAACAAGCGTAAACTACAAGAAAATGTATTTCTTTCACTAGAAATACACACAAGAACGAATATAAGAAACAACTCCTAAAATATATAAATTTTTTGTTAAAATGACTTTTTTCATTTCTTACAAAATTATTCATAAAATAAATAATTTTTTTTTTTTTTTAAATCGTGACTCCTGCCGTGCAATTTTTATGCCAATTACCTATATTCATGGCGGTTTAGGGCATAAAAGAATACCAACATTTTTGGTTTGTGGCTGTCTCTTAAGAGCGTTTAACCAGCCAGCGGCCTAACATTTGTTTTCAAAATTTTTTCTCTGGTTATACCCTCTTAAGAGAAAGCCACAAGCCGAAAAGTTATAAGCGGTCTCTCTCTTAAGAGCTAGGTCTGGTAAATACCTAAATGAACTCTTACCCTATCCAACACTTTTTAAAGAAAAATCCTGGTGTTTTAATTTAGAACACATAATTTTATTTGAATGCTTCGAAAAACATCAATTAATTATTGAGAGTATTTTCAGCCCTCATCCTCATAGGGAATATTTGTTGCTCAGGCGCAAAGAAAAACATCTTACCGCTGCCACAGAATTCTTCTAATATGATAAAGCACTTATATGTAAGTGACCGGGGGTAAAGTGCTTAACTTCGGGAGGAGATTCTACATATACATCTACATTATACATAAGTAAAAAGAAAAGTTTCAATCTGGTTTTCAGGTGAAGAACTTAAATTGTTTGTATGGAAAAAAAATACTTCATTGCATGAAAAATGCATGAAAAAAACGATAGAATTTCGAAAATATCTTTTTTACCTCTGCTATCTAGAAGAATCACCTCCCTGAAGTTAGTGCACTTTACCCCCAGTTATTCTGGATAATTGCATAAATTACCTATTTCGGAATATAAAATACAGGCGCAAAGTCTCATTTCCATAAGCTATACAGTTTTCTTTGAAAAATAAAGAGGCGTCTCATACGTGAGTATAAAACCGTAGTTATGTATTTCTCCAAATTAAATATAAGAAATAAAAGGTCACGTTTTGTGAGAAACCGAGCGAGTTATTCAAGTCCCAAGTAAAGAGCGGGGGGAGGTTAAACAAAAAGAAGTAGAATGTGATGAGAAAGGCGAAGAACCATCAAGTAACTTTTTCCATTTTGTATCAATCATATACGTGTTAGGGAGGGACGCGACAAGGAAACTTGCTAACGTGTTTTACGAGGAAGAAAAAATATCTCGAAAAATAATACCGGATCCCTCAGGGATGCTGTCTCATAGTTTGTAAGTCAGTTTTATTAACTTTATGGTACAGAAATGTGGGGCGGGCTCTTGCTTAGTGCTGAAACTACTGATAAATAATAAACAACTTACTAAGGCTATCCCGGAGAGGAAACTTGTTAGTGACCATTTACAGTAACCAAATTACTATTCGAGGTGTTTTTTGCACCCATTGTTTTAATCTGAACAACAAATCACAATAGTAATATGTACATATCTATATCATAAATCAACGCATCAAAAATACCATCTATGTCGGTTGCGTCCCTCTATAAGTTGCCGAAGTGAACAATGACATTTTTCATGATTTCTTAGACATTATTTTTGAATGCGTAGAAATCACGATAAAAAACATGTTTTTAACCGGGTAAATTAATTTTCCTAATTTATTGGCAGTAGTTCGATATTACGAATTATTGTCACACGAGTTTAAATTGAAAATTAAACTATTTTTAAATTTCAGTAAATTCATTAATTTTTCCTAAACGAGCTTCACCATTTCGGCATGAATTTTATAATTAAAAGAATTTCAACAAAATACTTCGATTAAAATTGCTTGTATATATTTTTTGAAAACACAAAAACACGGAAAAAATGTTGTTCCGAAAAGTATAGAGCTATAATCCGACGAGTTATTAAAAATACCGAAATTCTTTCCGAAGGTTTGGCATTTCCAAAGTTTGGGATGGAGGAAATAATTAAACAAAACAGAGGAGGAATGCCGACCCTCCCAAGCCTGAGGGGCGCTTTGTGAAGTAACAAAAATGAGCAAGATGTTTTTAATATCTTCACAACTGTATTAGGCAAAGTTGAAAAGGATTATTGGGAAAGTTTGGAGATTTCATTGTTGTTTCTATTTAACGCCCGCTGCTCAAAATGTTGTTATCTCCTCGACGCGCTGCGGCCCGGGTCCGGACCCGAGTCCCGGATCCCGGGTCTCGACTCGCCGCGCCGCGCGGAACAAACCAACTTTACTTCGGATTGTTGTATATTTCTTGAATTAATTCAACATTGATTTAAGCTTCCCACTTTCTTGTCAAATACGAATGATGCTGATTCATTATAGATTCATTGCGTAAAATTATCTTTTTAATCGCATTGAACATAAAAAAAAAACGCACATAAGGAAGCCCAATGACAGCAATAACGACGTGGAGTAAATATGTATTATACACCCTCCTACATTACTGCAGCGCTTCGACGTCTACAGAGACTTATTTTTCTAATAGGTTTATTGAAACAATAATAATAATAACTTTTTCAATAATTTCAAATTTACTTTGTGGCATAATTTTAAATTAATTAACATCAATATATACCACTGATAAATAAAATCTTTCAACATATTTCAAAACCAAGGGATTCTTTATCAGAATACAAATAATTTTTAACATTAGATCCACACAGAAGACCTCGAGGAAAAAAGGTCCCTAAGGGCCTATGTCATTTTTGGAAATATTGTGTGAAATGAAGGAGAGGAAGCTCTGAGAAGGAAAAATTTTAGGTTAGGAAAAAGAGGAGGTTAATGTGTCCAAAAGTGATGGCCGTGTGAATCCATTCTTCCCACTGCGGTGCAAGCCGATGGGTCGTGACAGTCCGGCTGGAGAGGTCTAGGTTAGGTCTCCCTCAACCAGATCCGGCCACAAGTAATAGATTAGACAATCCTCACCCCATGATCCGGGCACCCTTGCTAATATATCACTAAAACTAGCGAACCTTGGAATGGTGGTGGAGTAACCTGAGGTAGGGGTATTGGTTATATGATAAATGGTTCTGGGGGCGGCGGCGGTACCCATACCCGCCTCCCAAATTGGAATTGAAAGTAATTGGTATATTGAAAAAAAAAACCTAATATTAATAATCATCAATCACGACCCTTTGGAATTTTGCTAAATTAAATACTATGTAAAATATTTAAAACTTAATCTGAATTATACAGGGTGTCCGTGGGTAAAGTGCATTAACTTCGGGAGGTGATTCTACATGATGGTAGGAGTAAAAAAGATTAACAACCTTTTCCGAAATTCCAACATTTTTTTCCCATACAAAAAGACATACCTACTAAAAATCCTTAGTATGAGGTACGATCTTACTTGCTGAGAGCCGGCCGGGCGCCCGACTCGATTGTGATTGGCCCGTCTCGTAACGGCGGAAAATAATAAATCTGGCCGCACACGCCGGACTAATTTTATCTTTTTACCACAAAACTACCCCTAAAAGTTGGAATTTCGGGAGGTGATTCTACATGAAAGTACAAGTGAAAAAGTTAAACTTAAGTTAATAATCTTTTTTACTTGTACTTTCATATAGAATCACCTCCCGAAGTTAATGCACTTTACCCCCGGACACCCTGTATAATCGAATTAATATTTTTGTCAAGCATATTACGTATAATTCCAATCTGTTAACTTCGCCTACCATAACACAGGGACATTCCTAGCAAAACGGGTGAAATAATACAAAAAAATTTCCTTTGTGGAATAACAAAAATTAAAATTCATGCAGACGACCACTTACGAAAAAATACTAATGATTTGATGGTTATTAAAATTGTTCGAATATCTCAGAAATTTATTAAACTAACATTTTTTTAATACGAATTATTTTTTCTCTACAAACATTTAAAGACTCTTTAATATTTAAAAATTCAACATTGACCGACAATAATTCATTGTAAAATGAGCGAAAAACAACTTACGACGTGTTTTGCATATGTATGGTGTATGGGTGGAGCGGTCTAGTATGGAGAATTGTATGGGTGTATGGATGGGTGGAGCGGTCTTGTATGGAGAATTCTTTTTTCGTAATATAGAATTCGGCATACGCGGGATTGGTGCTCCGTTAAGTATTTGTCTTAAATAAAAAATATTAAAAATAAATAATTATAATTGGGACATCGCCACCACTTTGTATTTTTCATAAAAATATTGAAAACACAAAATGTTCTCCCGATTCTTAGAAATGTTTATATTTAAGTAAAAAAAGAATATGTGTTTATTTATTCTCCCATGATATAATTGAAAAGTAATACCGTAGCAACAGTTAAACTATTCCCTCCAGAACACTCAATCCTCCCCCCAAAAGGTGTTTCAAACACAGTGATTTGATCTTGATGAATTTTCTATCATATCTAGCGGATTGGGCTTCTCTCTAAATGGACTTGGACCTTTCCTCTACTCTAAACGGACTAGGAACCCTTCTTAAGGAACTCAGAGAATTATTTTGTACATTGAGGGTATGTGTTAGGCCTTCGTCCCTTCGGTTTTCAACGAGCTCATTTTGCGACTACTTTTTTAACTGCATTCACAAACCACGACTGGACCGCAAAGTTTCACAGGAATTATTGGAAAATTCTTAAATAAGTGTGAACAACTTCCTGTCGTGTGGTGTCTGTGAACCCTTGAGACGAGATGGCTTAATAAAATAGTTAGAGTCACGAAACCTTATGCCTCTTTTTGACACCAAAATGCAGTACCGTTCATAGCAACTTTTGCAATTTACAAGTTTTTCATTGCGATAAATAATATGTGTACATTTTTCCATTCCACTATTTGTTCCTTTCTACCAATCTATAAATGTATTATCTGTAAAATAAATGGTGAAAGACAAATTCTATGTTTTTTTTTATTTCGCGTTTACGAGCTATAAATAAAATCGTGAAAATGATAAAATATAAAGCTTTGGCGATGTGGATTTTAATTGTTAATATATGTATAGAGGACCCAAGTGTTAAACCGATGATTTTTTTAAAATTCTTTTTTTGGATGATTTTTTGTTTGATTCGGGTACAGAGACCGTGAATTTTAGTAAGAATTCAAAATTTGTGTTGGTTCGGTTCCATAGGTCCTGAGTTATGACCGACCCCAAGTGTTTAAACGACCGAACCCAAGTGTTAATACGATGATTTTTTTTAAAATTATTTTTTTGGATGTTTTTTTGAATGAGTCGGGCACACAGACAATGATTATTGGTCAGAATCCAAAATTTCAGTCGGTTTAGTGCTATAGGGCCTGTGTTTAAGAACAATCTCAAGTGTGACAAAGAGCCCATAAAACGATGAACATTTAGTATGAAGAAATTGAAAATTCTTCTTTTGGAAGATGTTTTGTTTGATTCGTGTACAAACCATGATTTGTGGTAAGGATACAAATTTTGGGTCGGTTCGGTTATATAGGTCCTGAGTTATGATCGACCCCAAGTGTTAAAACGACCGACCCCAAGTATTTAAATGGCCGAACCCAAGTGGTAAACTGATGATTTTTCTTTTAAATTCTTCTATTGGAAATTTATTGATTGAGCCGTATTCAGACCATGATTCTAAGTCAGAATCCAAAATTTCAGTCCGTTCGGTGGCCATAGTTTAAAACAATCTCAAGTGTGACAAACTGCCCATAAAACGATGAACATTCAGTATAAAGAAATTGAAAATTCTTTGATTGATTCGGGTACAGAGACGGTGAATTTTAATAAGAATTGAAAATTTGGGTTGTTTCGGTTCCATAGGTCCTGAGTTATGACCGACCCCAAGTGTTAAAACGACCGACCCCAAGTATTTAAATTTCCGAACCCAAGTGTTAAACGGATGATTTTTCTTTTAAATTCTTCTTTTGGAATTTTTTTTGATTGAGTTGTGTACAGACCATGATTATTAGTCAGAATCCAAAATTTCAGTCGGTTCGGTGCCATTGGGCCGTAGTTTAAAACAATCCCAAATGTGACAAAGTGCCCATAAAACGATGAACATTCAGTATAAAGAAATTGAAAATTCTTCTTTCGGAAGGTTTTTGTTTGATTCGGGTACAAACAATGATTATTGGTCAGAATCCAAAGTTCAGTCGGTTTAGTGCTATAGGGCCTGTGTTAATAACAATCTCAAGTGTGACAAAGAGCCCATAAAACGATAAACATTTAGAATGAAGAAATTGAAAATTCTTCTTTTGGAAGTTGTTTTGTTTGATTCGTGTACAAACCATGATTTGTGGAAAGAATACCAATTTTGGGTCGGTTTGGTTACATAGGTCCTGAGTTATGATCGACCCCAAGTGTTAAAACGACCGACCCCAAGTATTTAAATTTCCGAACCCAAGTGTTAAACGGATGATTTTTCTTTTAAATTCTTCTTTTGGAAATTTTTTTGATTGAGCCGTGTACAGACCATGATTCTTAGTCAGAATCCAAAATTTCAGTCGGTTCGGTGCCATTGGGCCGTAGTTTAAAACAATCTCAAGTATGACAAAGTGCCCATAAAACAATGAACATTCAGTATAAAGAAATTGAAAATTCTTCTTTCGGAAGGTTTTTGTTTGATTCGGGTACAAACAATGATTATTGGTCGGAATCCAAAGTTCAGTCGGTTTGGTGCTATAGGGCCTGTATTAATAACAATCTCAAGTGTGACGAAGAGCCCATAAAACGATGAACATTTAGTATGAAGAAATTGAAAATTCTTCTTTTGGAAGATGTTTTGTTTGATTCGTGTACAAACCATGATTTGTGGGAAGAATACAAATTTTGGGTGGGTTCGGTTACATAGGTACTAAGTTATGATCGACACCAAGTGTTAAACGACCGACCCCAAGTATTTAAATGACCGAACCCAAGTGTTAAACTAATGATTTTCCTGTTAAATTCTTCTTTTGAAATTTTTTTAATTGAGCCGTGTTCAGACCATGATTCTTAGTCAGAATCCAAAATTTCAGTCCGTTCGGTGGCCGTAGTTTAAAACAATCTTAAGTGTGACAAAGTGCCCATTAAACGATGAACATTCAGCATAAACAAATTGAAAATTCTTCTTTCGGAAGATTTTTTGATTGATTCGGGTACAGAGGCCGTGGATTTTAGTAAGAATTCAAAATTTGGGTTGGGTCGGTTCCATAGGTTCTGAGTTATGACGCACCCCAAGTGTTAAAACGACCAAACCCAAGTGTTAATCCGATGATAATTTTTCAAAATTCTTTTTTTGTATGATTTTTTGATTGAGTCGAGTACAGACAATGATTATTGGTCAGAATCCAAAATTTCAGTCGGTTTGGTGCTACAGGGCCTGTGTTTATAACAATTTCAAATGTGACAAAGAGCTTATAAAACGATGAACATTTAGTATGAAGAAATTGAAAATTCTTCTTTTGGAAGATGTTTTGTTTGATTCGTGTACAAACCATGATTTGTGGTAAGAATACAAATTTTTGGTCGGTTCGGTTCCATAGGTCCTGAGTTATGACCGACCCCAAGTGTTAAAACGACCGAACCGATTACGTGTTAATCCGATGATTTTTTAAAAAATATTTTTTTGGGATTTTTTTTTAATTGAATCGGGTACAGACAATGATAATGGGTCAGAATCCAAAATTTCAGTCGGTTTGGTGATATAGGGCCTGTGTCAATCACAATATCAAGTGTGACAAAGAGCTCATAAAACGATGAACATTTAGTAGGAAGGAATTGAAAATTCTTCTTTTGGAAGATGTTTTGTTTGATTCGTGTACATACCATGATTTGTGGTAAGAATACAAATTTTGGGTCGGTTCGGTTACATAGGTCCTGAGTTATGATCGACCCCAAGTGTTTAAACGACCGACCCCAAGTATTTTAATGACCGAACCCAAGTGTTAAACTGATGATTTTTCTTTTAAATTCTTCGTCTGGAAAATTTTTTGATTGAGCCGTGTTCAGACCATGTTTCTTAGTCAGAATCCAAAATTTCAGTCCGTTCGGTGGCCGTAGTTGAAAACAATCTCAAGAGTGACAAAGTGCCCATTAAACGATGAATATTTAGTATAAAGAAATAGAAAATTCTTCTTTCGGAAGACTTTTTGTTTGATTCGTGTTCAAACCATGATTTGTGGTAAGAATACACATTTTCGATCGGTTCGGTTTCATAGGTCCTGAGATATATTCGACCCCAAGTGTTAAAACGACCGACCCCAAGTATTTAAATTACCGAACCCAAGTGTTAAACGGATGATTTTTCTTGTAAATTCTTCTTTGGAAATTTTTTTGATTGAGCCGTGTACAGACCATAATTCTTAGTCAGAATTCAAAATTTCAGTCGGTTCGGTGTCATTGGGCCGTAGTTTAAAACAATCTCAAGTGTGACAAAGTGCCCATAAAACGATGAACATTCAGTATAAAGAAATTGAAAATCCTTCATTCGGAATATTTTTTGTTTGATTCGGGTACAGAGACCGTGAATTTTAGTAAGAAATCAAAATTTGGGTTGTTTCGGTTCCATAGGTTCTGAGTTATGACCGACTCCAAGTGTTAAAACGACCGAACCCAAGTGTTAATCCAATGATTTGTTTAATAAATTCTTTTTTTGGTTGTTTTTTTGATTAAATCGGGTACAGACAATGATTTTTGGTCAGAATCCAAAATTTCAGTCGGTTTGGTGCTGTAGGGCCTGTGTTAATAATAATCTCAAGCGTGACAAAGAGCCCATAAAACGATGAACATTTAGTATGAAGAAATTGAAAATTCTTCTTTTGGAAGATGTTTTGTTTGATTCGTGTACAAACCATGATTTGTGGTAAGAATTCAAATTTTGGGTCGGTTCGGTTACATAGGTCCTGAGTTATTATCGACACCAAGTGTTAAAACGACCGACCCCAAGTATTTAAATGACCGAACCCAAGTGTTAAACTGATGATTTTTCTTTTAAATTCTTCTTTTGAAATTTTTTTTAATTGAGCCGTGTTCAGACCATGATTCTTAGTCAGAATCCAAAATTTCAGTCCGTTCGGTGGCCGTAGTTTAAAACAATCTCAAGTTTGACAAAGTGCCCATTAAACGATGAACATTCAGTATAAAGAATTTGAAAATTCTTGTTTCGGAAGATTTTTTGTTTGATTCGGGTACAGAGACCGTGAATTTTAGTAAGAATTCAAAATTTGGGTTGTTTCGGTTCCATAGGTCCTGAGTTATGACCGAACCCAAGTGTTAAAACGACCGAACCGATTACGTGTTAATCCGATGTTTTTTTAAAAATTCTTTTTTTGGATGTTTTTTTGATTGAGTCGGGTACAATTAATGATTATTGGTCAGAATCCAAAATTTCAGTCGGTTTGGTGCTACAGGGCCTGTGTTTATAACAATTTCAAATGTGACAAAGAGCTTATAATACGATGAACATTTAGTATGAAGAAATTGAAAATTCTTCTTTTGGAAGATGTTTTGTTTGATTCGTGTACAAACCATGATTTGTGTTTAAAATACATATTTTGGGTCCGTTCAGTTACATAGGTCCTGAGTTATGATCGATCCCAAGTGTTAAAACGACCGACCCCAAGTATTTAAATTACCGAACCCAAGTGTTAAACGGATGATTTTTCTTTTAAATTCTTCTTTTGGAAAATTTTTTGATTGAGCCGTGTTCAGACCATGAATCTTAGTCAGAATCCAAAATTTTAGTCCGTTCGGTGGCCGTATTTGAAAACAATCTCAAGTGTGACAAAGTGCCCATAAAACGATGAACATTCAGTATAAAGAAATTGAAAATTCTTCTTTGGGAAGATTTTTTGTTTGATTCGGGCACAGAGACCGTGAATTTTAGTAAGAATTTAAAATTTAGGTTGTTTCGGTTCCATAGGTCCTGAGTTGTGACCGACCCCAAGTGTTAAAACGCCCGATCCGATTAGGTGTTAATCCGATGATTTTTTTAAAAATATTTTTTTGGGATGTTTTTTTGATTGAGTCGGGCACAAACAATGATTTTTGGTCAGAATCCAAAATTTCAGTCGGTTTAGTGCTATAGGGCCTGTGTTAATAACAATCTCAAAAAGTGAGAAAGAGCCCATAAAACGATGAACATTTAGTATGAAGAAATTGAAAATTCTTCATTTGGAAGATGTTTTGTTTGATTCGTGTACAAACCATGATTTGTGTTTAGAATACATATTTTGGGTCCGTTCAGTTACATAGGTCCTGAGTTATGATCGATCCCAAGTGTTAAAACGACCGACCCCAAGTATTTAAATTACCGAACCCAAGTGTTAAACGGATGATTTTTCTTTTAAATTCTTCTTTTGGAAATTTTTTTGATTGAGCCGTGTTCAGACCATGATTCTTAGTCAGAATCCAAAATTTTAGTCCGTTCGGTGGCCGTATTTGAAAACAATCTCAAGTGTGACAAAGTGCCCATTAAACGATGAACATTCAGTATAAATAAATTGAAAATTCTTCTTTCGAAAGATTTTTTGTTTGATTTGGGTACAGAGACCGTGAATTTTAGTAAGAATTCAAAATTTGGGTTGTTTCGGTTCCATAGGTCCTGAGTTATGACCGACCCCAAGTGTTAAAACTACCGAACCGATTTGTGTTAATCCGATGATTTTTTAAAAAATATTTTTTTGGGATGTTTTTTTGATTGAGTCGGGTACAGACAATGATTATTGGTCAGAATCAAAAATTTCAGTCGGTTTGGTGCTATAGGGCCTGTGTTAATAATAATTTCATGTGTGACAAAGATGTTTTGTTTGATTCGTGTACAAACCATGATTTGTGGTAAGAATACAAATTTTGGGTCGGTTCGGTTACATAAGTCCTGAGTTATGATCGACCCCAAGTGTTTAAACGACCGACCCCAAGTATTTTAATGACCGCACCCAAGTGTTAAACTGATGATTTTTCTTTTAAAGTCTTCGTTTGGAAAATTTTTTGATTGAGCCGTGTTCAGACCATGATTCTTAGTCAGAATCCAAAATTTCAGTCCGTTCGGTGGCCGTAGTTGAAAACAATCTCAAGCGTGACAAAGTGCCCATTAAACGATCAACATTTAGTATAAAGAAATTGAAAATTCTTCTTTCGGAAGACTTTTGGTTTGATTCGTGTTCAAACCATGATTTGTGGTAAGAAAACACAATTTCGATCGGTTCGGTTACATAGGTCCTGAGTTATAATCGACCCCAAGTGTTAAAACGACCGACCCCAAGTATTTCAATTACCGAACCCAAGTGCTAAACGGATGATTTTTCTTGTAAATTTTTCTTTGGAAATTTTTTTGATTGAGCCGTGTACAGTAGACGTGGGCAAAATTGAATGACCGAATTAAATGAATAAATTCAATCTTGTGACACACTCAATCTAATTCTCAATTTCAAAAGGAATTGATTCTTCATTCCTTATCTTTGGCCTTGCATCCTACGATTTTTAACGACACCATACATTTTTAATTTCCATTTATTTTACTGTTAAATTATTTCAATGAATAATGTACTGTAAACGATTTAAATATTATATTGTTTCATAGGTATTTAAATATTATTAAACGGGCCGCGCGTCGCGAAGTTTTCGACGGACGGTATTGTGAACGACTCGCCTATTACGATTGTATTCCGCTACCGCCGCGCCGCTATTCTAAAAACACCCGAACATCATAAGTCCATGTCCCAAAATGGCCAAAACGCGGCCGCGATTCATCCGGGTTGCCCGAGCATCTCTTTCACGCAAGGAATTAATCATTTATCCTAAACAATAGTCCTGACATTGTCCTAAGGTCCCCGCCGTCCCAGGTCCGTGTTCAATGTCCGCGTCCCAGGTACCTAGTCTGTCGAAATCGAGATTGTCCGATTCCGACAGACAGAGGAATTAAAACAAAAGTCTTTTTCACTTGTGACGTCATGGTCTTTTGTAATTCTTAGACCTAAAAATGATGTCAGGCGTCATCGTCACGTCAATGTCACGATATGTCCCAAACGCATCCCAGTCCTAGGTCCGCAGCTCGCGAGTAAATCAAGTCACTGCTAGGTAAGACACAAAACATTAATCAAAAGTTACTAATTCATTCGTCAATGCCAGCCCTTAATCCGTCCGCGCGGTTCATTTATTCCCCCGCGCGCCAAGCCGTCAATTTCATTACATAGTTAGTCGAAAACTTTCGACTTTGAATCTGAACATCAGCTAGAAAAGTGAGAAGCGATGCTTATCGGTTTTTTGGTACGTACGAAAGATATTGTACCTACCTACTTTTAGACGTAGATCTTGGGTCGATATAATATGTAAATTTGCAGATATTATAAGGCCAATTAGCTGTGGTTAGCTGTCATAAAATACTCATCTTAATGTTAAAATGATGTTTATATTAGATCACGTAAAATGGAACGAAATTATAAGTTTAATAAATAAAATAAAATCAATAAAATTTTAAGGGTGAAACGAAAATTTGTATAATTTTAAGATATAATTGCTAGCAATAAATACATTTTACATACGAAAAATTACGACACTAAAAAAAGACAAACAATATAGGATTTAGCATGCGAGATAATGAGATAGAATAATCGGTCTCCTCTTTGTGTGGTGTTTCGTAGCCTATTGGTCTCCTCTTTGTGCGGTGCTTCGTAGCCTCCCCACTCATTGTGATTTGAAAACCGATGAAACGAAAAAGCGACACTAAAAAGAGTCAAACACATTAATCTATAGGTTTTAGCCTGCGAGATAATGAGATAGAATAATCGGTCTCCTCTTTGTGCGATGCTTGGTAGCCTATCAGTCTCCTCTTTTGCGGTACTCCGTGGTCTCCCGGTCTCGTGTGCGGTGTTAGCCTCCCCATTCATTTAATTTTCAATTTTCAATTTTTTTTAAATTTTTTTTTTAATTTAATTGAATTAAAGGAATGAATAAAAGGAATCAATTCAAAAGGCCATGGAAATCAGACTGAATCGATTCACTCCTGGGAATCATTCTGCCCACGTCTAGTGTACAGACCATGATTCATAGTCAGAATTCAAAATTTCAGTCGGTTCGGTGACATTTGACCGCAGTTTAAAACAATCTCAACTGTGACAAAGTGCCCATAAAACGATGAACATTCAGTATAAAGAAATTGAAAATCCTTCATTCGGAAGATTTTTTGTTTGATTCGGGTACAGAGACCGTGAATTTTAGTAAGAAATCAAAACTTGGGTTGTTTCGGTTCCATAGGTCCTGAGTTATGACCGACCCCAAGTGTTAAGACGACCTAACCGATTACGTGTTAATCCTATGATTTTTTAAAAAATATTTTTTTGTGATGTTTTTTTGATTGAAACGGGTACAGACAATGATTATTGGTCAGAATCCAAAATTTCAGTCGGTTTGGTGCTATAGGGCCTGTGTTAATAACAATCTCAAGTGTGACAAAGTGCCCATAAAACCATGAACATTTAGTAGGAAGAAATTGAAAATTCTTCTTTTGGAAGATGTTTTGTTTGATTCGTATACAAACCATGATTTGTGGTAAGAATACAAATTTTGGGTCGTTTAGGTTACATAGGTCCTGAGTTATGATCGACCCCAAGTGTTTAAACGACCGACCCCAGGTAATTAAATGACCCAACCCAAGTGTTAAACTGATGATTTTTCTTTTAAATTGTACTTTGGTAAAATTTTTTGATTGAGCCGTGTTCAGACCATGATTCTTAGTCAGAAGCCATTTTTTTAAAAATATTTGTTTGGGATGTTTTTTTGATTGAGTCGGGTACAGACATTGATTATTGGTCAGAATCCAAAATTTCAGTCGGTTTGGTGCTATAGGGCCTGTGATAATAACAATCTCAAGTGTGACAAAGAGCCCATAAAACGATTAACATTTAGTAGGAAGAAATTGAAAATTCTTCTTTTGGAATATGTTTTGTTTGATTCGTGTACAAACCATGATTTGTGGTAAAAATACATATTTTTGTTCGGTTCGGTTACATAGGTCCTGAGTTACGACCGACCCCAAGTGTTAAAACGACCGAACCGATTACGTGTTAATCCTATGATGTTTTTAAAAATTCTTTTTATGGATGTTTTTTTGATTGAATCGGGTACAGACAATGAGTATTGGTCAGAATCCAAAATTTCAGTCGGTTTGGTGCCATAGGGCCTGTGTTATTAATAATCTCAAGTGTGACAAAGAGCCCATAAAACGATGTTAGTAGGAAGAAATTGAAAATTCTTCTTTTGGAAGATGTTTTGTTTGATTCGTGTACAAACCACGATTTGTGGTAAGAATACAAATTTTGGGTCGTTTCGGTTACATAGGTCCTGAGTTATGATCGACCCCAAGTGTTAAAACGACCGACCCCAGGTATTTAAATTACCGAACCCAAGTGTTAAACGGATGATTTTTCTTTTACATTCTTCTTTTGGAATTTTTTTTGATTGAGCCGTGTACAGACCATGATTCTTAGTCAGAATCCAAAATTTCTGTCGGTTTGGTGCCATAGGGCCTGTGTTAATAATAATCTCAAGTGTGACAAAGAGCCCATAAAACGATGAACATTTAGTAGGAAGAAATTGAAAAATCTTCTTTTGGAAGATGTTTTATTTGATTCGTGTACAAACCATGATTTATGGTAAGAATACAAATTTTGGGTCGTTTCGGTTACATAGGTCCTGAGTTATGATCGACCCCAAGTGTTTAAACGACCGACCCCAGGTATTTAAATGACCGAACCCAAGTGTTAAACTGATGATTTTTCTTTTAAATTCTACTTTGGGAAATTTTTTTGATTGAGCCGTGTTCAGACCATGATTCTTAGTCAGAATCCAAAATTTCAGTCCGTTCGGTGGCCGTAGTTGAAAACAATCTCAAGTGTGACAAAGTGCCCATTAAACGATGAACATTCAGTATAAAGAAATTGAAAATTCTTCGTTCTGAAGATTTTTTGTTTGATTCGGGTACAGACAATGATTATTGGTCAGAATCCAAAGTTCAGTCGGTTTGGTGCCATAGGGCCTGTGTTAATAACAATCTCAAGTGTGACAAAGAGCCCATAAAACGATGAATATTTAGTAGGAAGAAATTAAAAATTCTTCTTTTGGAAGATGTTTTGTTTGATTCGTGTAGAAACCATGATTTGTGGTAAGAATACAAATTTTTGGTCGGTTCGGTTACATAGGTCCTGAGTTATGATCGACCTTAAGTGTTAAAACGACCGACCCCAAGTATTTAAATGACCGAATCCAAGTGTTAAACTGATGATTTTCCTTTTAAATTTCTGTGAGAGAGGTTTTTGGGGTGGTACACCTATTTCCGTCAATGCAAGAGCGAGACAGGTGATCTCACTATAAAAGGAGATGCAGACATCTCATCGCCCTCTTTTTCTACCGCCAGCACAATAGATAGGACGTTACTCTAGCCAACAAGTACAATTAATATCCATCTCGCCAATTCGCGTATCATTACAAAATAACCTAAGCCTACACTCCGAGTCTGTATATAACAGTGGCGCAGCTTACGGATCACGATTCTGCACATAAAAGCAGCTCGTGAAAGAATCGACGCGCAAAAAATTTGGCACGAGAAATACGCGGTAACATATTATTTTCGGGTCGGTAAGAAAGGCCGGACCGAAATTAAAGCAACACTTCACTGCAAGGAGTGAAGTGGAAGAAGACACTGTAGCCAGCCAGCTTTTCGAAAGGGGGAAGCACGGGAGGTCCAGCGTCAAGTGGCAGCATCTCTGAGGGTCAAGGATCGGGGATCCAGGTCGCAGGAGTGATCTGGGGCAGCCATCAGTAGCGGTGTTACTGTGTTACGAGTCTGGAAGGAGCCATCAAGTCACAGGGTCAAGGAGCAGTTTCCAGAGCAGGGTCCAGGGAGCAGACTGCAGAAGAAGAAACCTCATTGGGAAGTTTTTGTTTTTTCTGTTTTCTTTCTCTCTATTTGTGTACCTTCTGGGCATTGGAAACATGGAGTCTCGAGGATTGGAGTCCTTCAGTTTGCGTGACGGGAACTGGGAGAACTTCAAGGTCCGCCTCGAACAATTTCTCCTCGTGAATGATGATAAGTTTGTATCGGATGATAAGAAAAGGGCTATTTTCCTGAATGCATTGAAAGATGATTGTTTTTTCTTTATTGGTTAATTTGTGTATTCCTAAAAAAGTAACAGATATTAAGTTAGAAGATTTGATATCTAAACTTGATGAGTATTGTTGTTCAACGAAATATTTTTTTGAAGAGAGATCTAAGTTTTACAGTGCTAAACAAAGAAATGACGAATCAATTCGCGATTTTGCAGTGCGTTTAAAGTCTCTTTCTACTAATTGCAAATTTGGGAATAGTTTATCAGTAAATTTAAGGGATTTCTTTGTATTAGGATGTAAACCAGGTAAGGTTAGGGAAAAATTATTTCTCAATAGTGAATTGTACTCGTTCAAAAAATGTATACAAGTCGCCGAGTGCATTGACCTCGTAGCTTCAACTCAAGCGCAGTCCCGAGTTGATAATACGGTTTATGCTAATGTACAGGTCAAGGGAGGTCGAGTCTCTTCTTACTCGCGTGAGAAAAACAGAGACGAGTATCGTTTCAAGCATGGCAACAGGGCACGGTCGCCGTCGCCAGCGAACGCTATGAAACATAAATGTACCGTTTGTGGACACAACAATCACATCGCGACGGAATGTAGATATAAAAATAATTTATGTAAAATTTGTGGTACGAAGGGTCATCTAGCAAAACAGTGCAAGCGTTTCTCAATACGTAAGAATGTGAATACTTTGTTGTCGGATACAAGGTTGGGTGAAGTTAATAGTGTCGAGCCATTTTTTATTGAAGTTTCACTAGACGGGATCAAGAGTAAATTCATGGTAGATTCTGGAGCATCTTGTTGCGTAATTTCCAAAGAGTGTTATTTCAGTAAATTCAGTAGTATTAAGCTAGTGCACGAAGACATTAGTCTACGGGGTTTTGACAATACGCTCGTAAAAGTGGTAGGTACAATCACTCCACAAGTGGAATTTAACGGTCAATGTCACCGGTTGAAAGTTGTTGTTGTCACAAGTGCTTTGTTCTCGATAGTGGGGCGTGATTTTATGAATATGTTTAACGTCGGGATTAACGGAATCGTAAACAGTATAAAACAAAATACTTTGAAGGAGCGATTAGTAAAAAAAATTTCAGAAGTTTTTACGGATAAACTGGGAAAATTTAATAAGTATGAAGTGAATTTAACTTTAAAGGAGACCGCCATTCCGATATTTCGTAATCACAGAATAATGCCGTTCGCTTTGAAAGAAAAAGTTGAAAGTGAGTTGAATAATTTACTGTCAGACGGTATTATAGAACAAGTTCAATTTAGTGATTTTTGCAAGTCCGATTGTTCCAGTAATTTATAAAAAATGGTAGTATTAGGTTATGTGGTGATTATAAATCAACAGTGAATAATCAGCTATTAGTTGACAAATATCCATTACCTAGGATAGAGGAGCTATTAACGAAAGTAAACGGTGGAAAAGTTTTTGCAAAAATTGATCTTAAATCGGCGTATAACCAATTTGTTTTAAAAAAGGAGTGTAGGCGTTTTACAACAATCAATACCCATTTAGGATTATTTCAGTATAAACGGTTAGTGTACGGGTTATCTCCCGCGCCGGCTATTTTTGCAAAGGCAATAGCAAATTGTTTGTCAGGATTACAGAACATGACATTTTACTTGGATGATATTATCGTGATAGGGGAAGACAAAGTCGATTTAGAGAAAAACGTGTGTGTCGTTTTAGAAAGGTTAAAACATTGTAATCTAACAGTGAATAGTGACAAATGTGAATTCAATTTAAAAGTTATTGAGTTTTTAGGTTATAAAAGAGGTGAACAAGGGATTCAACCGTGTCAACGGAATAAGGAAGCCATTTTAAATGCACAAGCACCTAGTGATTTAAATAATTTAAGAAGTTTATTAGGTATGATTAGTTATTATCGTAATTTTATTCCAAATATGGCAAATATATTGTCACCATTATACGAATTACTTAAAAAAGATGTTAAGTTTCAATGGGGTACGGAACAAGAAAATAGTTTTGCGATAATTAAAAGAATGTTACCAGACTATAGGAATACCGTTCACGCAACAACAGGGTGTGAGCCATCGGTATTATTAATGGGTAGAAAAATTAGAACAGTATTTGACTCTCTGACTCCAAGGAAAGTTGAGGATAGAACGGGTAGTTCAGGTTCTACTCGACGAAACAAAGTAATGAAAAAGGTTACTCAGAACCAAAACAATCAGAAAAGACAATTTAAGGGTAGAGTTAAATCAGGTTTTAATATAGGTCAGAAAGTAATGACTAGAGATTTAAGATCTCAGGGTAATAGGTTATGGGTCCCTGGGGTTATTGTTGATAAAAAAGGTAGTAAAATTATATTTCATAAAAATTAACAAGTCTAATATGGTGTGGAAAAGGCATTTAGACCAGCTAAAGGAATTACATGTTTCATGGCAGGAGGAAGATAACCAGGAATTCGCGTCTGACAAGTTGGAATTGTCGACGGACGAATTAGATCTCTCCGGTATGTTACGTAATAGAAGTGTCTCTAATTCTGTTTCTCAATGTTTCAGGTCTAACCCGTAGCAAGGAAGGCTTCGGCCTAGGTGAAAGCACTTCGCAGTCGAGGAGGAGGATGGGACGAAATGGACAGAAAGGAAACAGAAGGAACGAAAACAAATGTTGTGTTAATTTTAAATATAATGTATAAAATATGAAATATAATATAAAAATATAATGTATGAAATATGTAGCTGTAGGAATAAAATATGTAGCCAGGATTCTCCAATTTAAGTAGGGGAAGATGTGAGAGAGGTTTTTGGGGTGGTACACCTGTTTCCGTCAATGCAAGAACGAGACAGGTGATCTCACTATAAAAGGAGATGCAGACATCTCCTCGCCCTCTTTTCCTACCGCCAGCACAATAGATAGGACGTTACTCTAGCCAACAAGTACAATAAATATCCATGTCGCCAATTCGCGTATCATTACAAAATAACCTAAGCCTACACTCCGAGTCTGTATATAACAATTTAGAAATTTTTTTGATTGAGCTGTGTTCAGACCATGATTCTTAGTCAGAATCCAAAATTTCAGTCCGTTCGGTGGCCGTAGTTGAAAACAATCTCAAGTGTGACAAAGTGCCCATTAAACGATGAACATTCAGTATAAAGAAATTGAAAATTCTTCTTTCGGAAGATTTTTTGTTTGATTCGGGTACAGAGACCGTGAATTTTAGTAAGAACTCAAAATTTGGGTTGTTTCGGTTCCGTTGGTCCTGAGTTACGACCGACCCCAAGTGTTTAAACGACCGAACCGATTACGTGTTAATCCGATGATGTTTTTAAAAACTCTTTTTATGGATGTTTTTGTGATTGAATCGTGTACAGAAAATGATTATTGGTCAGAACCCAAAATTTCAGTTGGTTTGGTGCTATAGGGCCTGTGTTAATAATAATCTCAAGTGTGACAAAGAGCCTATAAAACGATGAACATTTAGGAGGAAGAAATTTAAAATTCTTCTTTTGAAGATGTTTTGTTTGATTCGTGTACAAACCATGATTTGTAGTAAGAATACAAATTTTGGGTCGGTTCGGTTACATAGGTCCTGAGTTATGATCGACCCCAAGTGTTAAAACGACCGACCCCAAGTATTTAAATGACCGAACCCAAGTGTTAAACTGATGATTTTCCTTTTAAATTCTTTATTTAGAAATTTTTTTGATTGAGCTGTGTTCAGACCATGATTCTTAGTCAGAATCCAAAATTTCAGTCCGTTCGGTGGCCGTAGTTGAAAACAATCTCAAGTGTGACAAAGTGCCCAATAAACGATGAACATTCAGTTTAAAGAAAATGAAAATTCTTCTTTCGGAAGATTTTTTGTTTTATTCGGGTACAGAGACCGTGAATTTTAGTAAGAATTCAAAATTTGGGTGGTTTCGGTTCCATAGGTCCTGAGTTATGACCGACCCCAAGTGTTAAAACGACCGAACCGATTACGTGTTAATCCGATTTTTTTTTTAAAATTCTTTTTATGGATGTTTTTTTGATTGAATCGAGTACAGACAATGATTATTGGTCAGAATCCAAAATTTCAGTTGGTTTGGTGCTATAGAGCCTGTGTTAATAATAATCTCAAGTGTGACAAAGAGCCCATAAAACGATGAATATTTAGTAAGAAGAAATTAAAAATTCTTCTTTTGGAAGATGTTTTGTTTGATTCGTGTAGAAACCATGATTTGTGGTAAGAATACAAATTTTGGGTCGGTTCGGTTACATAGGTCCTGAGTTATGATCGACCCCAAGTGTTAAAACGACCGAACCGATTACGTGTTAATCCGATTTTTTTTTTTAAATTCTTTATATGGATGTTTTTTTGATTGAATCGGGTACAGACAATGATTATTGGTCAGAATCCAGATTACAAATTTTGGGTCGGTTCGGTTACATAGGTCCTGAGTTATGATCGACCCCAAGTGTTAAAACGACCGACCCCAAGTATTTAAATGACCGAACCAAAGTGTTAAACTGATGATTTTTCTTTTAAATTCTTCTTTTGGAATTTTTTTTGAATGAGCCGTGTTCAGACAATGATTCTTATTCAGAATCCAAAATTTCAGTTCGTTCGGTGGCCGTAGTTGAAAACAATCTCAAGTGTGGCAAAGTGCCCATTAAACGATGAACATTCAGTATAAAGAAATTGAAAATTCTTTTTTCGGAAGATTTTTTGTTTGATTCGGGTACAGAGACCGTGAATTTTAGTAAGAACTAAAAGTTTGGGTTGTTTCGGTTCCATTGGTCCTGAATTACGACCGACCCCAAGTGTTAAAACGACCGAACCGATTACGTGTTAATCCGATGATGATTATAAAAATTCTTTTCATGGATGTTTTTTTGATTGAATCGGGTACAGACAATGATTATTGGTCAGAATCCAAAATTTCAGTTGGTTTGGTGCTATAGAGCCTGTGTTAATAATAATCTCAAGTGTGACAAAGAGCCCATAAAACGATGAATATTTAGTAAGAAGAAAATAAAAATTCTTCTTTTGGAAGATGTTTTGTTTGATTCGTGTAGAAACCATGATTTGTGGTAAGAATACAAATTTTGGGTCGGTTCGGTTACATAGGTCCTGAGTTATGATCGACCCCAAGTGTTAAAACGACCGACCCCAAGTATTTAAATGACCGAACCAAAGTGTTAAACTGATGATTTTTCTTTTAATTCTTCTTTTCAAAATTTTTTGAATGAGCCGTGTTCAGACAATGATTCTTATTCAGAATCCAAAATTTCAGTTCGTTCGGTGGCCGTAGTTGAAAACAATCTCAAGTGTGACAAAGTGCCCATTAAACGATGAACATTCAGTATAAAGAAAATGAAAATTCTTCTTTCGGAAGATTTTTTGTTTTATTCGGGTACGGAGACCGTGAATTTGAGTAAGAATTCAAAATTTGGGTGGTTTCGGTTCCATAGGCCTGAGTTATGACCGACCCCAAGTGTTAAAACGACCGAACCGATTACGTGTTAATCCGATTTTTTTTTTTAAATTCTTTTTATGGATGTTTTTTTGATTGAATCGGGTACAGACAATGATTATTGGTCAGAATCCAAAGTTCAGTCGGTTTGGTGCTATAGGGCCTGTATTAATAACAATCTCAAGTGTGACAAAGAGCCCATAAGACGATGACCATTTAGTATGAAGAAATAAAAAAATTCTTCTTTTCCAAGATGTTTTGTTTGATTCGTGAACAAACCATGATTTGTGGTAAGAATACAAATTTTGGGTCGTTTCGGTTACATAGGTCCTGAGTTATGATCGGCCCCAAGTGTTAAAACGACCGACCCCAAGTATTTAAATTTCCGAACCCAAGTGTTAAACGGATGATTTTTCTTTTAAATTCTTCTTTTGGAATTTTTTTTGAATGAGCCGTGTTCAGACAATGATTCTTATTCAGAATCCAAAATTTCAGTTCGTTCGGTGGCCGTAGTTGAAAACAATCTCAAGTGTGACAAAGTGCCCATTAAACAATGAACATTCAGTATAAAGAAATTGAAAATTCTTTTTTCGGAAGATTTTTTGTTTGATTCGGGTATAGAGACCGTGAATTTTAGTAAGAACTTAAAATTTGGGTTGTTTCGGTTCCATAGGTCCTGAATTACGACCGACCCCAAGTGTTAAATCGACCGAACCGATTACGTGTTAATCCGATGATGATTATAAAAATTCTTTTTATGGATGTTTTTTTGATTGAATCGGGTACAGACAATGATTATTGGTCAGAACCCAAAATTTCAGTTGGTTTGGTGCTATAGAGCCTGTGTTAATAATAATCTCAAGTGTGACAAAGAGCCCATAAAACGATGAACATTTAGTAGGAAGAAATTGAAAATTCTTCTTTTGGAAGATGTTTTGTTTGATTCGTGTAGAAACCATGGTTTGTGGTAAGAATACAAATTTTGTGTCGGTTCGGTTACATAGGTCCTGAGTTATGATCGACCTCTAGTGTTAAAACGACCGACCCCAAGTATTTAAATGACCGAACCCAAGTGTTAAACTGATGAAATCCTTTTAAATTCTTTATTTAGAATTTTTTTGGATTGAGCTGTGTTCAGACCATGATCCTTAGTCAGAATCCAAAATTTCAGTCCGTTCGGTGGCCGTAGTTGAAAACAATCTCAAGTGTGACAAAGTGCCCATTAAACGATGAACATTCAGTATAAAGAAAATGAAAATTCTTCTTTCGGAAGATTTTTTGTTTGATTCGGGTACAGAGACCGTGAATTTTAGTAAAAACTCAAAATTTGGGTTGTTTCGGTTCCGTTGGTCCTGAGTTACGACCGACCCCAAGTGTTAAAACGACCGAACCGATTACGTGTTAATCCGATTTTTTTTTTTAAATTCTTTTTATGGATGTTTTTTTGATTGAATCGGGTACAGACAACGATTATTGGTCAGAATCCAAAGTTCAGTCGGTTTGGTGCTATAGGGCCTGTATTAATAACAATCTCAAGTGTGACAAAGAGCCCATAAAACGATGACCATTTAGTATGAAGAAATTCAAAATTCTTCTTTTCCAAGATCTTTTGTTTGATTCGTGTAGAAACCATGATTTGTGGTAAGAATACAAATTTTGTGTCGGTTCGGTTACATAGGTCCTGAGTTATGATCGACCTCTAGTGTTAAAACGACCGACCCCAAGTATTTAAATGACCGAACCCAAGTGTTAAACTGATGATTTTCCTTCTAAATTCTTTATTTAGAATTTTTTTTGATTGAGCTGTGTTCAGACCATGATCCTTAGTCAGAATCCAAAATTTCAGTCCGTTCGGTGGCCGTAGTTGAAAACAATCTCAAGTGTGACAAAGTGACCATTAAACGATGAACATTCAGTATAAAGAAAATGAAAATTCTTCTTTCGGAAGATTTTTTGTTTTATTCGGGTACAGAGACCGTGAATTTTAGTAAGAATTCAAAATTTGGGTGGTTTCGGTTCCATAGGCCTGAGTTATGACTGACCCCAAGTGTTAAAACGACCGAACCGATTACGTGTTAATCCGATTTTTTTTTTAAATTCTTTTTAAGGATGTTTTTTTGATTGAATCGGGTACAGACAATGATTATTGGTCAGAATCCAAAGTTCAGTCGGTTTGGTGCTATAGGGCCTGTATTAATAACAATCTCAAGTGTGACAAAGAGCCCATAAGACGATGGCCATTTAGTATGAAGAAATAAAAAAAATCTTCTTTTCCAAGATGTTTTGTTTGATTCGTGTACAAACCATGATTTGTGGTAAGAATACAAATTTTGGGTCGTTTCGGTTACATAGGTCCTGAGTTATGATCGACCCCAAGTGTTAAAACGACCGACCCCAAGTATTTAAATTTCCGAACCCAAGTGTTAAACGGATGATTTTTCTTTTAAATTCTTTATTTAGAATTTTTTTTGATTGAGCTGTGTTCAGACCATGATCCTTAGTCAGAATCCAAAATTTCAGTCCGTTTGGTGGCCGTAGTTGAAAACAATCTCAAGTGTGACAAAGTGCCCATTAAACGATGAACATTCAGTATAAAGAAAATGAAAATTCTTCTTTCGGAAGATTTTTTGTTTTATTCGGGTACAGAGACCGTGAATTTTAGTAAGAATTCAAAATTTGGGTGGTTTCGGTTCTATAGGCCTGAGTTATGACCGACCCCAAGTGTTAAAACGACCGAACCGATTACGTGTTAATCCGATTTTTTTTTTTAAATTCTTTTTATGACAATGATTATTGGTCAGAATCCAAAGTTCAGTCGGTTTGGTGCTATAGGGCCTGTATTAATAACAATCTCAAGTGTGACAAAGAGCCCATAAAACGATGACCATTTAGTATGTAGAAATTAAAAAAATTCTTCTTTTCCAAGATGTTTTGTTTGATTCGTGTACAAACCATGATTTGTGGTAAGAATACAAATTTTGGGTCGTTTCGGTTACATAGGTCCTGAGTTATGATCGACCCCAAGTGTTAAAACGACCGACCCCAAGTATTTAAATTTCCGAACCCAAGTGTTAAACGGATGATTTTTCTTTTAAATTCTTCTTTTGGAATTTTTTTTGAATGAGCCGTGTTCAGACAATGATTGTTATTCAGAATCCAAAATTTCAGTTCGTTCGGTGGCCGTAGTTAAAAACAATCTCAAGTGTGGCAAAGTGCCCATTAAACGATGAACATTCAGTATAAAGAAATTGAAAATTCTTTTTTCGGAAGATTTTTTGTTTGATTCGGGTACAGAGACCGTGAATTTTAGTAAGAACTTAAAATTTGGGTTGTTTCGGTTCCATAGGTCCTGAATTACGACCGACCCCAAGTGTTAAAACGACAGAACCGATTACGTGTTAATCCGATGATGATTATAAAAATTCTTTTTATGGATGTTTTTTTGATTGAATCGTGTACAGACAATGATTATTGGTCAGAATCCAAAATTTCAGTTGGTTTGGTGCTAAAGAGCCTATGTTAATAATAATCTCAAGTGTGACAAAGAGCCCATAAAACGATGAACATTTAGTGGGAAGAAATTGAAAATTCTTCTTTTGGAAGATGTTTTGTTTGATTCGTGTAGAAACCATGATTTGTGGTAAGAATTCAAATTTCGTGTCGGTTCGGTTACATAGGTCCTGAGTTATGATCAACCCCTAGTGTTAAAACGACCGACCCCAAGTATTTAAATGACCGAACCCAAGTGTTAAACTGATGATTTTCCTTTTAAATTCTTTATTTAGAATTTTTTTTGATTGAGCTGTGTTCAGACCATGATCCTTAGTCAGAATCCAAAATTTCAGTCCGTTCGGTGGCCGTAGTATAAAACAATCTCAAGTGTGACAAAGTGCCCATTAAACGATGAACATTCAGTATAAAGAAAATGAAAATTCTTCTTTCGGAAGATTTTTTGTTTTATTCGGGTACAGAGACCGTGAATTTTAGAATGAATTCAAAATTTGGGTGGTTCCGGTTCCATAGGTCCTGAGTTATGACCGACCCCAAGTGTTAAAACGACCGAACCGATTACGTGTTAATCCGATTTTTTTTTTTAAATTCTTTTTATGGATGTTTTTTTGATTGAATCGGGTACAGACAATGATTATTGGTCAGAATCCAAAGTTCAGTCGGTTTGGTGCTATAGGGCCTGTATTAATAACAATCTCAAGTGTGACAAAGAGCCCATAAAACGATGACCATTTAGTATGAAGAAATTAAAAAAATTCTTCTTTTCCAAGATGTTTTGTTTGATTCGTGTACAAACCATGATTTTCGGTAAGAATACAAATTTTGGGTCGTTTCCTGAGTTATGATAGTTATGATCGACCCCAAGTGTTAAAACGACCGACCCCAAGTATTTAAATTTCCGATCCCATGTTTTAAACGGATGATTTTTCTTTTAAATTCTTCTTTTGTAGTTTTTTTTTGATTGAGCCGTGTACAGACCATGATTCTTAGTCAGAATCCAAAATTTCAGTCGGTTCGGTGCCATTGGGCCGTTGTTTAAAACAATCTCAAATGTGACAAAGTGCCCATAAAACGATGAACATTCAGTATAAAGAAATTGAAAATTCTTCTTTCGGAAGGTTTTTGTTTGATTCGGGTACAAACAATGATTAATGGTCAGAATCCAAAGTTCAGTCGGTTTGGTGCTCTAGGGCCTGTGTTAATAACAATCTCAAGTGTGACAAAGAGCCCATAAAACGATGAACATTTAGTATGAAGAAATTGAAAATTCTTCTTTTGGAAGATGTTTTGTTTGATTCGTGTACAAACCATGATGTGTTGTAAGAATATCAATTTTGGGTCGGTTCGGTTACATAGGTCCTGAGTTATGATCGACCCCAAGTGTTAAAACGACCGACCCCAAGTATTTAAATTACCGAACCCAAGTGTTAAACGGATGATTTTTCATATAATGAATAACTTATCACTTTGTATAAAACCACTATATTTAAAACAATATCAACATGTTTCGACAACAATGTTGTCTTCATCAGGATATGTTACTATGATAAATGACAAACAAGTATAGACAAATTAGAATAAATAAGAATAAATTATAACATAGACAAAATATTAAAAAGGAGAGGTGATTAATTACTTACTAATCATAAAAATAGTTATACAAAATTAAATTTAAAAATTATTTAAGGAAAAATAAAATTGCATTTAGATCATAAAATTTTTTAAGAATAATTAATTAAAATAATTAGTCTCAATCAAAAAATCAATAATTATAATTAGTTGTAAGTATTAATAAGAAAATAAATTTAAAAGATGGCTATTTTTAAAAAAGGTTTGGTTATTTATAATATTTAATTTACTATTAATGCTTTTTCTAATTTCTAAAATTTCTAAATTATCCAATTGTATGCCCGTAGTGTTAGTATGTAAAATTTTAAGACCTGTATGTATGTATAAATGCAATTTTATTTTTCCTTAAATAATTTTTAAATTTAATTTTGTATAACTATTTTTATGATTAGTAAGTAATTAATTACCTCTCCTTTTTAATATTTTGTCTATGTTATAATTTATTCTTATTTATTCTAATTTGTCTATACTTGTTTGTCATTTATCATAGTAACATATCCTGATGAAGACAACATTGTTGTCGAAACATGTTGATATTGTTTTAAATATAGTGGTTTTATACAAAGTGATAAGTTATTCATTATATGAAAAATGATGCCACAAAATAAATTTGCGAAGTTTGAAGAAGGATGATTTTTCTTTTACATTGTTTTTTTGGAATTTTTTTTGATTGAGCCGTGTACAGACCATGATTATTAGTCAGAATCCAAAATTTCAGTCGGTTCGGTGCCATTGGGCCGTAGTTTAAAACAATCCCAAATGTGACAAAGTGCCCATAAAACGATGAACATTCAGTATAAAGAAATTGAAAATTCTTCTTTCGGAAGATTTTTTGCTTGATTCGGGTACAAACCATGATTTGTAGTAAGAATACATATTTTGGGTTGTTTCGGTTCCGTAGGTCCTGAGTTACGACCGACCCCAAGTGTTAAAACGACCGAACCGATTACGTGTTAATCCGATTTTTTTTTTAAAATTCTTTTTATGGATGTTTTTTTGATTGAATCGGGTACAGACAATGATTATTGGTCAGAATCCAAAATTTCAGTCGGTTTGGTGCCATAGGGCCTGTGTTAATAATAATCTCAAGTGTGACAAATAGCCCATAAAACGATGAACATTTAGTAGGAAGAAATTGAAAATTCTTCTTTTGGAAGATGTTTTGTTTGATTCGTATACAAACCATGATTTGTGGTAAGAATACAAATTTTGGGTCAGTTCGGTTACATAGGTCCTGAGTAATGATCGACCCCAAGTGTTAAAACGACCGACCCCAAGTATTTAAATGACCGAACCCAAGTGTTAAACTGATGATTTTTCTTTTAATTCTTCTTTTGAAAATTTTTTGATTGAGCCGTGTTCAGACAATGATTCTTATTCAGAATCCAAAATTTCGGTTCGTTCGGTGGCCGTAGTTGAAAACAATCTCAAGTGTGACAAAGTGCCCATTAAACGATGAACATTCAGTATATAGAAATTGAAAATTCTTCTTTCGGAAGATTTTTTGTTTGATTCGGGTACAGAGACCGTGAATTTTAGTAAGAACTCAAAATTTGGGTTGTTTCGGTTCCGTAGGTCTTGAGTTACGACCGACCCCAAGTGTTAAAACGACCGAACCGATTACGTGTTAATCCTATGATGTTTTTAAAAATTATTTTTATGGATGTTTTTTTGATTGAATCGGGTACAGACAATGATTATTGGTCAGAATCCAAAATTTCAGTCGGTTTGGTGCCATAGGGCCTGTGTTAATAATAATCTCAAGTGTGACAAATAGCCCATAAAACGATGAACATTTAGTAGGAAGAAATTGAAAATTCTTCTTTTGGAAGATGTTTTGTTTGATTCGTATACAAACCATGATTTGTGGTAAGAATACAAATTTTGGGTCGTTTCGGTTACATAGGTCCTGAGTTATGATCGACCCCAAGTGTTTAAACGACCGACCCCAGATATTTAAATGACCGAACCCAAGTGTTAAACGGATGATTTTTCTTTTAAATTCTACTTTGGGAAAATTTTTTGTTTGAGCCGTGTTCAGACCATGATTCTTAGTCAGAATCCAAAATTTCAGTTCGTTCGGTGGCCGTAGTTGAAAACAATCTCAAGTGTGACAAAGTGCCCATTAAACGATTAACATTCAGTATAAAGAAAATGAAAATTCTTCTTTCGGAAGATTTTTTGTTTGATTCGGGTACAAACCATGATTTGTGGTAAGAATACATATTTTGGGTTGTTTCGGTTCCGTAGGTCCTGAGTTACGACCGACCCCAAGTGTTAAAACGACCGAACCGATTACGTGTTAATCCGATGATGTTTTTTAAAATTATTTTTATGGATGTTTTTTTGATTGAATCGGGTACAGACAATGATTATTGGTCAGAATCCAAAATTTCAGTCGGTTTGGTGCTATAGGGCCTGTGTTAATAATAATCTCAAGTGTGACAAACAACCCATAAAACGATGAATATTTAGTAAGAAGAAATTGAAAATTCTTCTTTTGGAAGATGTTTTGTTTGATTCGTGTAGAAACCATGATTTGTGGTAAGAATACAAATTTTGGGTCTGTTCGGTTATATAGGTCCTGAGTTATGATCGACCCCAAGTGTTAAAACGACCGACCCCAAGTATTTAAATGACCGAACCCAAGTGTTAAACTGATGATTTTTCTTTTAATTCTTCTTTTGGAAAATTTTTTGATTGACCCGTGTTCAGACAATGATTCTTATTCAGAATATAAAATTTCAGTTCGTTCGGTGGCCGAAGTTGAAAACAATCTCAAGTGTGACAAAGTGCCCATTAAACGATGAACATTCGGTATAAAGAAATTTAAAATTCTTTTTTCGGAAGATTTTTTCTTTGATTCGGGTACAGAAACCGTGAATTTTAGTAAGAACTCAAAATTTGGGTTGTTTCGGTTACATAGGTCCTGAGTTATGACCGACCCCAAGTGTTAAAACGACCGACCCCAAGTATTTAAATTACCGAACCCAAGTGTTAAACGGATGATTTTTCTTTTACAATCTTCTTTTCGAATTTTTTTTCATTGAGCCGTGTACAGACCATGATTCTTAGTCAGAATCCAAAATTTCAGTCGGTTCGGTGCCATTGGGCCGTAGTTTAAAACAATCCCAAGTGTGACAAAGTGCCCATAAAACGATGAACATTCAGTATAAAGAAATTGAAAATTCTTCTTTCGGAAGATGTTTTGTTTGATTCGGGTACAAACCATGATTTGTGGTAAGAATACATATTTTGGGTTGTTTCGGTTCCGTAGGTCCTGAGTTACGACCGACCCCAAGTGTTAAAACGACCGAACCGATTACGTGTTAATCCGATGATGTTTTTAAAAATTATTTGTATGGATGTTTTTTTGATTGAATCTGGTACAGACAATGATTATTGGTCAGAATCCAAAACTTCAGTCGGTTTGGTGCTATAGGGCCTGTGTTAATAATAATCTCAAGTGTGCAAAGAGCCCATAAAACGATGAATATTTAGTAGGAAGAAATTGAAAATTCTTCTTTTGGACGATGTTTTGTTTGATTCGTGTAGAAACCATGATTTGTGGTAAGAATACTAATTTTGGGTCGGTTCGGTTATATAAGTCCTGAGTTATGATCGACCCCAAGTGTTAAAACGACCGACCCCAAGTATTTAAATGACCGAACCCAAAAGTTAAACTGATGATTTTCCTTTTAAATTCTTTATTTAGAAATTTTTTTGGTTGAGCCGTGTTCAGACCATGATTCTTTATCACAATCCAAAATTTCAGTCCGTTCGGTGGCCATAGTTGAAAACAATCTCAAGTGTGACAAAGTGCCCATTAAACGATGAACATTCAGTATAAAGAAATTGAAAATTCTTCTTTCGGAAGATTTTTTGTTTGATTCGGGTACAAACCATGATTTGTGGTAAGAATACATATTTTGGGTTGTTTCGGTTCCATAGGTCCTGAGTTACGACCGACCCCAAGTCTTAAAACGACCGAACCGATTACGTGTTAATCCGATGATGTTTGTTAAAATTATTTTTATGGATGTTTTTTTGATTGAATCGGGTACAGACAATGATTATTGGTCAGAATCCAAAATTTCAGTCGGTTTGGTGCTATAGGGCCTGTGTTAATAATAATCTCAAGTGTGACAAAGAGCCCATAAAACGATGAATATTTAGTAGGAAGAAATTGAAAATTCTTTTTTTGGAAGATGTTTTGTTTGATTCGTGTAGAAACCATGATTTGTGGTAAGAATACAAATTTTGGGTCTGTTCGGTTATATAGGTCCTGAGTTATGATCGACCCCAAGTGTTAAAACGACTGACCCCAAGTATTTAAATGACCGAACCCAAGTGTTAAAATGATGATTTTTCTTTTAATTCTTCTTTTGGAAAATTTTTTGATTGACCCGTGTTCAGACAATGATTCTTATTCAGAATATAAAATTTCAGTTCGTTTGGTGGCCGTAGTTGAAAACAATCTCAAGTGTGACAAAGTGCCCATTAAACGATGAACATTCAGTATAAAGAAATTGAAAATTATTTTTTTGGAAGATTTTTTGTTTGATTCGGGTACAGATACCGTGAATTTTAGTAAGAATTCAAAATTTGGGTTGTTTCGGTTACATAGGTCCTGAGTTATGACCGACCCCAAGTGTTAAAACGACCGACCCCAAGTATTTAAATTACCGAACCCAAGTGTTAAACGGATGATTTTTCTTTTACATTCTTCTTTTGGAGTTTTTTTTGATTGAGCCGTGTACAGACCATGATTCTTAGTCAGAATCCAAAATTTCAGTCGGTTCGGTGCTATTGGGCCGTACATTAAAACAATCTCAAGTGTGACCAAGTGCCCATAAAACGATGAACATTCAGTATAAAGAAATTGAAAATTCTTCTTTTTGAAGATTTTTTGTTTGATTCGGGTACAAACAATGATTATTGGTCAGAATCCAAAGTTCAGTCGGTTTGGTGCTATAGGGCCTGTATTAATAATAATCTCAAGTGTGACAAAGAGCCTATAAAACGATGACCATTTAGTATGAAGAATGATTCAAAATTCTTCTTTTCCAAGATGTTTTGTTTGATTCGTGTACAAACCATGATTTGTGGTAAGAATAGCAACTTTGGGTCGGTTCGGTTACACAGGTCCTGAGTTATGATCGACCCCAAGTGTTAAAACGACCGACCCCAAGTATTTAAATGACCGAACCCAAGTGTTAAACTGATGATTTTCCTTTAAAAATTCTTTATTTAGAAATTTTTTTGGTTGAGCCGTGTTCAGACCATGATTCTTTATCACAATCCAAAATTTCAGTCCGTTCGGTGGCCATAGTTGAAAACAATCTCAAGTGTGACAAAGTGCCCATTAAACGATGAACATTCAGTATAAAGAAATTGAAAATTCTTCTTTCGGAAGATTTTTTGTTTGATTCGGGTACAGAAACCGTGAATTTTAGTATGAACTCAAAATTTGGGTTGTTTCGGTTACATAGGTCCTGAGTTATGACCGACCCCAAGTGTTAAAACGACCGACCCCAAGTATTTAAATTACGGAACCCAAGTGTTAAACGGATGATTTTTCTTTTACAATCTTCATTTCGAATTTTTTTTCATTGAGCCGTGTACAGACCATGATTCTTAGTCAGAATCCAAAATTTCAGTCGTTTCGGTGCCATTTTGCCGTAGTTTAAAACAATCCCAAATGTGACAAAGTGCCCATAAAACGATGAACATTCAGTATAAAGAAATTGAAAATTCCTCTTTCGAAGATTTTTTGTTTGATTCGGGTACAAACCATGATTTGTGGTAAAAATACATATTTAGGGTTGTTTCGGTTCCGTAGGTCCTGAGTTACGACCGACCCCAAGTGTTAAAACGACCGAACCGATTACGTGTTAATCCGATGATGTTTTTAAAAATTATTTTTATGGATGTTTTTTTGATTGAATCGGGTACAGACCATGATTATTGGTCAGAATCCAAAATTTCTGTCGGTTTGGTGATATAGGGCCTGTGTTAATAATAATCTCAAGTGTGACAAAGAGCCCATAAAACGATGAATACTTAGTAGGAAGAAATTAAAAATTCTTCTTTTGGAAGATGTTTTGTTTGATTCGTGTAGAAACCATGATTTGTGGTAAGAATACAAATTTTGGGTCGGTTCGGTTACATAGGTCCTGAGTTATGATCGACCCCAAGTGTTAAAACGACCGACCCCAAGTATTTAAATGACCGAACCCAAGTGTTAAACTGATGATTTTCCTTTTAAATTCTTTATTTAGAAATTTTTTTGGTTGAGCCGTGTTCAGACTATGATTCTCAGTCAGAATCCAAAATTTCAGTCGGTTCGGTGCCATTGGGCCGTAAATTAAAACAATCTCAAGTGTGACAAAGTGCCCATAAAACGATGAACATTTAGTATAAAGAAATTGAAAATTCTTCTTTCTGAAGATTTTTTGTTTGATTCGGGTACAAACAATGATTATTGGTCAGAATCCAAAGTTCAGTCGGTTTGGTGCTATAGGGCCTGTATTAATAACAATCTCAAGTGTGACAAAGAGCCCATAAAACGATGACCATTTAGTATGAAGAATGATTCAAAATTCTTCTTTTCCAAGATGTTTTGTTTGATTCGTGTACAAACCATGATTTGTGGTAAGAATAGCAATTTTGGGTCGGTTCGGTTACACAGGTCCTGAGTTATGATCGACCCCAAGTGTTAAAACGACCGACCCCAAGTATTTAAATTACCGAACCCAAGTGTTAAACGGATGATTTTTCTTTTAAATTCTTCTTTTGGAAATTTTTTTGATTGAGCCGTGTACAGACCATGATTCTTATTCAGAATCCAAAATTTCGGTTCGTTCGGTGGCCTTAGTTGAAAACAATCTCAAGTGTGACAAAGTGCCCATTAAACGATGAACATTCAGTATAAAGAAATTGAAAATTCTTCTTTCGGAAGATTTTTTGTTTGATTCGGGTACAGAGACCGTGAATTTTAGTAAGAACTCAAAATTTGGGTTGTTTCGGTTCCGTAGGTCTTGAGTTACGACCGACCCCAAGTGTTAAAACGACCGAACCGATTACGTGTTAATCCTATGATGTTTTTAAAAAATCTTTTTATGGATGTTTTTTTGATTGAATCGGGTACAGACAATGATTATTGGTCAGAATCCAAAATTTCAGTCGGTTTGGTGCCATAGGGCCTGTGTTAATAATAATCTCAAGTGTGACAAAGAGCCCATAAAACGATGAACATTTAGTAGGAAGAAATTGAAAATTCTTCTTTTGGAAGATGTTTTGTTTGATTCGTATACAAACCATGATTTGTGGTAAGAATACAAATTTTGGGTCGTTTCGGTTACATAGGTCCTGAGTTATGATCGACCCCAAGTGTTTAAACGACCGACCCCAGGTATTTAAATGACCGAACCCAAGTGTTAAACTGATGATTTTTCTTTTAAATTCTACTTTGGGAAAATTTTTTGTTTGAGCCGTGTTCAGACCATGATTCTTAGTCAGAATCCAAAATTTCAGTTCGTTCGGTGGCCGTAGTTGAAAACAATCTCAAGTGTGACAAAGTGCCCATTAAACGATGAACATTCAGTATAAAGAAATTGAAAATTCTTCTTTCGGAAGATTTTTTGTTTGATTCGGGTACAAACCATGATTTGTGGTAAGAATACATATTTTGGGTTGTTTCGGTTCCGTAGGTCCTGAGTTACGACCGACCCCAAGTGTTAAAACGACCGAACCGATTACGTGTTAATCCGATGATGTTTTTTAAAATTATTTTTATGGATGTTTTTTTGATTGAATCGGGTACAGACAATGATTATTGGTCAGAATCCAAAATTTCAGTCGGTTCGGTGCTATAGGGCCTGTGTTAATAATAATCTCAAGTGTGACAAACAGCCCATAAAACGATGAATATTTAGTAAGAAGAAATTGAAAATTCTTCTTTTGGAAGATGTTTTGTTTGATTCGTGTAGAAACCATGATTTGTGGTAAGAATACAAATTTTGGGATTTTTCGGTTATATAGGTCCTGAGTTATGATCGACCCCAAGTGTTAAAACGACCGACCCCAAGTATTTAAATGACCGAACCCAAGTGTTAAACTGATGATTTTTCTTTTAATTCTTCTTTTGAAAAATTTTTTGATTGACCCGTGTTCAGACAATGATTCTTATTCAGAATATAAAATTTCAGTTCGTTCGGTGACCGAAGTTGAAAACAATCTCAAGTGTGACAAAGTGCCCATTAAACGATGAACATTCGGTATAAAGAAATTTAAAATTCTTTTTTCGGAAGATTTTTTCTTTGATTCGGGTACAGAAACCGTGAATTTTAGTAAGAACTCAAAATTTGGCTTGTTTCGGTTACATAGGTCCTGAGTTATGACCGACCCCAAGTGTTAAAACGACCGACCCCAAGTATTTAAATTACCGAACCCAAGTGTTAAACGGATGATTTTTCTTTTGCAATCTTCTTTTCGAATTTTTTTTCATTGAGCCGTGTACAGACCATGATTCTTAGTCAGAATCCAAAATTTCAGTCGGTTCGGTGCCATTGGGCCGTAGTTTGAAACAATCCCAAGTGTGACAAAGTGCCCATAAAACGATGAACATTCAGTATAAAGAAATTGAAAATTCTTCTTTCGGAAGATGTTCTGTTTGATTCGTGTAGAAACCATGATTTGTGGTAAGAATACAAATTTTGGGTCGGTTCGGTTACATAGGTCCTGAGTTATGATCGACCCCAAGTGTTAAAACGACCGACCCCAAGTATTTAAATTTCCGAACCCAAGTGTTAAACGGATGATTTTTCTTTTAAATTCTTCTTTTGGAAATATTTTTGATTGAGCCGTGTACAGACCATGATTCTTATTCAGAATCCAAAATTTCGGTTCGTTCGGTGGCCGTAGTTGAAAACAATCTCAAGTGTGACAAAGTGCCCATTAAACGATGAACATTCAGTATAAAGAAATTGAAAATTCTTCTTTCGGAAGATTTTTTGTTTGATTCGGGTACAGAGACCGTGAATTTTAGTAAGAACTCAAAATTTGGGTTGTTTCGGTTCCGTAGGTCTTGAGTTACGACCGACCCCAAGTGTTAAAACGACCGAACCGATTACGTGTTAATCCTATGATGTTTTAAAAATTCTTTTTATGGATGTTTTTTTGATTGAATCGGGTACAGACAATGATTATTGGTCAGAATCCAAAATTTCAGTCGGTTTGGTGCCATAGGGCCTATGTTAATAATAATCTCAAGTGTGACAAAGAGCCCATAAAACGATGAACATTTAGTAGGAAGAAATTGAAAATTCTTCTTTTGGAAGATGTTTTGTTTGATTCGTATACAAACCATGATTTGTGGTAAGAATACAAATTTTGGGTCGTTTCGGTTACATAGGTCCTGAGTTATGATCGACCCCAAGTGTTTAAACGACCGACCCCAGGTATTTAAATGACCGAACCCAAGTGTTAAACTGATGATTTTTCTTTTAAATTCTACTTTGGGAAAATTTTTTGTTTGAGCCGTGTTCAGACCATGATTCTTAGTCAGAATCCAAAATTTCAGTTCGTTCGGTGGCCGTAGTTGAAAACAATCTCAAGTGTGACAAAGTGCCCATTAAACGATGAACATTCAGTATAAAGAAATTGAAAATTCTTCTTTCGGAAGATTTTTTGTTTGATTCGGGTACAAACCATGATTTGTGGTAAGAATACATATTTTGGGTTGTTTCGGTTCCGTAGGTCCTGAGTTACGACCGACCCCAAGTGTTAAAACGACCGAACCGATTACGTGTTAATCCGATGATGTTTTTTAAAATTATTTTTATGGATGTTTTTTTGATTGAATCGGGTACAGACAATGATTATTGGTCAGAATCCAAAATTTCAGTCGGTTCGGTGCTATAGGGCCTGTGTTAATAATAATCTCAAGTGTGACAAACAGCCCATAAAACGATGAATATTTAGTAAGAAGAAATTGAAAATTCTTCTTTTGGAAGATGTTTTGTTTGATTCGTGTAGAAACCATGATTTGTGGTAAGAATACAAATTTTGGGTCTGTTCGGTTATATAGGTCCTGAGTTATGATCGACCCCAAGTGTTAAAACGACCGACCCCAAGTATTTAAATGACCGAACCCAAGTGTTAAACTGATGATTTTCTTTTAATTCTTCTTTTGAAAATTTTTTTGATTGACCCGTGTTCAGACAATGATTCTTATTCAGAATATAAAATTTCAGTTCGTTCGGTGACCGAAGTTGAAAACAATCTCAAGTGTGACAAAGTGCCCATTAAACGATGAACATTCGGTATAAAGAAATTTAAAATTCTTTTTTCGGAAGATTTTTTCTTTGATTCGGGTACACAAACCGTGAATTTTAGTAAGAACTCAAAATTTGGCTTGTTTCGGTTACATAGGTCCTGAGTTATGACCGACCCCAAGTGTTAAAACGACCGACCCCAAGTATTTAAATTACCGAACCCAAGTGTTAAACGGATGATTTTTCTTTTGCAATCTTCTTTTCGAATTTTTTTTCATTGAGCCGTGTACAGACCATGATTCTTAGTCAGAATCCAAAATTTCAGTCGGTTCGGTGCCATTGGGCCGTAGTTTGAAACAATCCCAAGTGTGACAAAGTGCCCATAAAACGATGAACATTCAGTATAAAGAAATTGAAAATTCTTCTTTCGGAAGATGTTTTGTTTGATTCGGGTACAAACCATGATTTGTGGTAAAAATACATATTTTGGGTTGTTTCGGATCCGTAGGTCCTGAGTTACGACCGACCCCAAGTGTTAAAACGACCGAACCGATTAGTGTTAATCCGATGATGTTTTTAAAAATTATTTGTATGGATGTTTTTTTGATTGAATCGGGTACAGACAATGATTATTGGTCAGAATCCAAAATTTCAGTCGGTTTGGTGCTATAGGGCCTGTGTTAATAATAATCTCAAGTGTGCAAAGAGCCCATAAAACGATGAATATTTAGTAGGAAGAAATTGAAAATTCTTCTTTTGGAAGATGTTTTGTTTGATTCGTGTAGAAACCATGATTTGTGGTAAGAATACTAATTTTGGGTCGGTTCGGTTATATAAGTCCTGAGTTATGATCGACCCCAAGTGTTAAAACGATCGACCCCAAGTATTTAAATGACCGAACCCAAGTGTTAAACTGATGATTTTCCTTTTAAATTCTTTATTTAGAATTTTTTTTAGTTGAGCCGTGTTCAGACCATGATTCTTTATCACAATCCAAAATTTCAGTCCGTTCGGTGGCCATAGTTGAAAACAATCTCAAGTGTGACAAAGTGCCCATTAAACGATGAACATTCAGTATAAAGAAATTGAAAATTCTTCTTACGGAAGATTTTTTGTTTGATTCGGGTACAAACCATGATTTGTGGTAAGAATACATATTTTGGGTTGTTTCGGTTCCATAGGTCCTGAGTTACGACCGACCCCAAGTCTTAAAACGACCGAACCGATTACGTGTTAATCCGATGATGTTTTTTAAAATTATTTTTATGGATGTTTTTTTGATTGAATCGGGTACAGAAATGATTATTGGTCAGAATCCAAAATTTCAGTCGGTTTGGTGCTATAGGGCCTGTGTTAATAATAATCTCAAGTGTGACAAAGAGCCCATAAAACGATGAATATTTAGTAGGAAGAAATTGAAAATTCTTTTTTTGGAAGATGTTTTGTTTGATTCGTGTAGAAACCATGATTTGTGGTAAGAATACAAATTTTGGGTCTGTTCGGTTATATAGGTCCTGATTTATGATCGACCCCAAGTGTTAAAACGACTGACCCCAAGTATTTAAATGACCGAACCCAAGTGTTAAACTGATGATTTTTCTTTTAATTCTTCTTTTGGAAAATTTTTTGATTGACCCGTGTTCAGACAATGATTCTTATTCAGAATATAAAATTTCAGTTCGTTCGGTGGCCGTAGTTGAAAACAATCTCAAGTGTGACAAAGTGCCCATTAAACGATGAACATTCGGTATAAAGAAATTGAAAATTCTTTTTCCGGAAGATTTTTTCTTTGATTCGGGTACAGAAACCGTGAATTTTAGTAAGAACTCAAAATTTGGGTTGTTTCGGTTACATAGGTCCTGAGTTATGACCGACCCCAAGTGTTAAAACGACCGACCCCAAGTATTTAAATTACCGAACCCAAGTGTTAAACGGATGATTTTTCTTTTACAATCTTCTTTTCTAATTTTTTTTGATTGAGCCGTGTACAGACCATGATTCTTAGTCAGAATCCAAAATTTCAGTCGGTTCGGTGCCATTGGGCCGTAGTTTTAAACAATCCCATGTGTGACAAAGTGCCCATAAAACGATGAACATTCAGTATAAAGAAATTGAAGTTTCTTCTTTCGGAAGATTTTTTGTTTGAATCGGGTACAAACCATGATTTGTGGTAAGAATACAAATTTTGGGTCGGTTCGGTTATATTGGTCCTGAGTTATGACCGACCCCAAGTGTTAAAACGACCGACCCCAAGTATTTAAATTACCGAACCCAAGTGTTAAACGGATGATTTTTCTTTTACAATCTTCTTTTCGAATTTTTTTTCATTGAGCCGTGTACAGACCATGATTATTGGTCAGAATCCAAAATTTCTGTCGGTTTGGTGATATAGGGCCTGTGTTAATAATAATCTCAAGTGTGACAAAGAGCCCATAAAACGATGAATATTTAGTAGGAAGAAATTAAAAATTCTTCTTTTGGAAGATGTTTTGTTTGATTCGTGTAGAAACCATGATTTGTGGTAAGAATACAAATTTTGGGTCGGTTCGGTTACATAGGTCCTGAGTTATGATCGACCCCAAGTGTTAAAACGACCGACCCCAAGTATTTAAATGACCGAACCCAAGTGTTAAACTGATGATTTTCCTTTTAAATTCTTTATTTAGAAATTTTTTTGATTGAGCCGTGTTCAGACCATGATTCTTAGTCAGAATCCAAAATTTCAGTCGGTTCGGTGCCATTGGGCCGTACATTAAAACAATCTCAAGTGTGACAAAGTGCCCATAAAACGATGAACATTCAGTATAAAGAAATTGAAAATTCTTCTTTTTGAAGATTTTTTGTTTGATTCGGGTACAAACAATGATTATTGGTCAGAATCCAAAGTTCAGTCGGTTTGGTGCTATAGGGCCTGTATTAATAATAATCTCAAGTGTCACAAAGAGCCCATAAAACGATGACCATTTAGTATGAAGAATGATTCAAAATTCTTCTTTTCCAAGATGTTTTGTTTGATTCGTGTACAAACCATGATTTGTGGTAAGAATAGCAACTTTGGGTCGGTTCGGTTACACAGGTCCTGAGTTATGATCGACCCCAAGTGTTAAAACGACCGACCCCAAGTATTTAAATTACCGAACCCAAGTGTTAAACGGATGATTTTTCTTTTACATTCTTCTTTTGGAGTTTTTTTTGATTGAGCCGTGTACAGACCATGATTCCGAGTCAGAATCCAAAATTTCAGTCGGTTCGGTGCCATTGGGCCGTAGTTTAAAACATTCCCAAATGTGACAAAGTGCCCATAAAACGATGAACATTCAGTATAAAGAAATTGAAAATTCTTTTTTCGGAAGATTTTTTGTTTGATTCGGGTACAAACCATGATTTGTGGTAAGAATACATATTTTGGGTTGTTTCGGTTCCGTAGGTCCTGAGTTACGACTGACCCCAACTGTTAAAATGACCGAACCGATTACGTATTAATCCGATGATGTTTTTAAAAATTCTTTTTATGGATGTGTGGTGTCTTCTATCGGGTAGTAAATAATATCCGTTGATGTTACAATGTTTATTGATTGACAGGTTAATATGGAGAGAGCGCTCAATAGCGGGTACATCCCTTTTATACTTCCCATACTCGCTATCTCGCTCTCATGCCGTCACGTTCATACACATATCCCCACACTTAAATCCTAATTACATAAATATCTCATACTCAAATTTATACAATGCAAATATTTAAATATTTCAATCCAGTAAGTATATGTAATTATTCCTGATCTTCACGTGAAGCGTGGGCGTTGACCTCGAGGGCGTAACCTCCCCTCCCATGGTGTAGGTGACCTGCAAAAATTAGAGGAATTAGGAAATTTGGTCATGTCCACATCCGAGAGTGGACCCAGGTCCAGCAAATCATCAGACCTGTCACACTCCCCCCACCTAACCTTCCTCTCTGAAATCTGATCATGGTGGCGTTTCCAAATTTGTCCCGTAGACATAATTTTAACTAAATAAATCCTATTCCCCTATCTTTTAAAATTTTTTCCTAAAATCCATTTATTATCTGTGATGTAGAGTAATTAAGTATTTCATATGGAAAGAATACGATAGATGGCGGTAAGCATGTAGCTTGCACCATAGCTCGCCAGATGGCATTGGCGTACAAGAAGGAGTCTCAGAGATATACTTTGCGAGCTCCCGTGGCAAGGCTCGAGAGATTTACCTACCCCCGAATAGTAAACAGACGTAGCTAACCAGCTAGGTTATTCCAGTAAATAAACACTTTTATATTCAAAGAACCTTATTTAATAATTACTATCTGCCGAGGAAAGGGCAGACATAACAATTGGCGCAGCCGTATAAGTATAATTGTGTGAAAGTTACGCGTGCGAATAACAATTGGTGCTGGACACGGAGGACTAAGTCACTGCTGGAGTGACTTGCAGTTTTGGCAAGGAATCGGAAGAGATTCTGCTCGAGATTAAGGAGCATTTGGTTCCGTGGCTACGGGCTGAATAAGAAGATTTTTGTTTTAGGAACAGAAGTGAATTACCGCAAGGAGGCGATCTGGTTGTGGATCATTGGATTAATCAGAAGTTTCAAGGTCAAAACGGATCATTGGATTAATAGTTTCAAGGACGAATCTGTGGATCATTGGATTAATCAATTAATCAGAAGACAAGGATAAAACCCAGAGGGAGACCAGAAGAGTTCCTGAGATAAGTATTTTTGATTCTTTGAGAGGGATTATTTGTTATTGTTTTCTTGTTGACTTTTCTTTGCCGATTTATTTGTTGGGAGTTATGGAATCGGGTAGAATACCACCGTTTTGCCATCTCTCCGGAGACTGGGGGTTGTTTCGACTTCGGATAGAGCAATTTTTCGTGATCCATGATGACAAAGCGTCTGTGGAAAAAAAACGGGCTTTTTTATTGAATCTCCTAGAATCAGAAACGTTGACCTTACTAATTAATCTGTGTTTTCCAAGTAAAGTAACGGACTTATCTTTTGATAAACTTTTAGCGCTTCTCGACAAACATTGTAACAAAAATCGTTCACTTTTTAAAGAACGGGAGAATTTTTTTTTAGCGAGGCAACAACAAGGCGAGACGATAAGAGATTTCGCGGTTAGACTTCGTTCTTTAGCAACGTATTGTCAATTCGAAACGAGGCTTGAAAAAAATCTTATAGACATGTTTGCAATCGGGTTGTTACCGGGGCGCGCGAAAGAGAAAATTTTTGTGGAAGGGCAAACGTTATCGTTTAATGAAATAGAAGGACTTGCAGTTAGTATGTCAACTTTGGATAGTGCTAATACAGTAAAATCAGAAGTAAACCTAGTAAAAAAACGAGTTACTAGCGATGGGGTCAAGCGAGATCAGCGTAGGGAACGATCGTCGAGCCCCAAGGGTAGTTTTAACACGAAACCAGCTTATAGGTTAGGATCAAATTCAGGTACGAATTTTAGATCACCCGTGGGTAGTTTTAAAAAACAGTGTTTTATTTGCAAAAGGAATGATCATCTATCGTTTGATTGTAAATTTCGTAATGCGAAATGTTTTAAATGTAAGGGCGTTGGGCATTTACAGAAATTCTGCAAGAATAATCCTATAAATCCCATTTTTGAAAATCACAGGGATAGTAAAGTTTTAGTTGCGTCAATTAGTCCGATTACTGCTGAAATTGAAATTAATAACAAGAAGTTTACGGCAATGATTGATTCCGGTTCATCTTTATGTGTGATGCCGGAGGGTATGTTTAAACGACATTTTAGTTCAATCATTTTGTAACAAGACAAGCGGATTATTTCAGGTTATGGAAATAATCGTTTAAAAGTCGTAGGAAAGGCGATTTTTGATGTGAAATTTAAGGGTAGGAACAAAAATATTAATTTTATTGTAGTAATAAAAGGAACAGAATTAATTGTGGGGAGAGATTTTATGGAATGTTTCGATCTTGGGATAACTTCTCAGGAGACAATTAATTTAGTGACGCCGCAAATGAGGAATGGAGAAAAATTTATTCAAGATTACCCGGAAGTTTTTTCTAACTAGTTGGGTAAATTTAAAAAAAAAAAAATTTAAGTTTTTTTTGTTTTTGTATTTTTTTTTCTTGTGGTTTGTAAATTTTTTAGGTGTCTTTTATAGTGAATAAAGACGCGGGTCCAAATTTTTTTTTTTCAATGCTAGGCCGATCCTATTAACAATAAAAATAAGTTGAGTCTGAATTAAAGTCAATAGTAAAAGACGGAATAAATTCTTCGATTAATTAGTGGGGAGTTTGCTTCCCCGAGAGTACCATTAAGTAGGAGGAAGGGTGATATCATTTTGATATTAGAGTTGTTTGTACATGGCGTTACTTAACAACTTCACCGATCATATTTGTTTGTAGAATTTGTTTGTACATGACGATACTTACAAGCTACCCGATCTCGTTCGTATTAGAATTTGTAGTACATGGCGTTACTCACAAATTATGCGTTCATTTTTTTTTTTATTTTGGAAATTTTAGCTTTTTGTACATGGCGTTACTTAAGTGATAATTTCAAGATACCCGTAGCTTACGTTGGTACATGGCGATACCTTCGAGCTTTAGCTATAGGATTGGGGTTGAACAAATTTTTTCGGTTTGGTACGGAAGAGAATGACATTATGGGTAGACATTTTGTCATTAATGAGGATTTTAGGGGAACACAAAAATATTGCAGTTTTGGCGGCTAACAGATTGCAGCGTTATGGCATTATATTAGCCGGATTTGCGTATAAGGTAGAATTTGTCAAGTCATGTCATAATCATGCGGATTTTCTATCTCGGCTTCCGGTAGAAAATTCTCAAGAAGAATTTGAAGATGATTATGGATCAGATTTTGTGTGTTATGTAGATAAATGCGAGCACATAGATATCAAGCTCATTTCCACAGCTACAGAGACAGACACGGTTATTCAGGAAGTTTTAACGGGTTTGCGTAAGGGCTGGCCAAAACGAGTTGGTCGAGACGATGTACTGTGGAGATTCTGGGTTAAGAGAAACGAAATGTCCATAGTCAAGGATTGCCTTTTCTGGCAACATAGAATTGTCATTCCGAGTTCCTTACAAGAACATGTGCTAGAGTTATTACACAGATCTCATTTAGGAATAGTTAAAATGAAGGGCCTAGCAAAAGCTTATTTTTGGTGGCCGTCACTGAACAATGACATTGAAAAAATGGTTCTAAAATGTGATGATTGCGCGGCTATGAGGCCGGCACCTTGTAAGAGTCATTTGTCGGTGTGGCCGAACCCTGGGGCAACTTGGAGTAGGGTGCATGTAGACTACTGCGGACCGGTAGCAGGAAAAATGTTTCTTGTAATTTGTGACGCTTTTTCCAAGTGGATCGATTGCTTAGAGGTTCCAAGGGCGGATTCGTTTAACACGATTAAGGAATTGAGAAGAATTTTCTCTAATTTTGGTAACCCTGATTGCATAGTTTCGGATAATGGAACAGCATTTTCTAGTGTAGAGTTTAAAGAATTTCTTAAAGAGAATAACATAGAATTTTTAAATTCACCGGTAAAATTCCCTCAGTGTAATGGACAAGCTGAAAATTCAGTTAGAACGGTAAAAATTTAAAAAAAAAAAATTATGGTTAGGAATAATTTTCCAGTAAATTATGTAAGTAGATTATGTGATTTTTTATCTGATTATCGAAATTCGCCACATTGCACAACGGGATTAGAACCGGCAGTCTTGATGTTTGGTAGGAGACTGAAATCAACTTTCAGTAGTTTAATTCCTAAAACCACTCAGGAAGATGTGTCAGAACAGAGAAAAATAGCTAACGATAATATAAAAAGGAGTCAAGATAATCAAATAAGGAATTATGGGGGCGTAAAAATTAGGAATTTACATGTTGGTCAAAAGTGTCTGGTCAAGGACTTCCGTCAGGTGAATAAAGTTGGTTGGGTTAGAGGTATTGTAGAAAGGAAAGTGGGTAAAAAAGTTTATATCGTTAGGATCTGTGGTACTCCGTTGACTTGGAAGAGACATATTGATCAGTTAAAGAGTTTATCTGTGAGATGGGAAGAGGAGAGTGAAGATAATAACCCACCCACCGCGTCTGAGGTCACGAAATGCGCTTCAGACGAGTTGGGGACCTCAGCTTTGTTGAAGGGGCTAACGTGGAGTTCTCTTGATTTCAGATTACCAGCGGATGATCGAGAGCAAACTACTCAACTAAGACCTTGGGAAGGAAAGCTCCGTTCAAGGCGTTCATAAAGGTCCCTCCCAGAGAAACAGAAATATTTAAGTTGAAATATTTAAAATCATGTCTATGTTTGGTTGAATTTAGAGTATAAAATCATGTATAAATGAAATATTTAAAATCCTATTTTTTTTGTCAAATTGTATAACTTCTTTGAAAAGAACATGTCTTGTATTTATTGTAGCCAGGGCTTGAGGTTAGGTGGGGGAGGGTGTGATGTAGAGTAATTAAGTATTTCATATGGAAAGAATACGATAGATGGCGGTAAGCATGTAGCTTGCACCATAGCTCGCCAGATGGCATTGGCGTACAAGAAGGAGTCTCAGAGATATACTTTGCGAGCTCCCGTGGCAAGGCTCGAGAGATTTACCTACCCCCGAATAGTAAACAGACGTAGCTAACCAGCTAGGTTATTCCAGTAAATAAACACTTTTATATTCAAAGAACCTTATTTAATAATTACTATCTGCCGAGGAAAGGGCAGACATAACAATTGGCGCAGCCGTATAAGTATAATTGTGTACTAATTTTGGGTCGGTTCGGTTATATAAGTCCTGAGTTATGATCGACCCCAAGTGTTAAAACGACCGACCCCAAGTATTTAAATGACCGAACCCAAGTGTTAAACTGATGATTTTCCTTTTAAATTCTTTATTTAGAAATTTTTTTAGTTGAGCCGTGTTCAGACCATGATTCTTTATCACAATCCAAAATTTCAGTCCGTTCGGTGGCCATAGTTGAAAACAATCTCAAGTGTGACAAAGTGCCCATTAAACGATGAACATTCAGTATAAAGAAATTGAAAATTCTTCTTTCGGAAGATTTTTTGTTTGATTCGGGTACAAACCATGATTTGTGGTAAGAATACATATTTTGGGTTGTTTCGGTTCCATAGGTCCTGAGTTACGACCGACCCCAAGTCTTAAAACGACCGAACCGATTACGTGTTAATCCGATGATGTTTTTTAAAATTATTTTTATGGATGTTTTTTTGATTGAATCGGGTACAGACAATGATTATTGGTCAGAATCCAAAATTTCAGTCGGTTTGGTGCTATAGGGCCTGTGTTAATAATAATCTCAAGTGTGACAAAGAGCCCATAAAACGATGAATATTTAGTAGGAAGAAATTGAAAATTCTTTTTTTGGAAGATGTTTTGTTTGATTCGTGTAGAAACCATGATTTGTGGTAAGAATACAAATTTTGGGTCTGTTCGGTTATATAGGTCCTGAGTTATGATCGACCCCAAGTGTTAAAACGACTGACCCCAAGTATTTAAATGACCGAACCCAAGTGTTAAACTGATGATTTTTCTTTTAATTCTTCTTTTGGAAAATTTTTTGATTGACCCGTGTTCAGACAATGATTCTTATTCAGAATATAAAATTTCAGTTCGTTCGGTGGCCGTAGTTGAAAACAATCTCAAGTGTGACAAAGTGCCCATTAAACGATGAACATTCGGTATAAAGAAATTGAAAATTCTTTTTCCGGAAGATTTTTTCTTTGATTCGGGTACAGAAACCGTGAATTTTAGTAAGAACTCAAAATTTGGGTTGTTTCGGTTACATAGGTCCTGAGTTATGACCGACCCCAAGTGTTAAAACGACCGACCCCAAGTATTTAAATTACCGAACCCAAGTGTTAAACGGATGATTTTTCTTTTACAATCTTCTTTTCTAATTTTTTTTGATTGAGCCGTGTACAGACCATGATTCTTAGTCAGAATCCAAAATTTCAGTCGGTTCGGTGCCATTGGGCCGTAGTTTTAAACAATCCCATGTGTGACAAAGTGCCCATAAAACGATGAACATTCAGTATAAAGAAATTGAAGTTTCTTCTTTCGGAAGATTTTTTGTTTGAATCGGGTACAAACCATGATTTGTGGTAAGAATACAAATTTTGGGTCGGTTCGGTTATATAGGTCCTGAGTTATGACCGACCCCAAGTGTTAAAACGACCGACCCCAAGTATTTAAATTACCGAACCCAAGTGTTAAACGGATGATTTTTCTTTTACAATCTTCTTTTCGAATTTTTTTTCATTGAGCCGTGTACAGACCATGATTATTGGTCAGAATCCAAAATTTCTGTCGGTTTGGTGATATAGGGCCTGTGTTAATAATAATCTCAAGTGTGACAAAGAGCCCATAAAACGATGAATATTTAGTAGGAATAAATTAAAAATTCTTCTTTTGGAAGATGTTTTGTTTGATTCGTGTAGAAACCATGATTTGTGGTAAGAATACAAATTTTGGGTCAGTTCGGTTACATAGGTCCTGAGTTATGATCGACCCCAAGTGTTAAAACGACCGACCCCAAGTATTTAAATGACCTAACCCAAGTGTTAAACTGATGATTTTCCTTTTAAATTCTTTATTTAGAAATTTTTTTGATTGAGCCGTGTTCAGACCATGATTCTTAGTCAGAATCCAAAATTTCAGTCGGTTCGGTGCCATTGGGCCGTACATTAAAACAATCTCAAGTGTGACAAAGTGCCCATAAAACGATGAACATTCAGTATAAAGAAATTGAAAATTCTTCTTTTTGAAGATTTTTTGTTTGATTCGGGTACAAACAATGATTATTGGTCAGAATTCAAAGTTCAGTCGGTTTGGTGCTATAGGGCCTGTATTAATAATAATCTCAAGTGTGACAAAGAGCCCATAAAACGATGACCATTTAGTATGAAGAATGATTCAAAATTCTTCTTTTCCAAGATGTTTTGTTTGATTCGTGTACAAACCATGATTTGTGGTAAGAATAGCAACTTTGGGTCGGTTCGGTTACACAGGTCCTGAGTTATGATCGACCCCAAGTGTTAAAACGACCGACCCCAAGTATTTAAATTACCGAACCCAAGTGTTAAACGGATGATTTTTCTTTTACATTCTTCTTTTGGAGTTTTTTTTTATTGAGCCGTGTACAGACCATGATTCCGAGTCAGAATCCAAAATTTCAGTCGGTTCGGTGCCATTGGGCCGTAGTTTAAAACATTCCCAAATGTGACAAAGTGCCCATAAAACGATGAACATTCAGTATAAAGAAATTGAAAATTCTTTTTTCGGAAGATTTTTTGTTTGATTCGGGTACAAACCATGATTTGTGGTAAGAATACATATTTTGGGTTGTTTCGGTTCCGTAGGTCCTGAGTTACGACTGACCCCAACTGTTAAAATGACCGAACCGATTACGTGTTAATCCGATGATGTTTTTAAAAATTCTTTTTATGGATGTGTGGTGTCTTCTATCGGGTAGTAAATAATATCCGTTGATGTTACAATGTTTATTGATTGACAGGTTAATATGGAGAGAGCGCTCAATAGCGGGTACATCCCTTTTATACTTCCCATACTCGCTATCTCGCTCTCATGCCGTCACGTTCATACACATACCCCCACACTTAAATCCTAATTACATAAATATCTCATACTCAAATTTATACAATGCAAATATTTAAATATTTCAATCCAGTAAGTATATGTAATTATTCCTGATCTTCACGTGAAGCGTGGGCGTTGACCTCGAGGGCGTAACCTCCCCTCCCATGGTGTAGGTGACCTGCAAAAATTAGAGGAATTAGGAAATTTGGTCATGTCCACATCCGAGAGTGGACCCAGGTCCAGCAAATCATCAGACCTGTCACACTCCCCCCACCTAACCTTCCTCTCTGAAATCTGATCATGGTGGCGTTTCCAAATTTGTCCCGTAGACATAATTTTAACTAAATAAATCCTATTCCCCTATCTTTTAAAATTTTTTCCTAAAATCCATTTATTATCATTACTTCTTAAATCCCTGGTTAAAACTTTAGAACCAACCTCAAAGTCCTTTTTAAATTTTCTTCCTCTATAATACTTTTTCTGTTTATGCTGGCTCAATAACATTTTGTTTTTAACCGTGTTGTCAATTCCTTTAAAACCTTGACTCTCAACATTATCCACTATTGGAATAATCATATTAAAAATTGATCTAATCTTCCTACCCAACATTAATGTACTAGGCTCAATGCCCGTAGACATTGAAGGCGTATTTCTAAAATCAACTAAAAATGTCAAAAGTTTATCTTCAAAATCAGTAGGAAATTTATTATTTACCATAATTTTTTTCAAAAAATTCTTCACTGTTTTAACCCCATTTTCAGCTAAACCGTTAGAAGCAGGATGCTGTACAGCTGAAGTCAATGATTCTATATTATAATTATGACAAAATTCCTTAAAAACTGACGATGTGAAAGCTGTACCATTGTCACTTACAATTTGTTCCGGGATTCCGAACATAGAAAATAATCTTTTCAAAACTTTTATTGTACAAAACGAATCTACCTTATTCACAATATGACAGTCTATCCATTTTGTAGTTGCATCAACAATTATTAAAAAATTATGACCTCCCAACGGCCCCATGAAGTCGATATGCAATCTACTCCAGATTAACCCATTGATTGGCCAAGGTGCCAACTCAACTTTACATGGAGTAGGTAAACATTCCATGCATCGAGCACACTGTTTCACAGTTGCTTCCATATCATTGTTCATTCCGAGCCAAAAAAAATAATTTCGAGCAAGACTTTTCGATTTTACAATGCCTAAATGTGATTGATGTAAAAAATTCAATATAATTTCCCTTAATTCCCTTGGAACTACAAATTTATTATTATAAAATAAACATGAATTATAAGTCGATAATTTATTCCTAAAATACCAGAATTTCAATAAATCATCCTTTAAGAACTTTTTATCCGGCCAACCATTTGCTGTGAACTCGATAATGCTCGCTATATTTACATCATTAATCGAAAACTGTTTCATCGTTTCCGCATTTAATGTTGTTTCTGAGTCGATTATGTTCACAAACTCTGACTCAACCGTATTCACGTTTAAAGTATCAATATAATTTAAAAAATAATAGCTAGCATCAATATCGACGCTACACACATCTAAATTATCCTTATTATTAATCGGCATTCGTGATAAGAAATCCGCTTTGTTATTACCTGACTTAATATGCTCTATACTATAGTCAAAAGTCTGGAGTATTAGTGCGTACCTCTGCAGACGGTTAGCGGCCAGCACAGGTACTTGCTTATCCGTGTTCAAAATGTGTACTAACGATTTATTGTCGCAAGCCAAAACAAATTTATTGCCGTATAAATACTGAAAGAATTTCTTCAACCCAAAAATTATAGCACACGCTTCCTTATCTAAAATAGAGTACTTTAATTCTGTTTCTGACAATAATCGGCTAGCAAATGCGATAGGTCTCTCTAAACCATTATCATATACATGGCAAATCACCGCTGCTAACGCTTTTTCAGATGCGTCTGAATTAAGTTTAATTGGTAAATTAGGATCAAAATGCACTAAAATATTATCTGACGTCAGCAGTTTCTTAACTCGCTCAAACGCAATATTACATTTCTCAGACCACACATACTTTACTCCCCTTTTTAACAAGTTATACAATGGAGACAAAATACCTGAAATATTGTGAACAAAAGTTCTATAATAAGAAATAACCCCGAGTAAACTCCTTAGTTCCGAAACATTCCTCGGTATTGCTATTTGAGTAATCGCACAGATTTTATTTTCTAAAGGCATAACTCCTTTCCGCGAAATTCTAAAACCTAAATATTCTATCTCAGTTTCTAGAAAAGAACACTTATTTTCATTAATAGTTAAACCACAATCACTTAACTTGCTAAGTACAGATTCACAAATAGAAAATAATTCCTCTTCAGAATTAAACAAAATATCATCTAGAAATATACGAACGTTACGAAGTCTACCTACTACCGCCTGAATAAATTGCATAAATATAGCCGGGCTTGTGGTCAAACCGAAAGGCAATACTTTAAACCTGAATAAACCTACATGCGTACTTATCACACATAATTTTCTCGACTTCTCGTTTAACGAAATCTGACCAAAAGCATTACTTTTATTTTATTTTATTTTATTTTTATTTTGCAGAAACAAACAGTACATTATTACATAATGGGAAATAGTTACAAAGTTATAGAATTAATACAATAATTGGTACCAATGACATGTCTCTGTTGTGTACTTATGTTTTTGTGAGATAAATAATACATTATACCTAAATTAAATTAATAAATTATTGAAGGAGAGGGGTGTGTGAGAGTGTTTGTATGTGTGAGGGTGCGCGTGAGGGTGTGTGGATGTGTGTGGATGTGTGTATTATGTGTGTGAATTCAGTGTGCTAAAAATGTTTTTCTTAAATAGAGGGAGGGAATCAAAAAATATATCGGTATTTGTGGTTTTTTGAATTGAGTTGAATCTTTGAAGGATGCGAGAAATGGGGGAGTTGGCCGCAGCGTTCGTATTATTACTAGTTGTGTAAAAAAGGTTGGTGTGGCGAGTTCTTTTAGAAGGGATGTTAAAATTTATTTGAGATAGAAGTTCTGGGCAGTCTATTTCGTTATGTATTATTTTATGGAGAAATGTCATGTCAGCAACCGTTCGCCTGGATTTTAGGGATTGGAGAGTGCCGATGTAATTATTGTTGTATTTATAACCGAGATACTTAATAAATTTATTTTGTATGCGCTCTATGCTATTGACGTATTGGGTGTATTTGGGATTCCAGACAGGCGATGCAAATTCCAGTGTACTTCTGACTAGTGAGGAGTAAAGCATTACTAGAGTATGTGGATTTCTAAATAATTTACTTAGACGTAGTATGAAACCCAACATTTTGTAAGATCTATCAGTGATTGAATCAATGTGCGTATTAAATATAAGTTTACTGTCTAAATAGACTCCAAGGTCCTTACATTCATTTTTTGAGATCACGGGTTCATCGCAGAGTGAATATGAAAAGTTAATTATGTGTTTGTTTCTAGTAAAGGACATAGTGTGGCATTTAGAAACATTGAGGTCTAAATAGTTAGCTGTGCAATAGTTGCAGAGCCTATCTAAGTCACTTTGTAGCTCTTTACAGTCCGATAGAGAGCGAACCGTTTTGTAAATTTTCATATCATCTGCAAACAATAAAAATTTAGAGTGTTGGAAACATGAGCCTATGTCGTTTAAGTATATATTAAAGAAGAGCGGACCAAGGTGGGAACCCTGAGGGACACCCGAGGTTACGTTGATTATTTTGGATAAAACTCCATTTATTGAGACAACTTGACTACGATTGCTAATGTATGATTTAATCCATCTAAACAAGTCACCATGTATTCCAAGACGAGTGAGTTTATTTAACAGAATTGAGTGGATAACGCGGTCGAAAGCCTTTGAGAAGTCGGTGTACATAGCATCGACCTGCACCCTTTCGTCCATATTGCTCTGCAAATAGTTGACAAATAGGGCAAGGTTAGATGTTGTAGACCGATATTTCATGAATCCGTGTTGGTTCTGTGAAATTGTTGTAGTGATAGTTGGGTAAAGTTGGTCGTAAACGATTTTTTCAAGAATTTTACTTAAGATGGGAAGTTGAGAGATAGGTCTGTAATTTGTTACGTCATGTTTGTCACCCTTTTTGAAGATGGGAGTTATTACGGCAGACTTCCACTTATGAGGAAACGTACCTTCACTTAATGATTTTTTGAAAATTGCACTGACCGGAGGAGTTATATATTTACTACAATTACGTATGAAGATACCAGGCAAACTATCTAAACCAGGTCCTTTGTTAATGTCAATGGATGATAGATATTTGTAAGTAATATCGTCGTTGATTGTAATTGAGGATATTGCTGTGTTATTCAGCGGATCAGATTCATGAACATCAGATGATAAATTTTGGGTGTGATCGGTGAAGACGGTAGAGAAATGATCAGCAAATAGATCGGTAATCTCCTTACTATTGTGTGCGATTCTTGAGCCATATGTTAGGTGTTCAGGTATGGAAGGAGATTTTCTTTGCGTTTTGACAAAGCTCCATACTTTTTTTACATTATTTTGTATGGCATGTTCTAAGTGTGAAATATAATTGTGGTATGTGAGAGTAGCGATTTTCTTTTGTCGTTTACGGAGCAGTGAAAAGGTTTGGTAATCTAGTGGGTTCTTGTGACGTTTCCAGGCTCGAAAGAATTTGAGCTTTTCTTTTGTAATATTGATAAGAGCCGATGAGTACCACGTTGGGAATGTGTTTGTTTTCAGAATTTTCTTTGGAACAAAGTTATCAATTAAGGCGTCAATGATTAAGTAAAAGCTGTTAACCGCCGTGTTGACGTCTTGTGCGTTTAAGACAGAAGACCAGTTTTTGACAGAGCGTCGTTGACTAGGTCATAGTTGACTTTATTGAATAATTTGATCGTTTGGGGTTGGGAAGTAGTTGTAGGGACGTGAATATTAAGTTCAACTATTAGGGATATGTGATGTGTGTCCTCCTGAACCAGAGGGGAGTCGGCAGGAGAGACGCAGACTATGGTGTTACAGAGCACTAGGTCAAGTGTTCTACCGTGCCTATTTGGTATGTGGTTGTATTGTTTTAAATCTGAATAAGATAGACAGTTTAGGAGGGTAGTGGAGCAAAGGTCAGTACCGCGGGGATGATGTGTGGTGTTCCAACTGATATTAGGCATGTTGTAATCTCCAATTAAAAGGAAGATATCATTTGGATAGTTTGTGGTTAGATCGGATATTCTGGACGTATGACTGTTGAGAAGAGATAATCGCTGAGTGTTTGATAGCTTTGGACCGACTCCGGGTAAGTACGAACAACAGATGTGAATATTAAATATACGACGTTTTGGGTCTCTTAGTACTATTGAAATCCAAATGTCCTCAGCTTCCGAGCTCCATGACTCGTGTGAATGTACAGTAAATTTTTTTTTAATACCAATTGCGACACCACCTCCTTTGGTTTTACCCGTAAGGGACGTGTCTCTGTCTTTTCTGTAAATATTGTACCTGGAGTCGAAGAGCTCGTTATCAGATATACTGTCTACTAACCAAGTTTCAGTAATTAAAATTATATCAAATTCATTTATCAGAACATTGTGATAAAACTCGTTCGTTTTAGTACAAAGGCCACGTGCATTTTGGTAAAAAATTATTATTTTTTCAGACATTGGAGAATGAAGTAAATTACCGATTTATGATTGTTTGCCACAAGTCCACTGGAATATGCATTCGGCGAGTGTATCGCTGGATAATATACTGAATGTGCAAGTGTGTAGGTATGGTTGTTGAACATTTTAGCTGTTGATACCGATAGAATGAATGTGTTGTTATGATGTGTTTTGTGCGCTGGAGTAAAGGGTAGGTAATTATGATTTAATGAAATATAAGTGAAGTGGATAGGAAGGGTAGAAGTTTTTATAGTTATACCAGGTTTGATAATTGCGCAGGGCAAGTTATCAGGATTGCAGGAGAGGTTTCGTTCTTTCTTATGTAAATCTTGGCGTTTCGCACCCATAAAAAACTAAAGTTATTAGCGATTTTAAACTCTTTCGCGGACCGTAATAAATATTTATTTCTTCTTGTGAGATGGTCGTTAATAAATATTTTTCCTCCGACTAAACCTATGCTACTGCAGTTGAGTCCCTTCTTCATCTTGATGGCAGCAATCAATTCGTCCTTCAATTTCTTGCTAGCAAATTTGGCCACAATGTTTCGGGGGCGGGGATCACGGGGGGTAACAGGTCCAGGACCATCGGGTAGAGGATGTTGGCGTATTTTCACCCTGCTGGCGTAAAGAATATCTTCTCTGTTTATTGTATATCCCACATTGGTTGCAACTTTTAAAATGGTGTCAGCAAGGTTCTCGTTGTTTTTTTCTGGGATTCCGAAGATTTCAATATTATTTTCGAGCAGCTGTTGGTCGTGGTTACTATTCCTTATGTCGAGGTGATTTACGATTTTCTTGAGATCAGCAATCTCGCCTTCAAGCCTAACTGACTTTGTTTTTTCTTCTTTTAGATGAAGGTCCATAGTTTTTAGTTTTCCTTCGTAGTCGTCGATTTTTTTTGACATAAAATCTATTGTCTTTATGAGGTCCCGGATTTCAGATTTAAAAGACATTTGAAAGTTTTCGAATTTTAGATCAATGTGCTTTAATAATTCGGAGTCATCGGACTGCAACTTCTTAGGAGGCATTGCAAATTTTTAAAATATTTTAGAAGTTGTTTATGTCAATCACGGCCAATAGGAGAGGGCGGTGGCAGCAATAAGCCAATAACAAGGCTGCGAGAACAAATGGCGGCGATTACACCCAATCACAGCTGTCAAAACGAGGATGACAGGTAGATTTGCAGGAGTCACTGATATAAGGTTAGAAATTATAATTTTGTGTTTGAATTTAAAGCAAATTATTCTGCACAGAGAACGCGAATAACAGTTTCACTTATGGATTCCACTAAGCTCTATTCGTTTTACTGGAACTGGATTGAGATGATATAGAAATGAACAGTTTTAACAGTTAACACAATAAGCGTAATTTGAACAGGTATATGTACATGTATGATGCCAATAATTACGCAAATCTATTTTCGCAAAAAATTTCGCACCATTTAAATATGAAATTAAATCTTCTATACGAGGCAATGGATATTTCAACTTCGCTAACATAGGGTTTAATGTGGTTTTAAAATCGGTACAAATTCTAATTGAACCGTCTTTCTTTTTTACAACAACAATCGGACTAGCCAAATCACTTATTGCTACCTTTTCAATTATATCTTCACGTAACATCTTATTTAATTCCTCCTCTACCTTTCCACGTAAACTAAAAGGTAACGGTCTTGGATTTACAAACTTTGGCCTGAACTCCGAAATAACTTCGATGTTAGCTTCATAACCTATAAGCCTACCCGATTTTTCTGAAAACACATGAGCATATTTTTTCTTTAAACTATTACGAAAATTTAATTGATTATCACAACTAGTCTCACTGGTATTTACCGAATTTATTCCACTTAATCCGATGCCGAAAACGTGTAAAAAATTTCTACCAACAATCGTAGAATTACCGTTTTTAATTATTATAAACTGCGTATCTACACTTTTATTTAAAAATAACACACTTAAATTAACTTTACCTACAATATTTAACCGTTTCCCGTCATATCCTGACAATTGAATATCGCATCTTTCCAATTCATAAGAAACAAAATCTTTTAAATACACTTCATATGGAATTGCATTAATTTCAGCGCCGGTGTCAACAATCGCTCGCAGAACAGTGTTACCAATAATGAGATCTACGAATATCGGTTCCGGCCCCGTGCCGTCATGCAACATAAAAAACCGAATTTAATCGTTTATTCTTATTACCTACATTAATTTTACTATTTTTACACACATTACTAGGATGACCCGATTTATTGCATCGATTACAAAAAATATTCTTCCAACAATCTTTCTGCAAATGATTCGTTTTTCCGCACAAAAAACATTTTTTTAATGCAATATTTACTGGCGTCTTACTACGCACTGCACTTTTAAATCTGATCGGACTATCCGACCTGGATTTACGGACAACATTACTATCCTTATGCACAACATTTAAATTCGTATTAACTTTCTAAAAATTAACAACATGTTCCCATGAAGCTGCTAACTGAATGCATTCCGAAAAAGAAGTATTTACCCCCTCAACGAACAACTTATGTTTCAATTTTTCATTGAAAATTCCAATAATGAATATGTCTTTTAAACAAGGTTCCAGCCTCAATTCAAAATTGCACGTCAAACTCAGTCCTCGCAACCTAGCAGCGTAATCTTTAATAGATTCGTTAGCTAGCTGTTTACACTTATAAAATAACTCACGCGACTCGAAAATATTTTGAATAAGTTTGCAATGTGAATCAAATAGTTTACATAAATCATCAAAAGAACAAACAGAAACCTTTTTAGGGAAACATAGATCACATAATAAAGAGAAAGTTTCTTCGGTGAGGCAACTCAGCAAAAATGCTCTTTTGCGTTCTTGTGACTCAACTATGTCATCATGTAAAATGAAGGCCTGATCCAGTCGTTCCTTGAACAATGACCAGTTTCCCGTTCTGCAACAGAACGTCCCCAAATTTTTACAAACACCCTCCATTGGGGGAAGAGCTGAAACAAAATAATCAAGACTACTTATCTCAGCACTTCCAAGAAGGCTACACTCCGAGGTCCACGTTCCACGTTCCACGTGCACGCCACCCAGAGCCGTAGATCACCGTTCCCGCCTGGCTCCGTCTCCCGACAGCTGCGGATCCAATCCCTTCTCCGAGGTCTTCCTTCCCAGACTGCAGCGACTGAAACCACGTCCCGGTTTCCGGCTAATCCACACGATGATGATCTTGACCCGATCCTCGATCCTTGTACCCCGTTACACGGTGTACCCTTGTGTATCCTTGACACGATCCTTGTACCCCGTTACGCGGTGTACCCTACGACAATAATTTTGCAACTTGCCGTACCCACACACGCGTATATTTGCGTGTGGCTGCTCCAAATTCTTCTTAACGCAATCGCTCCTGCGATCGGCCAATTTCCTGACAATCCTTCAGATTCCGAAATCTACCGCGTAGATTCTTCCAATTTAAGTTAAATAAAACTACCGTGCTGCGCCAACTGTGGTGTCTTCTATCGGGTAGTAAATAATATCCGTTGATGTTACAATGTTTATTGATTGACAGGTTAATATGGAGAGAGCGCTCAATAGCGGGTACATCCCTTTTATACTTCCCATACTCGCTATCTCGCTCTCATGCCGTCACCCTCATACACATACGTCACAGGATGTTTTTTTGATTGAATCGTGTACAGACAATGATTATTGGTCAGAATCCAAAATTTCAGTTGGTTTGGTGCTATAGAGCCTGTGTTAATAATAATCTCAAGTGTGACAAAGTGCCCATTAAACGATGAACATTCAGTATAAAGAAATTGAAAATTATCTTTTCGGAAGATTTTTTCTTTGATTCGGGTACAGAGACTGTGAATTTTAGTAAGAACTCAAAATTTGGGTTGTTTCGGTTACATAGGTCCTGAGTTATGACCGACCCCAAGTGTTAAAACGACCGACCCCAAGTATTTAAATTACCGAACCCAAGTGTTAAACGGATGATTTTTCTTTTACAATCTTCTTTTCTAACTTTTTTTGATTGAGCCGTGTACAGACCATGATTCTTAGTCAGAATCCAAAATTTCAGTCGGTTCGGTGCCATTGGGCCGTAGTTTTAAACAATCCCATGTGTGACAAAGTGCCCATAAAACGATGAACATTCAGTATAAAGAAATTGAAGTTTCTTCTTTCGGAAGATTTTTTGTTTGAATCGGGTACAAACCATGATTTGTGGTAAGAATACATATTTTGGGTTGTTTCGGTTCCGTAGGTCCTGAGTAACGACCGACCCCAAGTGTTAAAACGACCGAACCGATTACGTGTTAATCCGATGATGTTTTTTAAAATTATTTTTATGGATGTTTTTTTGATTGAATCGGGTACAGACAATGATTATTGGTCAGAATCCAAAATTTCAGTCGGTTTGGTGCTATAGGGCCTGTGTTAATAATAATCTCAAGTGTGACAAAGAGCCCATAAAACGATGAATATTTAGTAGGAAGAAATTGAAAATTCTTCTTTTGGAAGATGTTTTGTTTGATTCGTGTAGAAACCATGATTTGTGGTAAGAATACAAATTTTGGGTCGGTTCGGTTATATAGGTCCTGAGTTATGATCGACCCCAAGTGTTAAAACGACCGACCCCAAGTATTTAAATGACCGAACCCAAGTGTTAAACTGATGATTTTTCTTTTAATTCTTCTTTTGGAAAATTTTTTGATTGACCCGTGTTCAGACAATGATTCTTATTCAGAATATAAAATTTCAGTTCGTTCGGTGGCCGTAGTTGAAAACAATCTCAAGTGTGACAAAGTGCCCATTAAACGATGAACATTCAGTATAAAGAAATTGAAAATTATTTTTTCGGAAGATTTTTTCTTTGATTCGGGTACAGAGACCGTGAATTTTAGTAAGAACTCAAAATTTGGGTTGTTTCGGTTACATAGGTCCTGAGTTATGACCGACCCCATGTGTTAAAACGACCGACCCCAAGTATTTAAATTACCGAACCCAAGTGTTAAACGGATGATTTTTCTTTTACAATCTTCTTTTCTAATTTTTTTTGATTGAGCCGTGTACAGACCATGATTCTTAGTCAGAATCCAAAATTTCAGTCGGTTCGGTGCCATTGGGCCGTAGTTTTAAACAATCCCATGTGTGACAAAGTGCCCATAAAACGATGAACATTCAGTATAAAGAAATTGAAGTTTCTTCTTTCGGAAGATTTTTTGTTTGAATCGGGTACAAACCATGATTTGTGGTAAGAATACATATTTTGGGTTGTTTCGGTTCTGTAGGTCCTGAGTAACGACCGACCCCAAGTGTTAAAACGACCAAACCGATTACGTGTTAATTCGATGATGTTTTTAAAAATTATTTTTATGGATGTTTTTTTGATTGAATCGGGTACAGACAATGATTATTGGTCAGAATCCAAAATTTCAGTCGGTTTGGTACTATAGGGCCTGTGTTAATAATAATCTCAAGTGTGACAAAGAGCCCATAAAACGATGAATAATTAGTAGGAAGAAATTGAAAATTCTTCTTTTGGAAGATGTTTTGTTTGATTCGTGTGAAAACCATGATTTGTGGTAAGAATTCAAATTTTGGGTCGGTTCGGTTACATAGGTCCTGAGTTATGATCGACGCCAAGTGTTAAAACGACCGACCCCAAGTATTTAAATGACCGAACCCAAGTGTTAATCTGATGACTTTTCTTTTAAATTCTTCTTTTGGAAGATTTTTTGATTGAGTTGTGTACAGACCATGATTCTTAGTCAGAATCCAAAATTTCAGTCGGTTCGGTGCCATTCGGCCGTAGTTTAAAACAATCTCAAGTGTGACAAAGTGCCCATAAAACGATGAACCTTCAGTATAAAGAAATTGAAAATTCTACTTTTGGAAGATTTTTTGTTCGATTCGTGTACAGACCATGATTTAGTCAGTATTTAAAATTTGCGTCGGTTCGGTTCCATAGGTCATGAGTTATGCCCGACCCCAAGTGTTAAAACGACCGACCCCAAGTATTTGAACGACCGAGCCCAAGTGTTAACAAGTATTATTAACAAGTGTTATTTTTAAGATAACAGTGAAAAGCGTTTTTATAGAGAGCATAACCTAAAAATGCTACGCATTATAATTTAATTTTGCCTAAAAAAACACTTTTATTATGTCATTGATTGTAATAATTTATTATGCTTCACAATATTTTAGGTTATATGATAAAATCTTACCGTTAATTGAAGAATCCCTTCACATGGCAATAATTGTATTAATCCTTCGCCGGCGTGACATTTTATAAAATGCGAAAGGAAAGGATTCACACGATTCACACGCGAATGGCGGCGCAAATTTCAACAAAATCACCGAGACAGTGTTGCCAACTTTATTTTGACCAATTCACAATTTGTGGTACCGCAAACCATCAGAAAACCACTAAATTTGGCTATCCTTCAAACCACCAGAAAACCACCGTATTATGCCAGTAAGTTAATACCTAACTATTATTTTTTTACAGTGAATACCGCACAAAAGTCCCAACTGTTCCCGTCTGGAGCCAGTGAGACTATGGCATCCCCAATCGGGGTATGTTATGAGGCTGAAGGTAGTGGGGAGGGGAAGGAGGTGGGGAAGATGAAGGTTGGGAAGTACCTGGCTCTTCGGATCTGGTCACTAAACACGGCTAAAGCCATTTTCAAGCAACGTTTCAATTCTGAATGGTGGTCTTACACCAGGACGATACTGATAGTATTTTCCACTCTGGAACGTGCCGCAAATATGCTATATTTTATTTTAAATGAATTAATTGTGAAATAACACAAATTAATCAAATAAAATTTGAGACCTTCGGATTGCGAGTCAAGGGTCTTACCCCTGGACTATGTAGGCCGTATATTGTAATTTATTTTTAAATAATTGTTTATTTTCGTTCACAACTTATTTTATAAAATACACCAAAACAACAATAAAACACCTTTTTATTTCTACAATACAACTAGAGACAATGCTTTTAGAAAAATAGTCACGCGTAAAAATAATTACCTAGGTACAGAGCATTTTTAAAAATGTAAAACCTGTTAGATTTCTTTAATATGATAATATAATCCATTATAAAAATTACGTTCTACTAAAAAAAACCTTTAAAAAATTAATAAAACTGTATGTAAACATGAAAAAACATATTACATGAGTACCTAATATATTTTTGAAATTTTTAGAAAACCCTATATAGATATCATTACATTACAACTAGATTACAAAAGATTCAATCTGACATAGCAATGACATGCGATAAAAGGTTCTGAGGAATTTAACTATTGAGTTCAATATCGCAAAGCATTGATAAACGACTCGGAGTTCGAATGATATTGTATGACGAGAAAGTCCGGCAACGTCGCATGCGATGATGGTTGTAGATGCGATTAAAAATATATGTAATTGATGTCCTAAGTATGAATGAATTACTGATAAAAAAGCATTTCGGAGCATTAACGGTTCATGTAAAAATATCACTTATTGCCTCAAATTTTTTTTTACACCGTTCGACTCGTCTCATCGAGTTTGATATGATGGACTTAAAAAAAAAAAAACGATGAGCCACTAAGTGCCCAAATGAGCCAGTAAGTCGAAATAATCAAGAAGTTCCGGTAATTAAAGGACGCATTGAGCCACTAAAGGCCGTAAAATAAACCTATATATGTATATATATTTATATATATCCATTATGCTGCTTCCAAATGCAAAAGTTCGTCTTTTTGTGGGGGCACACTGGTAAATAAACGCTTTCAATAGCAAAAAAAACAATAAAAAAATAATTATTTTTTGTATAAATAAATTTTATGGGTTGCTACCATTGATTAAAGTTTAGAAAATACGTGGCGTTTGTGGCAATGATTGCAAAACTTCAGACTAAACATGTCACTGCATTCAGAAATATATAAGTCACAGATAGGTCAACCGCACCCCTCTCCCGATCCCCGTAATATTGTAAATAATAAGAAGCGTGTTTAAACGTGTTAACATCGCAATTTGAGTAATCTTCTGATAGTAATAATACGCTAGCGTCTGTACGGTTGAAATTTAAGACCCGACTTCGAGTACATCTCTGACGCCGCGTCTTATGCAAAACCATCTTCGTACGTGAAGTTTTTTACAAAGCTACTGTCGTGTCACCCGCCGCCCTCAGGGCCTAGCAGCGAAAACCCGCAGAGCAGATTTTTAACTGCAAGTAACATACTATTTATTATTAGACTAAATTTACAATCGTGAAATAAATCGGTGCATACAAGCGTATGTGTAACACATTATAATTTCACTGTAAACATTTGCTTAAAATAAATACACCGATATTAACTTCTTATACTTTTGGTCACTCCTCTTCATTTTCACAGCTGGTAGCGACTCCTGAAACCCAATTAAAAACTAAATTAAAGAAACTGTGTAATTTTTTAGACATTTGGAAACATGGTGCCCCATACAAATTCGAAAACCAAAAAAATTTCAATTGTTTTTGAAGCACCCTAATATACAGGAATATTAAAGAAATCCTTAGTAAATTTTTTTTATGAGTTAAAATATGCGTGACGTCTCACCGGCTACGCAAACCCAACGGTACATTTCACTGTCTTGTCCGTGGCGGGCTACGTCGTAGATCACCGCTACGGCAGCGTAGAGCGCCCCGCCTCGCGGCACTAAATTCACGTAGCGCCAACCGTCAGGCGAGGAGGAGCTGTCACTAGCTCTGCTGATGTCAGATGTTTACAGGAAACACCACTTTATAAAGCCTAGAGGCTGTGTTTTTTCTTGTACAGTCTGGGGAGACTACAGGTGTGTAGAAATAAAATTCAAGCATAATATGTTAATGCATTCAAGGTTTCATTTGTCCTGTCCAGGACATCTTAATTCATGCGTTACATGAATATTCATTATTAACAAAAGGTCAGGTTTTGGGTTTTGAATTCGTGACTCTATTTGAAAGGCAATTACCATTCAGCTACAAAGCTTCTCACTGATTCTATTACCTAGAGATATTGCTCAAATTCAGAAGTTTATTGGGTTTCTGTTTTAAATAACCAAAAATTCCATAGGAAACAGGTTATATTTCAAAACATTTTAAAAACAAAATAAAATATACGTACATCGTCAATAAAATATTAATATATTATATTATATGTACACCTACCCCTATCGCTCCGTACAATGTTAAAATGTTACTGAATAAAAAATATTAATAGTATGTATGAATGTATGTATTAACATACATATTATTTACAATTATGCATAACACTAGATCGAATAAAAGTGATATAAAAAATATTCCAAGTTATAAAACCATATTTGGACAAAGAAACTATATATACTTTGCAACAAAACTCCATAACATCCTTCCCCAAGACATAAAACTAATAAAAAATCCTAATGAATACAAATCAAGAATAAAATATGGCTTAAAGAGGTCAATGATAAAACCCTAACGGAGACCCTAAAAACGACATAGAAGACAAATAAACTATATTTAAATAACTTTAGTCCGCCTCGGCACAGGACCCCCTAGTGAGGAGGACTAAGAAATACAATATTTTATACTTAATTTCACCATTATATTTTGTATGTACAATTATTTTATATATTCGCTATAAAAAAAAATGCAAATTTGTACATAGTTGACAATCGTCCATGACTGGTTCTTGAGTTTAATAGCTCGGCTTTGGAATGATTTGATCTGTGATTCCTCTCTCATACAAAATGGGTCGTTTCAAGAAGCAGGTTCGTTCCTTCTTATTCTCAAAAAGACCCTCGTCATAGCATCCCCCAAAGATGAAACCTTACGGAAATCATTTTCCTCAGGGCTACCTATGAGAAGTTAATGTAAAAAAATAACGAACGCAGGATTTTCGTACTCCATAATTTCACAGACTAGTACAATGAAATTAAAGGTATCAGATCGATAAGCTAACCTAAACTAAATTAAAATGATCTTTTTTAAAAATTATGAAATACTAGCTGGTACCCGGCATGCGTTGCTATGCCATTTAATAAAGAAATTGTCCTTTCCCATCCGTCCCGTTCCCCTTCCGCCTCCCCTTCTTCTCCCCTTCCCCTCTCGCATTCCCACTCCGTCACCTCCAGCTTCCCTCTCCCCACTCCACTCCCCCCTTCCCCCGTCCCGCGTACGCCCCTCCCGAGTTACCCTCCCCCCTACCAAGTCCCCCTCCCCCACCCTGGTTCCCATCCCCCCTCCCTCCCGCTTTCCATACATTCAGTTTTCAAACAGCTCGCGTGCCACGAATAGCATTTTTTAATACAAATTTCATAATGCCAGAGCTCACCAGAAGTCTTATTATAAACATTGTCCTTACAATAACGAACACACAAAAAAAAGAATTATCCAATTCGGTGCAGTCGTTCGAAAGTTATGCGCGTACATACATTTCGACGATTCATTTTTATTTAAATAATATAGAAGATAGATAGATAGATTAAGATTAAATTTATAAATATTAAACACACATACTAAGTGCACCGAATTTTGCAAGAGGAAAAATTATTTGTGAATGTGAATTGTTGTTTTCTACGAGATATTTAATTTATTTCACTCATTTGTTATTATTCACTATTATTTTATTTATCATCTTATTTTATTTCTTAATTTTAATATTCCTATAGTGTGTCTATGGGTTGAGTATTTCGCATTCAATAGGTAAAATGAAAACTTCTCTCATTTCCACAGATAACCAATTCAACTCATTTCGATGGTCTTTTCTAGTGTATTCCGTATTAATGCCTCGGTGTAAAATTGCGAAAATGCTCCCCCCCTTTAGTACAGCAACCCCCGGCAGGCAGCGCGGGAAGCGGGCAATCATAAAACTCTGTCCGTATATCTTTTTTTATTTGACTTACTTCCCATTACCGTCATCCGAGTTACAAATTCATATCTCAAACAGTAAGAGGTCTGCCTCCTCTCGCCCACTCGCCCCGCGGCCCCTGTTGCCCCGGAGCCGCTAAGCGGGGCGCCACTGGCCCGATCCTCATTATCACTCGTCCTTTTCTATTGCCTTCAATGTTTTATCACCTTGACAAGCGGTAGGGAACGGGGAAATTGTCCTTTTCGGAAAGGATGCAATATCATTCCGCAGTGTTCCCTCAGGGATGGAAAAATAAACGTATAGGCACATGTTTCTCCCCTCAAGTCTCACAGCTATTTCTACATTATTTTCTTTCTACTACGGTTACGCTGGGCAACCAAAACCATCTTTAATAAATGTCTACGTAGATACTGATAGTGGATTTTATTTAAATTTGGAATTTTTTTTTTCAGTTACTTTTTTTACCAATGTGTAAGTCTTTTCCCAAATCATGAATATTTTGCTGATGTTATTGGGATAAGAACTCAAATACTTTAATACATGTGGTCATAAATACATTTTATACAAGAACGATTGTAATATTTTCGTTTTTGACTAATAATATCAGCGGCCTGATTTTGATAGAATCTTAGATCTCAAATGCTGTATTTTCCCTTTCCCTTATAAGAGTTTATGAAGAGATTCTTACACTCTGTTTTTTCTTCATAAAAAAACATTTTCTAGAAGTTGCATCAGAATGGCTTTCATTAGCCAAGCAACGAACAACCTTAAAATATAATTCAAATTCGATTTAACAGATTGGAATCATTCCGGTTTCAACGTTCGTTCCGACCTACTGCCTTTCCTCTAGGCGAGATAATTATTATATCTGTGTCAACTTATTGTAATGCAAAGTTTCTTGTAAACATATTTTACTCCCGAAATCAAGAGTTATAATTGAAAATCTCCACTACACACGCAATCAGTTTACAGATTTATTTATTTATTTAAGCCTATTTAGGCTTTTTCATAATAATAATAACAATATTTACAAAATTATACTCGTAAATAGTGCAGGAAACGACTGTTTAAAACACTTGCACAAAAATAAATATAAAGTAAAAATATAATAGACATTGCTAAACCGGTATTATTTGAGATTTCGACTTCGACGAAGTGGAGTGTTTTGACAAAATTACAAGTATTCGAGGTATCCTGGGCAAATAAAATGTTTAAAATGACATCAACAAAAATCGGCAAACGGTTAGCATTTATTTGCAATGTACGATTAGTGGAAAGCTTTGTTGCGGTAAAGGTGGATAACGTTCGCTCGGAATGCTCTGCTCGACACTGTTCCGATTCTGACCTGAAGATTGCAAGTTGTTCTATTTTCTTTTATTACCCTATGTAGTAGAAAATATCACTTTGATTTTTATATATTACAGGTCACCCAACAAAGGTTAAACACATCGCTTTCTATGAAAACTCTTTGAACTCACTCATGACCGTAACATAATTTAGTAGATAATGATGTTTCTTGGACGAGTTTGACAAGCATTTTCCTAAGGCGGTCTCTTCTTAGGCGTCCTATCCTTGGTTGGTTATCATCAGGTAGTCTTCACCTTACAATCTACACCCCAGAAAAACTGCAATAATAATACCTGTCCTGATACCGGTCTCCCATACATCGAGGCTATGAGACGAAGTCCTTTTACAACGTTTCCAACAATTATTTGAGACATGATCAAGAGAGCACAGTTTTCTTATTTTTATTCCCAAAAAAAGGTAATATTTGTCGGTATTTTAAATGCAATTAAAAAAATGCGGAAACATTTGAAATTCAATAATAATGGAACACAGGACGAATGGTTTCACAAAATTTCAACAATTCATCAAAGATAATACCAAGTTATGTAAAAGTTTCATTCGAGTTCTGTAATTATTTATCATGGACCAGTTGTTTCACAGAACTTGTATCATAACAGAATTGGAATTGGACTTTCACAGAACTTTTAATCATTGAAATTTAAGAATTGTTCAAATTGTGTGAACAATCTGTCCTAAGTGTTCCATTATTATTAACTTCCAATTATTTACCCATTGGTTAACCCATTTGTCCAGGGCATTTTGAGCATTCGGCTGAAATATATGAACTTATTTTTTAAAAATATTTCATAAAATTACTTGGTTATGCATTCAGTTTTTTTTTGCCACAAAGAAGAATGTGAATAGAACCGAACGCTTATAGAAGAGTCTCTTTATCTTTTTTTAAGCTAGTATTTATTTAGAAAAGTTCCCTCTCCCCTGCCACGTACTTTATCCCCCTGTGTCGCAGTATAAGGTTGGCGACTATAAAATAAAAACGCCCCCTCCTAGACGCGAGTCCACCAGCCTACAAAGAGGGGAAATGAAATTAAGATTTTCATGGGCCATTGTTTCATATAACCATAAGCCACGCTACCTACAAGGAAATTGGTGAGTCAATTGTTTCCAAAAAAAATTATTACATGGAATTCTCATTTCAATAAATGTGGATTTTTTAAATAGGAGATTTATATAAAGTCATTCATCGTCATCATGGCATTTGAATACCTTACAAATGTACTTCACCAGCTTCGATCCCTAAATGTCGTCAGCCCCTCGCATTCCGCTTCGATCTTTTTTCACGTCACTTGTACACCTCTTTCTAGGTCTATCTCTAGGTTGTTTTTCATTGGGTGACCCACTTGATCATGATTATTAGTATCCTGTTATAGGGGGGCAGATAATTTTGGTGTTACAGGCCTTTAGAAATGAACGCTGGTTTGATGCTCTGAGAACTGACGCTTTTTTGCTATCACGATGTAATCGTAAGTGTTCTTTCTATTACGTTCTTCAAACATGGCACAACAAATAGTGTAATCTATTCTCAGAGTCTCAAACTTACGTCAACATGTATTACGTTAACATGTATTATAAAATCCAACAGTGGATAAAAACTTGTTGAAATCAGATACGTAAAATCAAGATAATCAAGTAATAATCAAGTAATTAGTATTTACAAAAGCATAAAAACCTGGCTAGAACTAATGTACATTCTCCTTTCCTTGGAAACAGAAAACCGCGTAGAATCGGCGATTTCCAATATGAAAAATCGTTCACATCTTTCCACTCCAGATAAAATGGGCAAGCTGGAGCATTTTTGAACAGTGTTTTCAAAGAATACCTACGCGAGTTTCGACCGGTGGTTAAATATTTTTAGAGGAATTGTTACGTTAAAGTAGTTGAACTATTTGGAGAAGTGTTAGTCAAAAGAACCCAAATAAATATGTTTTTTCAGTAAAATTGTGTCATCGGCATTTGGAGGGCTGAAGGTAATAGGGGAATGGAAGGAGAAGCGAGGAGAAAAAAATCAGGACATTTTTGATAGACTTGTTGATTATTTTTTCAGATAATCGTCATCCTATTCAATGCATATGGTGAGCCGTGGCACAAGTTTCTTTATACCCTCATCAAAAAACTCTCCCGCCAGCTAATTCCCCCACTTCAGATTTATTTTCATCCATATATGCCTTCAGGGAGGTGAAAAGATGATAATCTGAAGACGCCGAGTCAGGGAATACGGGGGGTGGTTCAAAACATCCCAACCAAATTAGTCCAAGAGCGTATTGGTGGCTAAGGCTGTGTGAGGGCCGACGTTTTCGTGAAAAAAGCTCACTTCTCATGTCAGCATTCCAATACTTTTTATTTAATGCTCATTTTGAATTTTTTTAGGTTATTAAAATATTGTTGTGCATTGATGGTCTCCACCTGAGGCAGACATTTGACCAAAATGGTGCCTTTTCGGTCCCAAAACGCTGAGACCATGGTTTTTTTCCGAAATTGTGGTTTTGAATTTTTTGACAGATGGGGGAATTGGTGTGACGTCACTTTGACAACTGTTTTTTTTTCCAGGGCATGTAAAGAATCATCCACTATCGTCTTCAGTCACAATATAGCTCAGAAATCCTCACCTTTTTTCTTGTAGGTGTTATTCCTTCCGTGAGTAAAAAGCGGATAACGGCCCTTGGCGGGATTTTTTGCTGACATCTTTCACGCAACTAGACACAACAACATGAGTTTACGTACTATCATGTTCCTGCGATGCTCGCTCTGGTCAGGAGATCCCCCTCTATCACTCAGTGCCGCCAAACCTCTAAAAACCAAAAGCCACAGCCTGTTATGGTCACAGTACACTTAATTTGTGAACGTGCCTAGTATAATAAATTCCACAACAGTAAAATAAGAAGAAAAATGGTTTAGGTGTTATGAGTTTAAAACAGGATGCTGGAAAAAGGTTTTTGTCCCAGTATTTTATTTTCACGTCGTACTCCTTTGAGAAGTTCACTCATCTTAGCCCACGTGGGGGTATTTTCAGTTTTTTGCAAGGGCAGTTTTTTCAACATTGTTTCTACCCACACACCAAATGCACAAATTGATTTGACTCCACCGCTTTGACAGTCTTTGCAGTTTAGTCATAGCTTAACGATAGTCGGTATGCTTCCACAACATAACTCCTTGTTTTTTATAATCCTAACACTAACTTATTTTTAAATCATACCTTCCAACTCGACAGTTGTATGGTAAAATATTTAAGCCGATTTGTTCTTTTATATGTTTTATATCAGGCTGAGTGCAAAGCAGCCATTCATCTTTCCACTGCGTAGCTCATAAAGGAGAACCTTCATACATTATGTGATTAATATGCCCTGAAAGCAGAAAAAAGCTTGTTTTTCTGTAACGTGTAGGTACTGAGAATGGATGAGCCAAAAATATACTTATATAATAATATCATAATATTTTAGAAAGTAAGAACAGCAAGAACGGCATTAAAAAAAGAGACTTTGATAAAAAAAATGTACCTACAAAAGAGAGTAAGCTTAGGCGTCGTGAATGTCAGTGCCGCTTTTTCGGTCTGGAGCCGTTTCAGTTCATAGTGAAATTTTGACAAATCGACCCTCTGTAATAAGAACGTCACGGTAACGTCATTCTAAATTAGCTTACTTTAGATCTATTTATTGTTATCAAGTTTATTTTGTGGAACTCCATTTTAATTTCTTTTATGTATTTAATCTATAAAAACAATTTATTATAAACAATTTCTACTGCGTAATTATTATTACGCATGACAGCTGTTTCGCCCTCTGAAGGCATTATCAAACTGTGGTTGTACCACCAACAGACGATATATTTATATCATTTCAAGACATGAACTTATGATGAATTGCTTTTATTTTTATTACATGCGCCCCGATTAACTTCCAAGTAAAATTACTAAAAATATTAACGGCTAAGTTTCCCAATTAATGCATTGTTTAAAATTGACTGAAGGTCGTTATTTGGTCGATAATTATGCCGTAAAATATTGTGTTTTAACACAATTAATTATTTGAAATTTTAAATGGTTGTAATTATGCTTTAGAATAAACCCATGATGACTCATGGATTTACTTCATTGCTCACTTATGTTTTTGAAATTGGTTTGAATATATCCAAAAGTGGCGAGCGAATTTGTTTGTTCGTTTATCAAAATAGTTTTTATTAATTTCCAACTGCTCTAACAGATTGAGCTAGCGTCCTTTATTTTGTAAGTGTAACGGAGATGGTTTATTATTATCATCATACAGCTATCACGCGTAATAATAGTCACACAGAAGAACTTGTTGTAATAAACTATTTTTATAGATTAAATAATGATAATATTATATAAAAGAAATAAAAAAATACTATAGATCTCATTGTAGCATTACGTTATCGCGTCAGATAAAACCTTTTTTATTCCGAAGGGTAGAAATATTAATAATATCAGACTAAAATCTCTTGACTCGCTGCTCTGATGTCATGAAATTTAAAAATATCTTATGTTTGTGGAATATATAGGTCAACGCAAGTGTTTTCCCATTTCAAAGTTATTTCCATCATGAACTGTGAACCCTTGATATGGTATATACTTTTTGTCTGCTTAATCGTTTTGAAATATGAAATATTGCAATTATTGCTTATATTTTTTCTTGGTTCAGTAACTAAACAAATTTCGCATAAAGAGGATTAAAACCTTGGCGCAGTGGTAGTAATTAGTAGTAAGTAGCAAAAGAGAAAGATGATTACATAAAAAAGTATTAAAAGACAGGTTTTTAAAAATCAAATACACAAATAAAAGGTTCTACGATGTTTCTTGCAGATTATACATAAAACCTCCATTACAGAGTTTACCTGTAACAGAAAAAAGTTTCCCAAATACACAATTTTTATCAAAACCGTTGACAAAAGCTATCAATAGATCGCACAGCGCACAACGAAATAGAACCCTGTGGAGGGTATGGATGGATCGGTGGATAAGTGGCTCCTACCCCTCCCCAGGGATGGCTTTGATGGAGGCTCGGGTTCATTCCCTGGGAGGGGACATCTGGACCAATTCAGCACAACGTTTGATCTCCGTTTATCTCAAAATATGATACAACCTGAATTGATCGCTGAGGGAAGATTTCATTGAAATTTGCGGTCTAAAACCTTTGCCGAATCAAACGAATATTTTATGAATAATTCTGTTAATGCGAACGTTTTCTTTTCAATTTTTTGTTCATTTACGAAAATATATGAAAAATTCGTGATTTTGTAAAAATGTAAATAAAAATTTGATCTCATCGTTTACACGAGAAACCAAGTAAACCTATTGAAAGCAATATAATATGACATGAAAATATTTAACATTAATCAGTCATTAAATGATTTAACAAGCTTCCGAAAGAAATACAAGATGAAATTTTTAAGAATAAACTTCAAATACACTTTATCTCAAACTAATTTGGTTGTGTTGGATAATATTGTAAGCATTGAATAACAGTATATTAAAGGATTATGCAACCCTATTTTAACGTATGGCTGTACTAGTCGGGGATCTTCAGGTAGAACAATTTTAGATCCACTAGTGAAGGCCCAGAAATCCATAATTAGAGTCTTTATGCGTAAACCCTGTAAGTTTTCTAGCGATCAGCTCTACAAAAAATTGAATGTACTTATTGTTCGTGAAAACTACATACAAACGGTTACTATCCACGTACACAAAAATCGAGTAAATCTAAATAAAATTGATCATAAATACATCACAAGACGTCACACCAGAAAAGATCTAAAGGATTAGGCGAGTCCCAAATGGACGGTGGTTAAATCGACAGTTCATGGTGGTAATTCGAAGAAAAAATAGAATGCAAATGTCATAACACTAACACTAAATCTGACCAAACAGTTCCTGTCTTGTCTTAGGCGAGTCTCAAATTGACGGTGGTTAAATCGAGAGTTCATGGTGGTAATTTGAAGCAAAAATAGAATGCAAATGTCATAACACTAACACTAAATCTGACCACACAGTTCCTGTCTTGTCTTAGGCGAGTGCTTAATCGATGGTGGTTAAATCGACAGTTCATGGTGGTAATTTGAAGCAAAAATAGAATGCAAATGTCATAACACTAACACTAAATCTGACCAAACAGTTCCTGTCTTGTCTTAGGCGAGTCTCAAATTGACGGTGGTTAAATCGACAGTTCATGGTGGTAATTCGAAGCAAAAATAGAATGCAAATGTCATAACACTAAGACTAAATCTGACCAAACAGTTCCTGTCTTGTCTTAGGCGAGTCTCAAATTGACGGTGGTTAAATCGACAGTTCATGGTGGTAATTCGAAGCAAAAATAGAATGCAAATGTCATAACACTAAATCTGACCATTCGAGAGTTCTACTTTATAAAAAAACATTTTCTGCTACATACATAGTAAAGAAAATTATTATTGTCAATTTCAATAAAACAAAATATTACCAGTAAAATCAAGTAGGGAAATATTCGATAGTCCATGGCTAGTAGTCCTGGTAGTGTAGCAGGAACCTACTCGTAAATGCTTTGTGAGCAGAGAACGGTAACTACGCCATAAAGCAACGTATCGTTTTGCATACGAAAAGAATACATATAAAACTGCCTGGACCGAACTGCCCATAAAATAACTCACAATCTCCCATGGAAATCGCCATTTATTCATTTTATAAAGCTTATTCAAACGACAAGACAAATAACAATCAATAAAATCATGCACGCGTGTTAAAGATTTAATGCATTAATTGAAATTGTTTTTTTTTTCATAATATGAAATAACACTTTTGTCATAATTTTGAAATCTACTTACACTCATACCTTATTCGAAAAATTTTGCGAAAAAATAACGCCGTTTCTGTAAATTTTCATGCCCTAAATGATAAATCATTTAAATCATTTAGGGCATGAAAATTACCAGCAATTTTTCAACGAATCGGCGTTATTTTTTCGCAATATTTGACGAAATTTGCGTTATTTTTGGGAAAAGCGGTGGTGTTTTGCAACAAAAGTGATGTTAAATGAACTATTTCATATTTTGCAGCAAAAAAGTGGCGTTTTCTTAAGGCGCGGTGAACCCGCTCAAAAAGAATGGGATGGAGAGATATGTAAAAACGAATATTAGAGGGAGCGCGCTAACATTAAAAATGATAATATTTAAGCCAAAATTGCGAAAATGTTTAATAAATCACGACTTTCAAATAGTGAACAAATCTCGTGGGGAATGTCTAAAATAGCATTGAACGAAACGCTGTGATTATTTTGAAGTAAAACTTCTTTACGCACGCTTGACTTGGGGAATAAGCTGGTGAATGCGTGACGAGAGCGTTACGAAAAGTGTGATCGGGCGAGGCGAACTGTCGGGCCTTTACGCATGCTTGACTTGGGGAGTAAGCTGGTGAATGCGTGACGAGAGCGTTATGAAAAGTGTGATCGGGCGGGGCGAACGGTCGGGCGAGGCGAGCGGAAGTTGAGAGGGAGATATAAGTTAGTGAAGTTTTACTTGGTGGTCTAAAGCACACTCGTTTTTTATACGTATAACTTGTAAAATAACTGAAAAAAAGTGTTCGTAGTAATTTTCGGAGCACACTTTGCGATTTTTTTCGATTTCGATTTTTTGCGAATTTCATATAATTGCCGTTTCGGTGTGGGGAATGAATGTATAGATATTATCTTCAACAATAACATATATTTTTTAAGAGCTTTAAAACTTAAAGTATTTAAGGGAAATATGTAATAAATCGGTAGAAATGCGGTAAGCCGAGCCTTAATATTTTTTGACAAAATCGAAAACAATGAGAGTACCCAAATTTTTCGGCGTGAATTTAGCTGCATTTCATCTTATGGCTAATCAAGCTAGTCAAAACAATAAACAAAGAAATATTTAGAATATCGGTCATCCAGTTAGTCAGACATCTCCGAAAAATCGAAATTTGAGTTGGATGTGCACTTATATATAAAAATGTACCCTCTATCTGATACAATACTTGACACAAGATTACTTCAATATTATAAGATTACACCACGAAATTAATTGCAATGCGGAAAAACTTGAGGTGAAATAATTAAAAAAATGATATTTTCTGGAAATTTCAAAATGTCGTACTAAGGGATCGGTCCGTTTTGCTTCCCGATGTTATTTTATAAAATATTTAATATGTAAAACACAGACCCGTGTAAACAATATTTGATTCATGGTGAGCATTCGAATACAGCTTTTCTCATTATTTCAAAGAGTTTGGAGATGTCGGACTAATCAACTAGACACTGGACAATCGATACATAATATTCCTCACTTTAAAATACCAGAAAATCTCGTGAAAAATACAAACATTTGCATAATTTTCCTGAAGATTATGTATAAATTTTTGTATAAATTGACAAAATTCGCGTTTTTGGGTGGTAAAAAGTACGAATTTCTCGTAAAAAATCGCGTTACCAGAAACGCGAAATTTTCAGGATCTTACTGAAAGGTTACCTATACCTCACAACACTAAAATGTGACCATTGCTTGACGTATTCTTTAATATTTGATCTATTTGTGACACCATTAAAAGTAGCCTATCTGGGACATAACTGAAATATGACCCATGTTTGACATTCTCGCATTTCATTCGTGTAACCGAATCTACACCAATTCGAATCAATTTCTCCGCTCACCACCGGAGAAATCATCCTGCCATTTCCCGACCACTTGGCCGTTTCGTTTTTATCGAAAGATGTTTCTCATATTTCATATGTCGTAAACCTTTGATCCCATCCCCGCGAATGGCTAAACATAAATGCTGGTAACGGGGTGCAGTGGCGTGCCCGAGGGGTTATGGGGTGCTTACAGGAGAGGAATCATTCCGAGCAGTCTGTGGATTTGTGAATGTTGTCGAAAAAAGTATGACATTCGCAACGATGGATTTTATTTTGTGTAAATTTGCATGCAGGCAGCTAAATCAGGATCGGTTTAGAGCCATTTTAAATATACCTGCCTCATGGTAACAGGATACGTCACCAATATGACTCTGGTAATATTTAAACTGCGATTATAAGTAAGAGGTTTATAATTTGGTAGGCGGGTATGGGTACCGCCGCCCTGGGAACCATTTATTGGATGACCAACACCTCTGCCACAGGTCACCCCAAGTGGTTCGCTACGTTTGGTGACTTAGCAGGGATGCCCGGGTTCTTGGGGTAATGTTTGTCTAGGTCTTGATGGCGGGTGACGTTCATAATGAACCTAGGTTGAAGTTCTCAGGATCAATAGACTTGGCTGGACGACAAGCGGAATCCTTTGCCCTTTGTCCAGGGTTGGAGCAAATGGTACAGGAGCCTAAAAGGGTTCCTGATGTCCAGACTCACCGCTCCAATCTGTTAGACCTGCTTTTAACCACTGTGCCACAGGGTTACAAAATTGAAGTCCTAGCGCCTTTAGGATCGTCCGACCACTGCTTGGTGACGACATCAATCCCCGTAATCTTCAGACCGCCAAACGGGAGACTGAATAGAAAACTGTGGCACTATATATCAGCCGATTGGTTCGGTCTGCGGGCACATTTTAATTCTTTCCCGTGGTCAGCTATCTGTTTTCGGACTTCGGGTCTCTTAAGATGTGCTCAGGAAATTGGTGAAGTCGTCACATCCGCGATGGATGGCTTCATCCAATCTACCGTTAAAAAAAACGGGTGTGGACTCAAAGCCGTGGTTCAGTCGACAATGCTCTGAAGCAGTGCGATTAAAAAACGCTGCTTACCGGGCCGACAACACATCTAGAACATCTGAAGACAGAACATCCTATAACAAAATGGCAAAGGAAACCAAGAGAATCATAAATAGGTCAAAATTCGAGCACGACCAGTAGATCAGCAAAAAACTTGCTGCGTGCCCGCATGGAAGCAGACAATTCTGGTCTCCTGCGGGCTCAATAGGTCGCAATTTCTGCAAATCCAGTCTGCTACTCTTACCAGACCTGACGGCTCACCGGAAACCGCCGCCACCGAAAAGGCTAACCTATTAGGAAAAACGATGCAGATAACTCAACTCTCGATGAGTGGGTGCTGTCCCGACGTCTTTTTCTCACTGCGGTTTTCATATGAAAAAGCTGGGATCCGGCATCGGGAAGAACACCATGTTTTACGAGGGCTTGATGTTAATAAAGCTAGTAGGCCTGACTGAATACCTGCCCTGGTACTGCAGAGGTGCGCTGCAGAAATAGCTTCTATTTTGACGAAGCTTTTTAAAATATCCCTGAAGTCTGGCTCTGTGCCCTCTGGTTGGAAAAAAGCGGTTTTCCATCCTATTCCAAAGAAGGGTGACCGCTCCAACCTGGCCAATTACCGTCCCATAGCGATCACATCAGTTCTGTCTAAGATGATGGAACGCGTAATCAACGACAAACTGCTCACATGCCTCGAGAAGAACAAAATTATTAACGACCGTCAATAAGGATTCCGGCGGAAACGCTCGTGCGGTGATCTTCTCGCGTATGTGACACATATTTGGGGGCGGTGCCTAGAACGTTTCGGTGAGGACTTGTCAACAAACTGCCTTCTTACGAACTTCCCGCATTCCTGTGTACGTGGATTGCCGGCTTTTTGAGGAAGAGGTCGATTCAGACGGTAGCCGATGGTTTCACCTCTTCCTCACACTCGATAAATGCTGGCGTCCCACAGGGATCGGTTCTGTCTCCGACTTTGTTTTTTTTGCAGATCAACGACCTTTTTGTCATGTGCACCAATTCATTGTTACGCGGATGACAGTACAGTCCGTGATAGCTTTTTGTTTGACAAGCCCCCATAGGGCTCATAAACTCCAACGACTCAGAGGGCTTTGAAGCAAAGAATGGACGGTTACCTCGAGAGTGTTGTCTCTTGGGGTAAAAATAATCCCGTTGAATTCAGTGTTTCAAAGACCTAATCATGTCCGGCTACGTCTAAAAGGGATCGAAATGAAAACCTAGTCTCCTTCAACGGAAGCAATCTTCCGAACAGGCCCATTCTTGATATGCTTGGTGTAACTCTAAGTGAACAGCTCAGATATGAGGGCTCCATCGAAGCTAGAGTAAAAGTAACCTCCCAAAAACTGGGCGTACTTTACAGAGCCCGCAAATACTTTAATAGTACACAACTGCTAACCCTGTACAAATCACAAGTGCGCCCCACGGTTGAATTTGGCAGCCACCTCTGGTCCGGAGCTCCAAAATACCTGAAAAATTCCCTCGACTCTGTGCAAAAGCGGTCCGTTTGATAGATTCTCCCATCTTAACAGACAGATTGCAATCTTTAGAGCACAGGCATCGGGTGGGAATGCTATCCTTGTTCTACCGGTATTACAATGGAAGATGCTCCCAGGAACTAGCGTCATTGATCCCTTCGGCACAGGTGCATAGTTGGGAAACACGCCAAACGCGTGCCCAACATATGCGCACTGTTGACATTTGTCACATCTGTTCCCTTCTTCGACTCGTTCTTGTGTTCAACAGCTCGGCTGTGGAACGATCTGCCGGCCTCTGTGTTTCCTCCTTCCTACAACGTGGGTCTCTTCAAGACCAATGTTCACTCCTTCCTCTCCTCAAAAAGACCCTCTACACAGCATCTCAGATGACATAGGCCCTGAGGGAAATAATTTCCTCAATGACTCCTGTGTGGAGTTAATGTAAAAAAATACATGTAATTGTGTAAATTTTTGTTAGTAAACATCAGAAATTCTGCTTCAGATATCATAGTACATTCGAATTACATACTAAAAAAACTCAATCATGCATTTTTTTATTGATCCAAAACGAGCAACGCGGAGTTTAGATCTTTTTGCCAAATATTTGGGTCATTGCTACCTGGCTGCCACGCTTGTATTAAGATTGAAAAAACAAACTAAACGATTTTTTTTAAAATTAATTTTATTAGGAATATTTACAGGTTGATAACATTACATACATTAAAAAAAAAACAAATAACAACGATTAGATTATAACCAGATAACTAATATTCACATCATGTACAAATAATAAATAAAATGGTTAATTATTACAAACTTTGTTCTATTGTTATCTTATTACTGAAGTTATACAGGTACTAGAAAAACCAAATCAACGTACACTAAAATACAAACAGTGTGCTAGTTTTGTGGCTAGGAGATATAAAAAACAAAGAAAAGTAAAAAATAAAGTAGCGTAGGGAGTGTGGCGAACCCATCGCCCAGGAAGTGGAAATATAAACCTGCAATAGCCATCCCAAGCCAAGGTGTGAGCTACCGTGCTCAGGCTGAATGTCCTGGGGACAGTGTCACGAACGGTGCCTCCGAGAAACAAGGTCGCATCTCGGCGTATTTAGACCTTACTCCAGCACTCGGGGCTCTGCTGGAGTGGATCTTCTTTATATACAGGGTGTTAAGGAGCATACTTGACTTGCTTAAACCAGTGATTCCTGACATTTTTTGGAGTAAAAAATGTAAATGAAATTTTGGTCTCCGGTGACATTTCTGATGTTTTTTTTTTGTTTCTACAAAAACATAAAAAAATGGTAGTTGTTGAACAGTTGGAGGCGGGGTAAGGGATTCGTCGGACACCCGGCTGAGTGACCAGTGACGACATGCGGAAGAATTTTTTTTTGTTTGATTTTGAAGAAAATAATTTTCAAAAAAAAAAGTTGTCAAAAAAAGTCACCTGAGACCAAAATTTCATTTACATTTTTTACTCCAAATAATGTCAGAAATCACTGGTTAAATTAAGTCAAGTACGTCCCTTAACACCTGTATATACAGTGAATTGCTTATATTATGTATACGAGAAGCATATTCAAGGTGACTACGAACAGAAGAGTAATATAATATTTTGAGGGTTTGAATATTGGTGATTTTTTTTACATTAACTCCACACAGGAGGCCCTGAGGAAAATAATTTCCCTCAGGGCCTATGTCATCTGGGATGCTGTGTGGAGGTTCTTTTTGAGGAGAGGAAGGAATGAGCATTGGTCTTGTAGATACCCATGTTGTAGAACGGAGGAAACACAAAGGCCGGCAAATCGTTCCACAGCCGAGCTGTTGAACGCAAGAATGAGTCGAAGAAGCGACCCGTTCTCATGTGACAAATATCAACCGTGTACATATGTTGGGCACGTGTTTGGCGTGTTTCCCGACTACGCAAAGGTGCAGAAGGGATCAATGACGCTAGTTCCACGGAGCTAGCTCCTTCCTAGTTCCTAGTTCCTTCCATTGAAAAACCGGTAGAACAAGGACAGCTTCCCATCCGATACCTGTGCTCTAAATATTGGATTCTGTCTGTTAAGATGTCTGTTTGGAGAATTTTCTTTCGGAATAATAGAGAAATCTCCTTTCCAATACGGAATAAAAATCAAAACATGCTCAATGATTTTCCCGGAACGAAAGATTGTTGCCAATCAGAGCACCGATCTCGAATTTGATTGATTTTTAAATTACTTGACTATTTGTATTGTGGTAATCATGTTCAATTGGTCTCTTGTTTTTTGTAAAGGTTGTTAAATAAAATTTGGCGGTATACATATGGAAATAGTCAATAAAACAATGCAATCAATAAAACACTACAACAGTCCATTAAGTCCTTAAGTTTTTAGCAGTCATTCATAATTTTAGTACAATTAAATATTTTCATTTCATCATAAAAAAAGGAAATCTTTAGTTCTAAATTAATAGAACAGGTACTTAGTTTTTAACACTTTTATCCTGATATAAAAAATAAAGTCGGGTTAGTTACACCATTTAGTTAGTTTCGAGAAAAGCTGGACTGATTTTTATGATCTTTGATTTGTTGGATTTGGAAAACACAGGAAGAATTTTATTTGGTACATTCTTTGTTAAGTAATTAGAAATTTTATCATTAAAATACATAATTTTCCTCCATTTTTTACCTTCCTGATCCCCTTTTACAGGATAAATGTATGATTTAAGGAATTTATTATTGTTTTTTTTACTAAGAATGTTTTCATTTAAATTGGTGTTATATCCATTATTGATTGCAATTTGTTTAATAATATTGAGTTCTATTGAGAAATTACTGGGAGATAGAAGTACATAAACTTTCCTAGTTGGACAGGCAAAGCTTCCTAATATGTAATTTGTACTTTCTTTTGGATACAAAGAGATAGATGGAAAGATAGATGTATCTATAGTAAATAAATAAAATGGTACATAAACTAAAAAAAAATTTGCTGGTATTTTAAAATGTCATTGATTCGTATTTAAAATGTCATTCATACAATATTTAATAGCAACGGTCCCAGGTGAGACCCCTGAGGGACACCTGAAGGTACATTGACAACAACAGAAATAAAACCATTTGCTGCTATTTTCTGGAGCCCATCAAGAAAGCAGACGACAACGCTAATATCACCGTCGTCGTGATAATAGTCGATTTTGTCGAATGCTTTGGAGAAATCTGTATTGTACATTGCATCCACTCGGATTCCACCTTCATTGATATTGAAATGTATTCTGTAAATTATTTCGCAAGATTGGATACAGTTGTTTTTTTTCTCCATAAATCCGTGTTGCTTCTCAGATATTACAGACCGTACACAGTCGTACACGTCGTTCATGAACAATTTTTTCAAAAGTCTTGCTAAAGGTCGGTATTTTTGATACTGGATGACAGTTCTGGCAGTGGTTCTTAGACCTGAATTAGAAAACTGGTGTAAATGGAGCACATTTCCATCGATCTGGAATGATGCCTTCATTAATGATGATTAAAAGAGCAATGGTAGAGGCTTCGATATTTCCTTGCTGAACATTTTTATAAAATAAGATTGTATTTTATCACATCCTTTGTCCAACACCAAGAGATATTAAAAAATATTTTTTTTTCTATTTAGGTATACCTACATTACGAAAATCATCGCATCTAGGAATTGAACTCAGGACCTTAGCCTTGCCGGGGCGCTGCTCTACCATTGAGCTAATGAGATCCTATCCCCCTCTGTCATATTTAACTGTATCATGCTTCGACTAAGAACTACTAACTACCAACATTACCTTCATTTTATTAACGCATATTTTTATTGGCTTTTATGGATGATTGCAAAATTCATCAGAGGTTTTACACATTAAGTTAAAATAAAAATAAAATATTCATTTATCCTTAAAAGGCTTGCAGAAAAAGATGTCGCACATTAAAAATAAAAATTAATAAATTTATCCAACACTCTATCTAGATAACATTTAGTTCGATGATCATGGCAGCCAACGGGTTAAGTGTCGGGAATCCATTGAAACGATAATTTTTTGACTGTTTCAATACATTATGAGGTGGTCTACCATCACATCGGGGAGTAACGACGGGTTAGCCGATTGTTCCAATTCCAGAAAGTAAAAATGTGTGGTAAGAATATTGTTTATGCCTTTGTACATTATGAGGTGGTCTACCATCACATCGGGGAGTAACGACGGGTTAGCCGATTGTTCCAATTCCAGAAAGTAAAAATGTGTGGTAAGAATATTGTTTATGCCTTTGTACATTATGAGGTGGTCTACCATCACGTCGGGGAGTAACGACGGGTTAGCCGATTGTTCCATTTCCAGAAAGTAAAAATGTGTGGTAAGAATATTGTGGTAAGAATATATACCTTTGTCGTTACATCTTAATTGGTGTGCCAAAAACGTAGTCAGTGAAAAACTAGTCAGTGGAAAGCTCACTATATTAAATCTTGACGTTAAATTCTGCACTGTGTGCAAAATAATTTCTAATGAATATGCCTAACATAAATTTTGCTACACCTTTTGAAATAGAACACAAGATTTATATAACAAAAGGTGAGAGCTTATAACTTATAATAAATTATTTATTACCTAACCTCACTTACTCACATTTGTTAAGTATTTATGTTTTAAAGCATTGAACCAGCGATATAATTATTCGGCTAATTCGCCATAATTGGTAAACGGGGTTCAAAAGCATCGTCTGCTCAATGATGCCAGTATGCAAATAATGTGGAGCGGTATATAGGAGTGTAATGTGAATTCAAAGTTAAACTTTCTGCTAACTGTACATCGTGCTATTTGCATTTGAATATCGGGAATCGATGCTGGAGTTACCTGCAGGTGTTAAGTAGTTACCTTGTTATGTACGCTGTGCTCTGAATGGCGTACCGTACGCCACTGGGCTGGCCATACTTACACTCCACACAAAACAGCTTTCAATACATTCAGAAGCATTACGCGGGCACTATATTTTTTAATGCAACACTCTGAGCTTTTACACAGGGATCGTATCTTTTAGTGGTCCATTTAATATGAAACCTTTGCGATAATGCCGCGAAAAGCGATACCTTTTGAGCGCCTTTCAATGCCTTTCCTCTCCGCGTCCCCTCTGCACGGAATATATGATGGTAATTAATGATATGTGGAACATGTAATGGCATCTAACGCCTTTGTGGACTATTGCCTGAATTGCTCAGAAAACATGCATGCACAGCTTTAAAGAAAACAGAATTTAAGCAGCTTTTCTGCTTTATTAGGTGAATTATTCAAAATAAAAGTATGGTCTTCTTGAATTTGATTTCGAGTCAGAAGGTGTAGATGGGATTCAAGCAACACGTCAAAAATACTTGTATATTCACATGCCATTTTTTCTTTGATGTAGGCATACATAGGTGTTGTGATAAAGATTGTTATTAGAAAATGACATCAGTCAAACTGCAGTTAGTTGATAAAACATAATTACAAATAATGCCATGTTAAGACTAATCTGACAGTAAATATTGATCCCGTCGCCTTGGATACTTGGTTACTAATCGGCCATTAAGAAATGAAATAAAATAAATGAAAAAGAAGTCGTGCAAACAGTTCAATAGTGATTAATTTCACATTATTTGGCATCATTGAGTCATTGATTAAATACAAAAAAAATAATTTTTCATCGACGAAGATAAAGAGGACTAAAAATAACGTGTCTTTTACATAAAAATAGTGTAAATTTTTAGAATTTTACATTGATATTGAAATATCAATATTTATTTGAGCAAAAATAATTCATAACACACATCTAAAAATGGGTTATAATAAATATTTTAAATCAGTAAGAGTTTGCAAGAGCAAAATGCTTTTAACAGAGAAATTGTTGAACGAGAGGGAAATCGGCGGAAAGATTACACAATTATATTTATTCCCCTTTTAAAACCAAAAATCTTCATTTTCTCGAATCTGAAGAGCAGAATTAACCGTGGCACAGTGAAATGGCGCCGGAAAAAGAGTTGGCGGGTGGTGGAAAAAGAGCGTGGGGTCCCCGGGGTGCACTTCAGTGCTCAGTGACACCACCGCAAACCACCGCCCTCCATATAAAGTCAAATTCAAATTTTACTACAGTCATTCGTCGTCGAAAGCTCGGAGAAATATTCATTCTGCGTCGGGCGTAAAAAATAAATAAATCTTACCAATCAAATGTGTACATCACTTTTCGCCGAGATTGAGCGGTGATTTTACGACCTTACGATCCGAAGGACCGAATGCGTTTATCTTTCAACTAGTTGGTAGTTGTTTCCCATGGAAAATCACGGAATGTAATTTGACGTCCAAATGTTCACTCATTATGCATTTCCCGTAGAGAGATAAAAAATGCCTGTCAAAATATATTAACGCAGGTACTTTATACCTTATTTGGAAATGAAATTATTTTTTTAAATTTTTCAACAATCCTTCGCTTTGCGTGCGATAAGCAAATTTTTTATTCATTTATTTTTTATTCATTTATTTATTTATTTTTTATTTTATTTATTAAGGAGAAAATAAATACAGATGTCAATTGACAAGAATGTACAAAACAATAATTTATCAATAATTTTTTATTTATTCATTACTTTGTAATTATACAATTTGAGGATTTTTCGACCACCATGCTATACTTGCCCGTGTGGTGGTTGTTATTTTAGTCTATCAAAATATGACGTAAAATGAAGTTTAATTTTGATAAGCAATAAATATTGCTGGGGGCGCGCTGCTGTGGCCTACCCCAAGCCCTATTCCTGTAAAACACACACAATAACAGCCGTCGGTTAGCTCAAACCGGCTCGAACATGATTCCTCCTAAAAAACAGGGCGAGTGCCAGTGGTTCGCTTGGTCAATTCTTCCTTCCCCTCCTCTCCTCAAAATCCCCGGGACTCCCTCTTCAATCAGTACACAGTATTTGCATTTAAAGGGTTTATTCAATAAACAGAACAGGGTGATACACATACGGCCAGTGTCGGCACAAAACACAAGTTAAACTACCCTACTGACCTAACGAGGATTTCTCCCTCTCTCTATGCGTTTAAATGAAGTTACAAACGGTTCAAAGCACACGGTGGGGGGGAGGAAGCGAGTTGGTACTCACATAGCTAGATGCGTGGTCTGCCATCTTTTCTGGATTCCGTTCACAACACAATTTCAAACAATACATCGCGGAGTTAATATCGTGGAGCACAAACAGCGCAAATCGCGCGTAGCACAGTTGCTTGGCCGAGAGCTAGCGAAGGAATGGCGGCCGGCGGGCCGCCCGGCGCTTGGCGCCTGACGCGGGGTGGTCGCGCGGTGCGGGGAGAGGAAACGGTAGGCACGTGTAGTGGGGACGATTCACTTAACCTTCCGCTCGGGAGCCGATTCTGTTACGTAACACTATAAATGTTTAATAACTTTCTTTGCATTGATTTGTCATTGTCATTATGTATCGTAGTATGTAGTTTACAAAATCATCAGAAACATTATGATTATGTTATACTAGCTGGTTCCCGGCATGCGTTGCTATGCCATTTAATAAAGAAATAGTTTCTCCCTGCGTGTCCTTTCCCATTCGTCCCGTTCTCCTTCCACCTACACTTCCTCTCCCGCGTGTTCCAACTCCTCCTCCTCCACCTTCCCTCTCCCCACTCCACACCCCCATTTCCCGGTGGATTCAGTTTTCAAACAGCTCGCGTGCCACACATTGCAACTTTTTTATACAAATTTCATTATGCCAGAGCTCACCAGTAGTTTTATACAAACCTTGTCCTGGTAATAACGAACACAACAAAAAAGAATTATCCAATTTGGTGCAGTCGTTCGGAAGTTATGCGCGTACATACATTTCGGCGATTCATTTTTATTTATATAGATAGATAGATATACAAATTATAAATTGAATTTTGTAGCGTGTAGTTTTCTATTTGGGATACGAAAGGCGATAATGTTTAGTAAATGTATTATGGAACTTAACGGTTAACTATGAACCTGTACCCTGGTCAGTCGGTATTGCAATAGCTACCGTTAGTTAAAAGGGACATATAACCGAGTGAAGAGCAGGCACCACGTCCTCCCTCTCATTGATGATTCGGGTCGCTTTGATACTAACTCCGGGTGCGTGTTCATGGAACAAACGTAATTGGTAACGGATCAGAAGTTGAGGGAGTCGCTTACGTCGGGTCTTTTATTGCGTTACCCCGGGGACGTATTCCTGCAGGAGGAGGATGGTGGGTGGGGTAAAGGTAGACAAACTCGGCTTTACAAGGACACTTTAAAATAGCTGTTTTATGCCTGTAATAGTTGATGTGATGAAATAATTAAGTGCAACAACCTCCGTAGCTGAGCGGATTAGATCAATGGCACCGGATGTGAAGGTTGCGGGTAATATTTATTTCATATTTCATTATTAATTTATTTTTTAAAAGAATGACAAACATTTCCAGGTTACAAATAAGCTGACAATACATATTTGTAGTGTTCGACCGAAATAATAATTTCTACCGAAACCAAAACCGAATCTTCAGTATCTGAGTCAGTTTCGGCCGAAACCGAAACCGAAACTTTTTTAGGCATTTTAAAAATCTATTGTTTATTGGCTTATTTTTTACACTTGTACAGACAGTTAACACGTAATAAATGAAATAAAAAATATTAATTGAAGTATGCAAAAAAATATTTTTTATTTATTTTTATGTTACTGCTATAAAACAATCAAAAATTGACAAAAAAATGCAGAACTTACCCATCTCTAGACTGGACTACATCCCTTAAAATGAGACAAAGCATTTTCACATTATAATCTCCCTCGGTGTCGTCCTCAATTCGTTCTCGAAGTGTATCCATTATATTTTGCTAACAAATTAGTTCGGTTAGATTCCAAAAACTACTGCGAGTTTATATTCGATTTAATTATTTAAAAAAATACTGTTCAAATGAACCAGAATCACTTGTGTTGGCTTAAGCTAATATAATTTTGCAGTACTTGAACAAGACTTTGAAACACTTCAAGACTGATTGAAAAAAATCATAAATTGTAATGGAATACATAACTGTTCGTAAATCAGAGGGCATTACAATTTATACAATATACTCGTACGTACACATAATCGTACTCTGTTCTTGCGGAATTTTTAATATTTAATTCGTGGATCTACGTATCTACACATTTTAACAAAGCTTTTTGTGTCTGTAGATACCGCCGTAATCATTTAAATAAAATATTAACTGAATGGTTGCATGCCAACTCAGAATGAAACCAACTCAGAAACACCTCAGAAAGGTCATTAAAAGCTATGAAAAAATAATTTTTAAATAGCCGGTAACCCTAACCTAACTTAACCTAATTAACCATTTTTTTCATCACTCTGAATGACCTTTCTGGGGTGCTTCTGAGTTGGTTTCATTCTGAGTTGTCCGGTCACCTTACTGAATATCATCTTCATATATAAAAATGAATGTTTCTTTTGTTTATGTGAAGCGGATACTTTGTGATGTGACATTATTAATTTAAATAAAAAGTGGTGTTTACAAAGTTATTGTTTTATTTATATTAGAATGTTTCTTTGTTTGTCGCTTATGCGTTCCTAAACCATCCATCCGATTGCGAAAAAGCTTTGGTGATTGGATGTGCTCATGCCCGATAGTTTCTATTTATAATACTGAACTCTGGCGTTATGAAATTATTTCCTATACTATTCATCTAATTCGATGAAACTTTGGTGATGTACACACAACGAGAACGAGAGGGGGGAGACGGGGAAGGTGGAGGGGGAACACGGGTGGGGAAGGGTATGCAAAAGAGGAAGGGGAGGTGAAAGGGGAAGGGGATCAATGGGAAAGGACACGCAGTAATGATATAAAAAATACCAACTATAAAACAACAAAAAAAACTATGAACAATTATCTCATGACAAATTCCCGAATCGTGAACTTTTGCGTCGGAAAATTATGCGATTTTTTCTATCCGCTATATTAGAATTAGACAAATAAAAAACAATAGGCCACTTGCATGGTTTCATAACGACTTGGAAAAAATCGTGTAGATAGATTTTTTTACTAAGATTACGAAAATGTTAATAAAATTTTTTAGAAATGTACAGTTTTTTTAAATTTAAATAAATAAATCCATTATTTGGGCCTGTGACGTCACTACATGAAAATGTCCGCATTAATTTTGTAAAATTCCACACTGATTTTTTTTTTATGGCAACACTTTGATTGCAGGCGAATTTTTGAATTAAACATTTAACGTTCACTAGATTTACTGTTTGTTCTCTGCGAACTTATCATTTGGTTTGACTTTTTGACAGATGTTATGAAGAACACCCCGTACATTTTATTGCTATCTACGTGTTTTAGAGGTATAATGGTAAAAGTGCTCATTTTTAACCAAATCAAATTTTATAATACTTAATCTTATTATTATTATTATAATTTACAAGTACAAGTATATTACATTGGATTTAGTAATTTAGACGTTTTTTTTTAAACTTAGAAAAGTTTTTTTTTAAATGAAAAAAATACAGAATATCTTATATATAAAATTTAAAAAACTGTGATGCAAGTGGCCTATTCCAAAAAGAGAAATTCTTACTAATTATGCAAAAAACCTGATTTATTAAATGCAAAACAGTCAATTAAAGTGAGCATTACGCCCCCACACCAACTGAACGGATAAACCGATCGAAGTGTATTGTGGGCGTATCTGTGTGCCCGAAGTAAGGTTTTTTTTTTTTATTAAATATGTAATCATTTTATTTGGCCTATCTGATGTCAAGAGATAAAGGTCTTATAAAACCTTCCGTTATCAGTTTTCTTTCGAATTGGTATATATCACACTTCTAAATTTTTACTGTTCAGTGCCTGCGCTTAACTTTGTAAACCTCGAGTTTCATTTGCGCGCTGCGGCCTGCGGTCCGAAATCGCACGCACTTTTTCTTCCAGGGGTGGGCGGATGGGGGCCGCGGCCCGTCAGTGGGCCCAATTAATTACGGCTATTATTAATGGCAAACATTAGTCACGGGGCCGTCAGTTACGCCCTTCAGTTGGCGGCCACTGTCAGCCGACGGTTGGTGTCAAAACCCCGCCAGGGGTGTGCGCATATTTCAAAGTCTCCATTAAAAGCGTCGAAAGGTTTTGTTACACCGCTGATTGTTTAATTTAATGCTGAATTGGTGAAGTGTTGACTTCCTGAAAAAGCACTTTTTTGTGTATGATTTTGGAATCACCGAAAAAAATAATTTTTTGAAGCTACACCCCTGCAGTTTAGCGTTAAATTTTTTTTAGTCAAATGGTCATCTCAATTTATTTATATGACTTACTTACCAGCTTCGTAACATTAATAGTATCTATTGTGTTAGCATCGGCGCTACTTGCGGCCAACGCCAAACCCAAAACCTGGAAAGGACATGCAATAAACAAGCCGGCGGCTAGCTCTGCACAGCCGGCGCGAGCAAGGTCCCTCTTAAACCCAGGGCGAGTGTTTGTGGTTCGCCTGTAAATTCCTACTTCCCTTCCTTTCCTCAAAATCTCCAGGTCTCCTTCCTCAATCAGAACACAGTAGTTATGCACGAAAAAGGGTTTTATTCATTTAAAGGTGAACAGGGTTCTACAAAAGGCCAGCATCGGCACTACACACATGGGTATTTGGCTATCTCTAATTAATTCTATCATAACGGGAGAGCTTCTCTCAACTCTCTCTACACGTGTTTAGTGAATTTAAATGTCAGTTCTTAGCACACAGAGGGGTAGCAAGGTTCATTGGTACTCACAAGCAGGAGATAGAAGCACAAGCGGTCGGCAGACAGGTACTGAGGAGGCGGGAGCCTCTGGAGCACAATGCACAATTAAAGTAAACATCGCGAGCGTTTACGGAGAGCGCAATCACGGGGACACAGTTGTTATGCCGAAGGTCGGCCGAGGAATGAATGCCGGGAGCCGCTCGGCGCTTGGCTACTTGTGTCGAGCGGTGCGGGGAAAGGGGGGCGGAGGGCCTGTGTAAGGGGTCAATTCACTATTAGCTCGCACGGGAATCAATTCCGTAACGTAACAATTGATTACATTGTTTTCAACACAACTTGGCAGGCGGGTATGGGTACCCTCGCCCCGGGAACCATGGTTTGTTCTCCGTGACAGTTACTTGCTCCTGTTTGCCTGCTTGAATCTCACTGACGTCAGTAACAAGCCAAAGCTCCTAGATCCAAAAGAGAGGAGACTAGTAGAATTATTAAGTAGAGGCGTGGCATCTTCATTATTATACCGAGTAGGAACCAATTTGTTGAAGCAAATAGTAAGTTGCAACAACATTGACCCTCAAATTCCTACCCACCCTTCACACCTTTTCCTTCCCATAATTTTGTCTCCTTTTTTTCTCTAAAAAGACCCTCCACGAAGCATCTCCAAAGATGACATAGGTCCTGAGAGATTTTTTTCTCGGGGCTTCCTGTGTGGAGCTAATGTAAAAAAACAACGTATTAAAAAATATGATTTAAAATATAAATTGTATACATATTGGGCAAATTTTAAATTTAATGGACGCCATAAAGTATACGAATATCGTAAGTAGTGTCAGACCGAACTTTCGGTTTCGGTTTCGGTTTCGGCCTAGTTTCGGCCGTAAACGAGTTTCGGCTTAGTTTCGGTTTCGGCCGAGGTTAAGTTAAGGTTCGGTTAAGGCCGAAACCGAAACTGAATTTGGGAGGTTTCGTTCTGCGATCGGACGTGTTTGGTGCACTGAGCCACGAAGTGTCATTTTGCTGCGTCCGCGCTCATAGTCGTCCCAGGAATTGATTCACTTGTTTGTGTTCGCTCCGCGAACTTTGCGGCAGTTTGGTTTATTTGTTGTGAAAGTGTTTATACCTAACATTATTTCGAAATAGGTAAGTTTTATTTCGCTATTGAAATGATTTAGTTCATGATAGGCCCTGAGGAAAAAAAATTCCTGTGGGCCTATATCAAATTCGGGGATGCTGTGTGGAGGGTTTTTTTAGGAAAAGGAAGGAGAGGAGAGTTCTGGGAAGGAAAGGGGTGGGTAGGAATCTGGGGTTCAGTGTGTCCTGGTCATTCACCTTCAAGACCTAGACAAACCTCATCCCATGAACCCGGGCACCCCTGCCAAATCACCAAACGTAGCGAACCACTTGGCGTGACCTATAGCAGAGGGGTTGGTTATCCAATAAAGTTTCCCGGGGCGGCGGTACCCATTCCCGCCTCCCAAATTATTTTGTTCTTAAGATGAAAGAGTATTTTGTTTTCTACCTTTTATTTTGTTATTTGTTAATATTGTTCAAATAGGTAAAACCTACTATTTCTTTTTTTAAATATTATTTACGAAGCGATTTACGATTACGATTTCAAAAAGCATAAATTTTTTATTTGAAATTAGGAGTGATAATTTTTTATGTGTACTTTCTACGGGATGGCTATTTATATTCATAGAAGTGTTTTTCCCTCCAACATTATATAAAATATGATACACACGAAGTCATACGAAAATTTTCTTGAACTGTTTTATATTTTCCAGCTAAATCACCGTTTTTTACAATATAAGTCATATATATGATAAAATCCTGCAAAAGGAATATAGTATTATGATTTTCGAAAATCAGAAAAATGACATTTCTTTGCCAAGCGAATAAAATATACTGATGTACGCTGGGAGCATTTTTTAAGGTTTGAAATACCATAATAATTTATTAGAAGATAGAACAAGTGCGGGCTACGAGAAAATCCACGTTGGATTTCTTGGAGAGGGATTAAGTAGGTATGCAGCACAATAGTTATGTAAGTTTGGAGAAAAATTATATTTTTAAATAATAACACTTCAAATTTAATAATTAAAAACATGCCAGATAATATCCAACCAGCATTTTATACAAATAACCAATAAAAAAATTATATAGTTAAAAATAAGGATAAATGTGATTTTTTGAACAAATCTGGGGTTTATAAATTAATTTGTAACGATTGTAACTTTTTTATACAGGAAAAACTTCTACAAATTTTAACATTAGAGTTAAGGAACATATAAGATGTTTGAAAAATAATTATTATTCAGAATTTGCCAACCATATTTTGGAAACAAGTCATTATTTTGGTACTAATAAAGGTCTTAAAATTTTACACACTAACACTACGGGCATACAATTAGATAATTTAGAAATTAGAAAAAGCGTTAATACTAAATTAAATATTATAAATAACCAATCATTTTTTAAAAATAGCCATCTTTTAAATTTATTTTCATATTAATACTTACAATAAGTATTTTTTTAAATGTCCGGGTTAAATTTTCCCCACAGGAAAAACTAAACCCTTTCACACACATCCCCAAATGATCATCTAGTCAACCCACGCTATGCAATTGCACTATATAAGTATTGTAAATACAAAACAATACAAGAACAACATGTCAACCTACTAGAGACCAAATGGGAATATAATTCACCGACTCCAGATATTTTCATATCAGAGGGTTCGGCTCTGTGGCATTTCTAATTGAACCTATAAATCCTACTGATCCCTCAATATAAATATTTAAAAAATCTTTTGTAATCCTAAATGTATTTAAAATTACTGATTTTTGCATTTTTATATAAAAATTCTTTGACAAATCTAATATGCTTAAATTTTGAATCAGATTCCTAGGTATTATGCCAGTGGCCGAAATAACAAATTGTAATATTTTTATAGTCCGAGAATGCCAAATTCTTTTAATCTCATTTCCTAAATCTGTGTATTTTCTTATTTTTTCAGAAATAGTTTTTTGAATATTACAGGAATTTGGAGTAGCTACATCAATGATATAAGTTATTTTTTTAATTTTGTCTTGTAAAACTATATCAGGTCTATTATGACTAATTGTTCTGTCTGTTAGTATAGTTTTATCATAATATATTTTATAAAATTCATTTTCTAAAAATGAATTATTTATTTTTTTATTTAGACTACCTGTTTTTATTATTTGTTTTAAAATTATTATTTTATAAAATTATTAAAATAAATTTTATATATTTTATAGTTTTAATTTTTAATTTTATATAACTATTTTTATGAGATTTTTTAAGCAATAAATCACCTCTCATTTTTAATATTTTGTCTTTGTTCTAATTTTTCTAATTTGTCTATACTTATTTTTTTAAATTAACACCTTTTCCTGATGAAGATAACATTGTTATTAAAACATGTCAATATTGTTAATTATATAGCAGTTTAAACGAAGTTATTTGATTTTCATTGCAGAAAACATATTGTACCGTGTTAAGAACATACTTTTAATTAATTTAACAGAACCCGAAAAAACCTGACAAAGATAAAGTTCAAACGCCTACGCCACTTGCCACTTGGATGTCAATATCCCCCATCGGAGTATTCTTTCAGAAATAATATAACATGCGTAATGAACATAATTGAAACATGCTGTATGTAAACAATGCATCTGTGTGAGTAGGTGATAGCATTAGTTTAATTCGAACCGACTCATCATCCCCAATATCAATCACCATTGTATAAATAAGAAAAAAAATCAAAATTCAAAATAACCACTACAGAGTTCCTGTGGCCCTTGGATCATCTAATGTCAATATCCCCCTTTGAAGGCCCCCGTTAATTCGGGCACCATTTCCATAACCGTTTGACGAGTTCCATCAGGCATCGGTCATTTGAGAATCTGGAGAATTAATGACGAGTGAAGTATTCGGTAATATTCCTCTCATTTGCTTAGCGGCGCGCTGTGCAGGGGAGAGGATTCAAACTTTCAAATTCCTAATCTGATATTTCACTCATTTAATTTAGACATATTTTAAAATGATAACATTAATCACATTAAAAAGTTCTGTCAATTTAATATTTTTTCAGGTAATGGTTTTTCAGGTTTCAGAAAATGTTGATAGTTTGAAAAAATACATAAAAGTGAATATAATTAAAATATATGTAATTTCAAATAAATAAATCGTAATGAATACTTTGTAAGTTTCTAATTAAACTTTGGAATTTAATCTCATGAAACAAAAAGCAGTTAATAATGGTTATTCTACTAAATTAATGGATCAGATACTAAATAAATAAAAAAAATACAAATGTTCAGTTCACACGTGGTAGTAAAGAAAACTTCAGAAAACTAAAGTAGAGAAGAGTGGGGAGGCTAAGATAGACCGATTATTCTATCTCATTCTCTCGCAGGCTAAATCCTATAGATGTGTGTGTTAGTCTCATTTTGGTGTCACTATTTTTCGTTATTTTTCATCGACTCTCAAATCACAACGGTGCTAAAGAATTTTCGTTATTCGTTTTTTGATTCTTTAGCCAACGTTTCGGACAGCATTATGGTGTCCATCATCAGGGCAGATCCGGCAGATCCGACAGATATATCGGATAGATAGGTCCGGCATCTACCGGTGAAAATCTAAAAACATATCGATGCTAAAGAAGTTTTCATTTATTATTGTTAATAAGTTTATTTTTTAGCACTCCTTTTTATTTTTTTATTTCTTTCATATATTCAATAATATCATTATTTAATTTTTTTTATTTTTATTTTATTTATTTTATTTTTATTTTTTATTTTAATACATAAACGGCTATACTGCCTTTTATAAATAAACATATAATAGAGCACAAAAGTAAGAAAAATAATATCATTACATAATAGTAGTTTTAAACTTAAAAATAACATACAATTATTTTATGTATCACAACAAAAAATAACAAAAAAGAACAATGAGAAATATCATCATTTCATTTCAACATGTCCATATTGCGTATATAAAGTTACATTATGGACAAAATAAAAAACTTAAAAACTGAGACTTAAAAATAACATACAATTATTTTGTGTATCACAACAAAAAAGAACAATGAGAAATATCATCATTTCATTTCAACATGTCCATATTGCATATATAAAGTTACATTATGGAAAAATAATTTTTGAGTGCATGTTTATATTGCGCTAATTTTAAGAAATAAATGTCGCCGATTTAATGTATAAAAACAGTTTATTATAAAAACAGTTTAACTTTGTAATTATTATTATGAAGGCATTATCAAACTGTCTTGCCTTCAGAGGGCGAAACAGCTGTAACGCATTTGGAATGGAACTGGAAAAAAAATGGAACAAAGAGACCTAGTTTGTAGTAAACTTTTTTTAAACATTAAATAATAATATTATTTATAAAAGAAAAAAAAATACAAAGAAGTTTTCGCTTTAAAAATTTAACAGAAAAACTGTATATGTATACACCCTTTTCTAAAGATGTAAATAAACAATGGCGTAGAATTCTATTTGATGATAACGTACCTCAAAAATATATTTTTTTAGTTTTTTTATTTATTTTTTTTTGTTTAATTTATAACATTTTTACATGATTGAACATAATATTAGGCAAAACAAAATAATGAAAAATATTTTTCAATGAGTTTCTACGCCAATTAAGAGTACTAGCTCTTGAGCTTGGCGTAGGAGTTATTTTACAATAAGTTCATTTTTTTAACATACATTTTACTTAGAGTATACAATAAATATAAACTTAAGTACTAGGATGTTGTGACGTTAATTTTTGATATGACATGAAATGAAGTTATAACATCTTGATTGGTGATGTTATGGTTGTTAATTTTTTTTAAAGATTAATTAGACCTTTTTCTTGAATGATACGAAATCTTTTATTTTTTTATTTCTTCGGGAAGACTTAAAACATTTTATACCTTTGCAAATATAATTATTGTGCATTTATTGTTTTGAAAATAGAGGAATTTGGATGTTAAATTTATGCCTTAATGATGAGATGAGTTTAAATTTTTTAATTACATTTTCTTTGGATATTTTTAATATTGAATCTTTTTTATAGAGGTCTTTAATTTTTGGTACTTCGAAAATTTTTAACAATGATGCTGAAGGGAATGTTGGTTGTTTTTTTTAAATTACTTTGATATTTAGTTATTGTACCACTTTTACAGGACAATTTTTTCATATGCACTTCCTAATCCAACGATTCCATACTGAATTAATGATTGGACTTTTTTTAGGTTGTTCAATTTGAGAATACTTCTTAATCTAATGAATATATAGATACATTTCCTAATGCGCTTAACAAGTTCACATATGTGTCTGTTCCATTTCATATGTTGGTCTACAATTACACCGAGGTGTTGTATTTCAGTTGCATGGTTTAATATGATACATGAATTATTACAGACATCTTTGTTACATTTTTTGTTGTGTTGGGATAAGTTTTGTATTTATTTATTGAGAAAGGAATGTAAACTGTTTTTTTTTGCATTGATTGTAAGAAGGTTTGTATCAAACCAGTGTTTTAGGATTTGGATGTCATAATTTGCATTTTCATTTACAATTTTCCAGTCACTACCCTTAATTATGATAATCGTATCGTCCGCGTATAATTATAATTATAATATCAAATTTTTATAAAGTCTGTTTCGAATAACCGGTTTTTCCCTTCTAATGATATTATAATTTATAATTCCAATAAATTTCCCCACTCTTACCCCTCCCTCTTGTTTCTACCCCTTCCTCTCAAAAAGTGATCTGTATTTAATTTTAAACTTTAGTGTACATTTACTCCTGATGATGTGAACATTGTTCACGAAATATGCAGATCGTGTATATATAAATAAAGTGATGCAAAGGAAGTTGTGTACACTTTAGTGTACATTTACTCCTGATGATGTGAACATTGTTCACGAAATATGCAGATCGTGTATATATAAATAAAGCGATGCAAAGTAAGTTATTTGTCTATTTAATAAAATAAATAATGCCATCACAAAGTGAAAATCTTTCAGAAGTTTTCTCTTTGAGATGGCTGATTGATATATATTATTACAAAAAAACCTAATTCATGATAACATTGAAGAAGAAGATGATATTGTTAATTTTGAAATTGAAATGAGATATCAACAAAAATGACGTAAATATACAGGTCCCAATGGCCGAGTTGGTTGAGGAGCTACCTGTCCTGGTAAGACAGAGATCCTGGGTTCTATTCCCAGTTGCAACCATTCCCTTTTTATTTTTTTTGTGACTTGTTCTGTTTCATGCTTCGATTACATTTAGGTATTTGGTATTATCTTTTTCTTCAATGATACACATATTTCAGCAAAGGCTATAACTTTTAGTAGTTAACTGAAAAAGTTATTCGAATAAAACAGCATAATTTATAATATTAATGCGGCGTTTTCACATTTAAACATGAAAATTGCTTTCTACTAACTGTGATGGTTCTCAGTCACTTAAAAGCAACAATAATTACAAATAACGCTTTCAACTATTGGTGCATTTTAACTCGTTACTGCGCGCTAGGTCGCTGTCGGAACCAAACTACATAGTGATGAAAAATGTACAAACATTCACCATGGATGTATACACACACACCGAGATATGTATATACATAGCACCGCCAAAGGTTCGTCACCCCTTTCGCGGGCACAGGGTAAACATGATACAGGGTGGCATTGCCAGTGCCAGTTCGTTCCGGGGAATTAATTATAAAGACACTTGCAAATTAGTTTTGCCCCGTGAGCCGTCACTGGAATGTTTACTGCGAGAAGTGTAATAAATATCAATTTTCAGTGCATTTGTAGCGAAATTAATGACAATGTAACAGAGTATTTTAAAGAAGATTGTGCTTCTATTAAATGTAATTTTATCTTGATTGAATGTTTTTCGGTCTATCTAATGTTTGGTGAACAGAATACAGATTTGGCATTAATGCCATTTTCTGCTCTCAATATTTTCATTATAATCCGTGAAAAATTACGTTATGCATATTTCATCATATCATATTCATTTAACCACCAAACAGAAGATCATTGGGCTATGTATAATTAGTCCAGTAAATTTAAACATCTTGCCTTCTTTTAGTTTTTTGGTATATTGTACATGATGGAGTCCTAATGAAAAAAAAGTTTTCAACCTCCGTCGATAAGATGCTTCAAATAAAACTGCAAAATTGCTTGTAGCATCATCAGATATTGATCAGAGGGAGGAAGGGACTCTTGAAGCCAGGTTTGGATTTATGAACCCCCGCGTCCCGCTAGGTATTTCACGGCTTTCCAAGTTAAAACCACAAAAATCGCGAAATTTAACAAAATATGGAAATTTGGGTAATTTTTCAAAATTACGAAAATTTCTATATTTTGTTAAATTTTGAACACATATTCACAAACACCACAAAGTTCACAGATTTTTTTTTTATATGAAAATTTAGTTCACTTTAAAACAGTATTGATCATTCCTTGCTGAAAATTAAAAAGAGTTTTGACAAAGATCAGCAGGTCAGCCCGAGTTGCGTATTTCCAAAACCTATACTGGTTCGGTGGCGGTAGCAACAATTTACATTTTCAATATCAAAATTTAAATATGTAGAAATAAAATTATTCATTTCTAATATACACATTGGATTACAAGATTATTTTATCTAGATTTTAGAACAATTTTTTTTCGCAAAGTGATAAAAAATAACCAATATAGAGGTGTATTTACAATGTACGGGAATAATACGAACATTAAATATCTAGAGATGAAATTATTACTTTATAATATACACATTGGAAAGATGATTTTATCTAGATTTTAGAACAATTTTTGTTTTTGCAAAGTGATTGAAGCCACTGAAACGGTGTAGATTTTGGAAATACGCGGCCGAGTCGAAAACTTTTTTTTCACTAGGCCTCCAATATGTAAAATATACCAAACAAAACATAATTACGCCATTTGATGCCAGGTAACCTACCTTTAAGCGATAAATTTACCCAATCGATATTTGATGTACCTTTAATTAGAAAAATAATTTAAAAACGAAAAAGACATATCCGTTCCATCGCTATCCATTTATTGGTGGCTGACAAATTTGTGTGCCTCTGTGTTGGTTGGAAAATTCGGAGACGACATGTTGGATAATAACAGACTCTAAGAAAGAACTTTCTAAGAAAGCTTATCCAGTTCTCAAATCCAATCCTGTCCAGTCTCAAGTTCAATAATTTTCATGGACAGATGTAACTGTTGAAAAAAATATTGAATTCTTATTTCCAACTACATTTCTTTGTACTGTGTAAAAAATTGAAGCCAATGCCTACAATTTTTTCCCCTGAAGTTGTTACGGCATGATAACGAAACTAGTCACTTTCAACTTTGATGTTATTTGATGATTTGTTCTAATTTCTAATTAATAATAATCTAATTCTGTGAAACATCCAGTCCTCAGTTTTTAATGAAATAATTAAAAACACTTTGTTTTTACCACGATAATCTTTATATAAAAAATCAACATATTTCGAGAATTATGGGATCAGGACATTATATGGTACTAAAAACTAAATTATCAAGTATAGAAAGACAAGCGTGGGCAGAAATGGAAGTAGTGGGGGGGAGAGAGGTGGAAAAGGGAGGTGCTTAGAAGATCAACAGGGATGAGGGAGGGGGGGGGGGGAGAGGTGGAAAGGGGGGGGGGGGTTGCTTAGAAGATCAAATAGAAAAAAAATTACAATTGAAATATGTTTAAGATAGGGTTATTCACAAAATTAATTTGATTAACACCAGATTTAAATGTCCGGGTTAAATTTTCCCTACAGGAAAAACTAAACCCTTTCGCACACTTCCCAAATGATCATCTAGTCAATCCACGCTATGCAATTGCACTATATAAGTATTATAAATACATAACAATACAAGAACAACATGTCAACCTATCAGATGCGAAAAAAAAAGTTTTAATATCCATTGACATTTTTCCTAATTTCTAATATTTCTAAAAGATCTAAGTGAAAACCACCAACGTTAGTGTGTAAAATTTTAAAACCAGTATTTATATCAAATGAATGGTTAAATTCAATTAGATGGTTAGGAAATTCCGAATAATTATTGCTATTTAGACATCTCAAATGTTCATTAAGCCTCGTTTAAAAATTTCTGCAAGTTTTACCTATGTAAAAATGGTTGCAATCATTACAATTTTTTTTTTAATTTTTTGGTCTTTGTCCTTGTTATTTAAAATATAATTTTTCAATTTATTATTTGTATAAAAAGCTGGCTGTATTGTATTAGGAACTTTTTCATGATTAAATTGGAGGTTTGATGATTTGCAAACAATATTTTTATCCTCAGTTTTTTACGTTACAAAAATATCTAGTTATGAATCGATCCCAGAATAACATAAGTTTTTAGTCATGAATTGGGAGAAATTATTAACCATAAATGTATTGGTGCAGGCATAGGTCTACCTCAGCCAATATCAAAATAAAAAAAATCTCCTTCTAAAATATTGACCCTTAAATAATCGCAGCCAAGGGCACTCGAGATGTGTTTAATGACAGTGGGTTCAAGGGAGGAGAGGTAGGAGGAAGCAAAGGGAAATGGAAATGGCAAGGGGGTGACTGAGTATTTTTCTGCGTGGCATTAATATTTCAAACATGGAGCGAGGAAACCACCCGATGGATAAAAAGCAAGCAAAATACATGTAATCCCCCCAGTCAGTTTTATCTCCCGATCATCAAAGATATCCTCAAACGTTTATGTTATTATTTGTGTTCTCTTCCCTCTGATGTTTTCTCAGAAATTGAGAGGGATACGGTTTTATATTGACGGTTCATTGTCTCGCATGGTAATTCCGAATATTATGCTAAATTTGTTTTTGTTCGGGAGCCACGTTTAATGTACGTTTAAGAGATGTATTTTTTATTCGACTTTTAGCGGTCCATCAAAGTGGAACTGTGGATGCTGCATAAAAAGTTTTATTACAAATAACGGCTTTTGTTAAAAAATATGTTGATGTAATGGCTTTGTAGTTTGGATGAAAATATATGTTTTTTTTTACATGAGCTCCACACAGAAGGCCCTGAGGAAAATAATTTCCCTGAAGGCCTATGTCATCTTTGGGGATGCTGTGTGGAGGGTTTTTTTGAGGGAATATCATTCACAGTGTGTTACAAACGAACAAAATTTAATGCCTCGCATAGAATAGTTAAGAAACATGGCTCTTATATTTGGTGAGATAATAAAATCGTTTAAGTAAGAAAATAATAATAAAAATTCTAGATATTTTTGAAAACAAAAGAAGAAGAATTAAAGGATAATAATAAGAAGGATGAAGTCTCAAAGAAATTATGTAATTTTTCAATTTGAATTTCATTAATATCTTCAATAGTTTTTAGATTTAAAATAAGGTTTTTTAATGTAAGGAGAATATATGACGCAAATGTGAATGGTAGAAGAAGTTGGGGACGCCCGAGGAAGACATGGCAGGACCAAGTGATACTTGAGTCGGGCCATGTGAAGAGTCGGAATAATAAAAGAGCATGTATGAGACGATGTATGAATGTGAACGAGGCAAAGAGTGTGTGCCAAGATCGAGTTGTTTGGCGGTCCGTCCTCTCTGCCTACCCCTGCGGGGAAACGGCGTGATGGTTAGTTAGTGAGTTTTTTAATGGAGGTACGTTATTCCAATGTAGAGGTAGGTAGTAGTACATATATTTTGAAAATGCCTAAAGTTTAATTTTTATTAAGTGTCAATAAAGTGTAAGATTTTTTAACTGTTTTTCTTAAAAAAATTTAAGATGAATATTTTTTATTTATTTTAATTTGATCACTTATAAATCAAACTTTTAGTTGTGTGGCGTTCCATTTTCTCTACACACCCCTGCGAGAAAATGGCGTATTGATTAGTCTGTTCAGTCAAGAGTATTACAAACGAAACACAATAAATTTAGAACTATTTTTAGTTCAAAGACTAATTTTGTTTTGGGCTTTTGTTTAAGACGTTTATCTGAGCGCCCTCGTGATATTCACAAGATAATTAATACAATAAACTTGTTAAGGTTTTCGGCTATTACAGTGGTAATTAAATTTAATTAAAATATTAATCGGCTAATTCAAAAATCTAGTTGTAATAATAATTTATTACCATATAAATTGGCCTTTTGTCAGGTTCTGGTTCTCTTGGTCTCTTCAAAAATAATGCCGTAGACGACCCAAGAGAAAATTAATCACCCGATGCTACTATTTTAAGTTGAACGTCTATTAACGACCTTTATGAGATCTTAGCTCTTTGGTTCTGCACCAAGACCCGACGGGTTCGTAACGGGCGTAATTGTACAATTATTACCCCTCTGGTAAAATTCGACTTTTTGCAGGTAAACAGGGAGTATTTCCTTGTATAAAAGTCCCTACTCCTCCCCCGCTTGCTTCCCTATCTGTGTTCCTTAAAACATTGAAATTTTAGAGTTTTAATAAATCCATTACATTTCCTATACTAAAACATACACTAGAAAAACTTCCTGTTAAACTAAATATATAATATATATCTCTAATTAGAAACTTAATGGAATACAACTCCGTAGTTTGGTCTCCATCTTACAAAATTCTGCGTTTCATAAATTTTAAATTAAACATCCCAATAGAAGACTTAAAATATAATTTATTATTAAATATTCTAACAAAACAACACACACCAGAAGACATACGTAAACTAATTCAAAATACTTAGCTCTAAGTTCGACTGGTGCGAACTCCTGCAACTTATAAACTTACGAATACCGACAGTAGCTAACACGACAAAATACACTTTTCAACTGCAGCATTCATAAGCGGAACTACATTGCACTCTCCGATACAACTGTTTCACACTATGGGAGATCAGTGCTTAGGTGATGTTGACATATTTAACATAAACGTGGCGAATTTTGTGGATCTTGTAAAAAATGTATCCCAAAACTATTCCTAAACTTATCTGTATTTTTGTTAATTTATTAGTATTTTTATGACTTGTGTGCATTTGCTATCTAATTTTATTATTTCTTTATCTGTTTAAAACTCATCTGTCATGAATTAAAGGTACAACCAAACATGTAAATACCCTCTGGGCGTTAAATAAATAATTAAAAAAATCTTGAACTTTTTATAAGAACAACTCTCTTTTAATAACTTTTGAAGGTTATTCCCATCAACGTAATATATCATTGAAGAAGAAGATAACACTAATAATTTAAACGAAAATATGAAAGAGAACAACACACAGAAAAATAGAAAAAGATAATCATCGCAACTGGGACTCGAACCCAGAACCTCTCGTCTAACCGGGACGTGCACTTTTAAAAATTCAGCCATTGCCACGTTCTAAGAAACAGTCTTACTTGTCAATCTCATATTTTAGAATTAACAATATTATTTTCGACTAATTTTTCCATACAGTATAAATAAAATCAGATATATTTATACGAGACACTATCTAGGTTACAAACCAGTTATAAGAACGATTGTTTCCAATGAAAAAGGTAGTTAGTTGTCTATGATGTGGAAAAATTGTGGAAAATAATATTGTTAATTCTAAATTTAGAAAATATGAGAATGACAATTATGACGGTTTCTTAGAAGGTGGCAATGGCTAAATTCGTATAAGCGCACGTCCCGGTTAGAGGAGAGGTTCTGGGTTTGAATCCCAGTTGCGACCATGATCTTTTTCTATATTTCTGTGTCTTGTTCTCTTTCATATTTTCATTTAGATTATTAGTGTTATCTTCTTCTTCAATGAAAAATTATATTGTATACAACTCTTTGTTATCTACGATTAAAAAAAAGATTTGGTCGTTAAAAAAAATATATATATTTTTCAAAACTTTGTTTATTTCGAATTGAAGTTGTATTCAAACTAAAAAATAGCCGAATTCAAGATCACTTGTTCGGTATCAGAAAAAAACAAAATATCATAATTCGCACGATTGGAATGATGAACAATTCCCATCGGAAGTTTTCAAATCAATTTTCATATTATTTTAACAAAGGCGGCGAACCAGATACGGCCGAGCAAGTATGAAAAGGATACCGCGGCTGCAGTCGTGTGAGGGCAATGAATATGATGCTTCGTTAATTATATGCAGCAAACATATTTTAATTGAGATCCGACCATGCAAGTTTTAATTGAGTTTGGCTCCATTGACTTTGGAACCGTCTCGACTCTCGCTAAAACTCTGTGCGTTGTGCTGGTTCCAGGAAGTCAAAGGGTCTCGTCGAGGTGGGCCGTTCTCTAAAAGGTTGATTCTTGAAATAATGTCATAATTTAAAAACGTTAAGCTTCATTACGTCAAGATGTTTGAAAAATAATGCGATAAATTGTCTGGATAACATTTTTTTTACATTAACTCCACACAGGAGGCCTTGAGGAAAATAATTTCCCTCGAGGCTTCTGTCATCTTTGAATATGCTGTATGGATGGTCTTTTTGAGAAAAGGAAGGTGAGGTATGTTGTAGGAGGAAGAAAACACAGAGGCAGGCAAATCATTCCACGTTGAATTCAAGAACGAGTCGTGGAAGCGATTCATTCTCAAGTGACAATGTCAACCGTGTACATACTCGTATTGGGGTCGCGTTTGGAGTGTTTCCCAACCATGTATTGGTGCCGAAGGGATCAATGATGCTGGTAATATCGGTAGAACAAGTACAGCATACACACCCGAAGCCTATGTTCTAAAGGTTGAAATCCGCTTCTTAAGACAGGGGAATCTGACTCTGAACTCTGTTTCTGAACAGAGTCAAGGGTTTTCAGGTATTTTGGGGCTCCTAGAGATGGCTACCAAATTCAACAGTGGGCGCACTTGCGACTTGTACAGGGTCAGCAATCGCGTAATATTAATTTAGAGAAGACGAAGAAATAGCACGTATACTGTCCGAAAAAGAGTGAAAATTCAATTCAACGGTAAAAAAATCTCCATACCCTTAAATTGCGAAATTTTTGCAGGTCTCTTTTGTAAAGATTCTTTACGGTTAAGATCTTTTCACTAGGTACACCTTGTTCTGAAAAGGCAGTTGGTATCGATCAAGCTCGATACTTCTGACAGTTAGAAGAGCATCTAATTCACTTTGTCATCAACCACCTAAAATTTAATATTTAACTTGCGTATTTTTTCGTATTGAAGATTTGAAATAATTGTGAAGTCATAATTTATATAAGCTGATCAACTAAGGTTGGTTGTTTCACAGAAATTCAAATCCAACATTGTCATCAAATGGTCATTCAGCTATTTTTTTTTTGTCAGTTGAAAGCCTGTTAAATGCCTGGTTAGGCATCATAACATGGATTGGTTTTGATCTCGATAATAATTTTAAAATATTTATGTCATCAAAATGGTTGCTTGGCGGTCTCTATGTACTTTCAAGTGCAATCAAATATATTGTGCACGTTAAACTGCGGAAGAACAAAAGACGGCGTGCAGGCAAGGTGTTCTTTTGGAAAACAATTTGAATTTTTCGAATAATTTGAAAAAAAAAAATGCGAATGCATTGTGAAGTTTGCTCTTGATGGATCAACATATAATGACGATCTAATCTGTTTTCCGTCAAAAAATATTATCAAATTGTGCACCATTTCTAACTTGTGGGAAATAACCAAGGGAGTACCTATGCAGTAAAAAATTGCTCTCTAAAGTTAGTGTTAGTGTCCTTTGTTGTACATTTAGACAAGTGCTGATAGCCATTCTGTTAATATCCGCGAGTAGACAAATTAATCAAATATTTTTAAGGGTATAACGCCTATGAAGTCTGGGGTTGTTTACACGCCTCAGATTTACGCATGACAATAGCGTTGAGAATGGAGACCACGGCCCTAAACATTACTTTATAACTTCAACAATGTCATAAATCGTGGGGTTTATAGTGCTCATGGACTCAATTTTCTACATGAAATCATGAAATTCCCTTGGTAAAATATTATTAATAATTTGATTTCAACTGGTGAACTTTGCACTTGCCTTCCCCCGTAGACGAAAATGAAAAAGGAGTCGTTGGTTTTATTGTGCCTTTAGAATTGTCCCACGATGGGAATAGTGGACAGTGATTTAATTTTTTCACTGGTTGTCTGTCGCTATACAATAACGTATTGACGTGTTTCTTATTATGAAAACGTTTTAATTAAGGGGATGACGTTAGAATTAATCCTGGCCATCTGGAGGCTGTTTCAAGAAGTAGTAACATTGACACTAATTTCAGGATGTCCTAAAGTGCCATCCAGATTTTCCTATTACAATAGAACATGACTCATACGTTTTGTCCGACTCGTAACATGATCCGAATCAAATTTTGATTCACTTGGTTGAGTCATCTTTAACTTTTTCCATTCCCTTCTCCATCCATCCACCCTTACTATCTAAGCATTAGCGTCGCTTTATTAATGTATCAGGCTTGCTCTCTTTTTGGATATCCCCTTTCGAAATACGTTCTTCATACATTAGTGAGATATTTTTTTCTGCATTTAACCTAATTTTGTCCTTTATTTGCCAGTTCTTTGCCTGATTGAAATAGGTTAGGGTCGCTATCAAAACTTCATTCTGGAATAAATGTAATAATAACTTTTTGACGACAATTCCTACTGAAGTTCTGCTTCCATTCCAGACAGCCTAGTTTCAGTAACCAACTGCAGAACTAACTGAAGTTGTTGGAAAGCTGCTGATTACTTAACACTTTCTTACAAGGCTCGGAATGTTCAGCGAGGATTCCTTACACCGGAACACGAGACCAAGATCCAATGTAGATGGCGGAGTTCGTAGTTGACTTAATTGTCTTTTTTCTGCTTCCAGCTATTGTCTGTATCTTGTCATAAAATTCAAACTTCTCCCAAATTATATGTAATAAATATTTTTAACACATCATTTGTTTCGTTCACGGTTAAAATGAAAACCATAATTTATCTACTCTAGAAGATGGAAGGAATATATGCGACTAGATATTTTTAGTAAAAATTATCAACAAAGTTGTTAACAATTATCGGTCTTCTAGAAAAAAATAATTTCCACCATTAGATTCGAAATACAAGATCTAAATAACTATTGCACACCCACACTAAAAAACTAACTACCACAAAACTTTAAATTCCCCGAAGGACGTGCACAAAATATAACAATAATTTTCAGATACTATATTTTCCATTCGTCTTCAGGTCAAATTATTAAACTCATTTTGGAAAAAAAAGTTATTCTCGAACCCTCTACCACTCTATGTGTTATTTTTTCAATCTCAATAAGTTGTTTTTCATTTTTTTTATTGTTTTTAAGTTTAATTTGTAGAACTCCATTTTAATTTTAATTTTTTTATTACATATATTATGGATTATATAATAAAAAAATAAAAATTGTTTTTCCTTTTTTTATCTTTGAAAATTTTCCTGTGATAAAGCTTTGTATTATTTTTACATAGGTAGATAGTTTAATTTTACATTATCTATACCGTACCCTTTAATCTGTCTTTTTTGTTTATTTTTCTACCAGCTCCGCTTCACGCTCTTTTAATCATCTTTGGGTATGTAGGTATATAATATGATTTTTATTCGGTTGCTGGTTCATGCAACTGTTGTCATTTTGGGAGGCGGGAATTGATGCCGCCGTCTCAGGAACCATTTATTGGGTAACCAACACCTCTGCCATAGGTCACCCCAAGTGCTTCGCTATGTTTAGGTGATGTTAATGTGTTGGTGCCTTAGCAGGGGGCCGAGACTTGTCAACGTCTTGGCCGCCGATGTGAGACTGGTTGAGGAGGTCTCATGACCTATCCAGCCAGAATTCCTCGACCCTTCGCCTTGCACCGCAGTTGAAGGTGTGGATTCATACGTCCGCCACTCCTGGATAAACTGACCCCCAAATACTTACCCACTTCTCATACCTATTTCCTTCCCAGAACTTCCTCTTCTTCCTTTCTTTAAAAAAACCTCCATCCGGCATCCCCTAAGACGACATAGACCCTGAGGGAAATTATTTTCCTCGTGGCCTCCTTGTGTGGAGCTAACGTAAAAAAAATGTAATTATTTTAATAAAATATGTGCAACTGTTTGTTTCCCTAATAAACTAAAATAAAATAAATAAAATAGTGAAATTATTTTTAAAGAGATGACAATTCTCCTAAAATATCGCGGTCTTACCTATGTCCCCAAAAATGATTAATAATGTGAGATAACATATTATTATTTCATTCAAAATAATTTTCAACATTAATACAAATGGGTAGTATCAACTTCACCACACATATATGCATTATTTGAATTAATTAGCAATTCACCGCTTACCAATTTTGATTGCAATAATATTGATTTAAAACCCGCAACGCGTTTAATGGAGCTCCCATTTGCGTGAAAGCAAAGCGAGAGAATATAAATGACTGATTGGATGAAAACGTTAAAAGCCAATTTGACAGGAATCAACGTTGTCGATTTTATCCAAAGTATTGCATATAAGATCGATCGATTGATTAGATTTCATTTGATGCAAAATGGGTGTAATTAAATTTATTATTAAAAAAAACTCCTGGCATTTTTTAGTTCCTCTATACAACAAAATTAAAGAATTTAACAGTTATAATATTAGAAGCAAGAATTTGGGTATAATCTAAATTTTAAACCCTGCCCCTCCCGATTTCAGATCTTTACAGATCTTTGCCTCCCAACTCCCAACCCAGAGGTCGCCGGGTCAAAACCCAACGATGTTGATTAATTACTAAATGGACTTTTCTTTAAATTTACAATATTAATTATTTTCCTAAAATACTATTAGAAAATTTTTTCATCACAGAACATTATTTAAGAGGGCATTACCAGAGAAAACCAGAAACATGTCATTTTCAAATCAGATTTTAGACGTATTGACTCTTTTCCACAAAAAATTATAAATGGATTTTGAAAGATTGTTCTTTGATCTAGCATTCGTATGTAATAAATTTTGAGAATTTTTAAAATTTTTTAGTATAATAAGGTTATTCCGTAGGTCGTTGGCAGATTTGTTAAATTTTCAAAAAAGTTTTTGTATTATACCACACCCATTTCAAATAATATAGTCATGCAGTAAAATAAATCAATACATTATCTAGCAAACGTATGTTTTAGAATTTTAATTTTAGTTTCAATAAAATCATTAAAAAATATGTACGTACATGTGTTTCTTGACGAAAATTGGTCCATTTGTGTATTTATTTGCGCACTTACAAACTAATGTATTTCAGATTTTTTTAACATTCTTATTAAATTTAGACATTATTGAAAAATGATAAATACTTATAATCAAAAAATAACTACAAAAAGTACATTATTTTAATAGTTTTATCATCACGCCTTTCAGCATTTTTGGATGAAGGTATAAATTAAAGCTAATTTGGATTGAAATAAATTCGATATTGAATTATAATTTTAAAAAGCTGGTACGGAGAATAATTAATCTTTCTCATTGTAACCGCCCTGCACAATCGTAAGAACAACTTTCGACGAAATGTGGATTTTCGTCCGCTGGCTGGTTAAACGCTCTTAAATATTATTATTTTGCCTAGTCTTTTTGGTTAGGCATTGCAATATGTTTTGTTTGTTCGAAAATTTAAATAAATATATTTATATCACAAGGATGGTACTTACTCACTCTTTGGATTTAACAGAGACACCTGAATGGATTGTTTTTAAAAATAGGATCAAAACAATAGAATAACTGACACCGTTTGTTTCATGGAAAATTTTCTTGTCATTGTGAAAAACTTATGAGTTGTGTATTAATTGACAAATCTCATCTCTTGTGCAAATTTTCAAGTCACAAAAGGATTGCACTGATTGAATTTAACTATTGATTGGATGAAATTACGGAGGCCTCCAAGCATCAAGAACTACAAAACAAGATTGGTGGATCTGTTATTTTCCCTGGAGTTTTTCTTTGTGCCATCCTTTGTGATATATTTGTCCGCGCGAGTGGAGTTTTCATAATCAAATCTGTGAGTATTAGCTCAGAGGGTTTGAGGTTATTTATACACCTTAGGTTCGCATATTATAATGCACTTTTGGTGCCCCAAATATCGAAGCTAAATTGACAGTATTACAAAAAAATGTAATTTAGCAAGTTCTTAGTAAGGTAATTACGAATTATTTAATCACATTGCTCTATATAACGTGGAAAATCCATTTCGTTGCCATGCCCTTATCAAATCGAACAATTTATTTAATGCTTATTCATTTATTTTACGCCCAGAACCTCGGGAGATGATTCTACATGATAGTACAAGTAAAAAACATACATAACTTTTTTCGAAATTCCAAGTTTTGAGGTAAACAGATAAAATTAGTCCGGCGTGTGCGGTCAGATTTATTATTTTCCGCTGTTACGATACGGGCCAATCACAATTGAGTCGGGCGCCCGGCAGGCTCTCAGCAAGTAAGATCGTATCTCACACTAAGGATTTTTAGTAGTTACGTCTTTTTGTATGGGAAAAAAATGTTGGAATTTCAGAAAAAGTTGTTAATCTTTTTTTACTCCTACCATCACCTCCCGAAGTTAATGCACTTTACCCCCGGACACCCTGAATAAATAAATAAAAGTAGTAATAGTTTAACATGAGAAAGCGATAATATAAATAATGTAGCGATAGAAAAAAATACATACATGAAATAAAAATACAAGCAATAAAAATTTAAAGTACAGTGAGAAATAATAACAATAAATTCACAATAAAAAAATACATTTACATGATATAAAAATTTAAGAAACAGAAATTTGAAAGTACGGTGATCAGAGGTTTACAAAATTACAATATTAAAAATGTTAATAATACCGTATAGCAAGTATCGGTTTCACACTATGTTGTATCGGGGAATGAGCAAGTTGCGGAGTTCAGAACTCTCCAATTTTTATTTTAATATTTGAAAAAAAAAATTAAATCATTTATTTTGTGTCAGTCTTCTGATGTATAATTTATATAAAATATACCTCATTTCTAATAAAATTAAGTAAATCTGTGAATAATATAATAATAATAGCCCCTTTTTTGATTGGTACCATTATTTGCCCAAATTTGTAATGGTAAAAAAAAACAAAAAAAAAGTTTTTCAAAATAACTGAATAAAACCACAGGTTATGATGGTTTATAATATTTCTATGTATACCACATTGTAAATAAACATATGCGAATATCGGAGGTACCAGCCAAAAATTTAATAAATCACGAGATGCAGACAGTTTCACCTGAACATTGTTAAATTAATATAAAGTTAAATTGACAAAATTTGAGAAGTTAATGTGAAAATTGTGACTATTTGTATTGTTTTCCCTGATCTAGTAATAATATCTATTACAAGATTATCTTGTAATAATATCTACCAAAAAAACAACCTATACATCATGAAAACCTATTGATTGAATAGTTTACACATATTATTCTATATCTTGTATAATATTGGTTTTCCTAATAAAATAATAGAAATAGTTAGTCAATTTGGAAGGCGGATATGGGCACCGCCGCTCCGGAAACCATTCATTGGATAACCAGCACCCCTGCCATAGGTCACCCCAAGTGGTTTGCAACGTTTGGTGACTTAGCAGGGGTGTATGAGGGAGATCTGACCTAGACGTTTCCAGCCGGACTCTCTCGATTCATCGTCTTGCAACCCCAGATTCCTACCCACCCTCATACCTTTTTCTTTCCCAGAACTTTCTCTGCTTCCTTTTTAAAAGACCCTCCACGTAAAATCCCAAAGGTAAGTCCTTAGGGGAATTAATTTTGTCAGGGCCTCCTTTTGAACTAATTTAAAAAAAAGTTAGGTTGTCTGTAAACATTTATTCTCTTTTCCTATTACCGGACCAATTTTTCCTTTTTTTACAGAAAATCCACACAGAAGGCCCTGAGGAAAATAATTTCCCTCAGGGCCTATGTCGTCTTTGAAGATGCTGTGTTTCTTTTTGAGGAGAGAAAGGAGTGAAATGGGTCTTGAAGAGAGAATAGACCCTTGTTGTAGGATTGAGAAAACACAGAGGCCGGCAAATCATTCCACAGCCGAGCTGTTGACACAGCACGGTATTCGCCAATTTGGGCTGCCATAGACCAATTCTTGAGGTAATATGAATCTGAAACGTAATGAGTGAAATGTACTAACTATTTTTAACTACTATTTCGTCTTATTCTTCCACACTTTGATTTTCTCCAGGCCGAAGTTTAGCACTGCTGTTTAATGATTAAATTTTGATTGTTCTATTTAAAACTGAACACTTGTGTCGAAGATCCTTTGCCCTAGATATTCTAAAACTAATTTCCGCGTATTCCATTGAGTTTACCTTAAACACGAGATGTAACGAGGAACTGATATTCTAACTTGGTTCTGAGATAACATGCTACAATTAGTATCTTTGCATTTAGATTTTAAATGTCTGCCAAAAATATTTTAACGCAATTTGGGAGAACCGGGACGGCGAAAGCGAAATGAAATAAAAACAAGCGCATAATGTTTTCTGTGTAGCTTTTAAAGTGTGTAATTCTTTTTTGAGTCGCCTCTTAACTTTTTTGAAGTGAACTTTCGCTTCTCCAGGAATAATTTCATTCCAGGAAGCCGAGACGTTTATATTTAACATTTTGTGTTTTGTTGAAAATATGTTGGAGATGAAAAAACACAAATAATACATTTATACAAATGGCCTGAAAGATTGTAGCATAAACGGTGGACTATAAAATGTTTCTTGTATTTGAATAAAAATAAATAATATTTTGTCTAGTGCTAAGTTAGTATTTTAAAAACAGTTTAATAAAATTTTCAATTAGATTATTCCATAAAGAGGGAATAACCAGACAAAACCGGAAATATGACATTTTAAAATCAAATTTTAGACGTATTGACTCTTTTCCACAAAAAAATATAAATTGATTTCGAAAGACTGTTCTTTTTTCTAGTAAAACTATGTTTTAAATTTTGTGAATATATGTTTGTTTTTAGTAGAATAAGGTTTTACCGTAGGTCGTCGGCAGATTTGTTAAATTGTCAAATAAAATTTGTATTATTAATATATTTGTATATAGCGTAGGGAGTGTGGCGAACCCATCGCTCAGGGAGTGGAAAACACAAACCTGCAATAGCCATCCCAAGCCAAGGTGTGAGCTACCGTGCTCAGGCTGAATGTCCTGGGGAACAGCATCATGAACGGTGCCTCCGAGAAACAAGGTCGCATCTCGGAGTATTTAGACCTCACTCCAGCACTCAGGGCTCTGCTGGAGCGGACCTTCTATTTCCCTGGTAACTCGTGGGACAAAAAAAATTGGACCATTCGAAAACTAGGGGCCTTTTGGGAACCTAGGAATGCTGAGGCCACCTCTGCGGATTTCCTTCCTGGGGCCGTACCTCCATGAACTCTTCCCTTGTGGGGCCTTCAAGGAACCAAGGGGAAGGGCACCCTTCCAGCGCGGGGCCTTTGTGGAACCAAGGAGGAGTGAAGTGGAGAGATAATGTCCTCTTCCCATGTGGGGCCTTCGAGGAACCATGTAGGAGTGAAGAGGAGAAATGAGGCCATCTTGGTGAACTCTTCCTCTGTGGGACCTTAGAGGAACCAAGAAGGAGAGATGAAGTTCTCTTCCCTCCTGGGGCCCTCGGGGAACCAAGGTGGAGTAGACTCTTCCCTTGTGGAGCCTTTAGGAAACCAAGGGGAGGTGGACTCTCCGTCGTGGAGCCTTCAGGGAACTAAGGAGTGGAGAGGAGAGATGAAGCCCTCTTCCGTCGTGGGGCCTTCAGGGAACCAAGGAGGAGTGAAGAGGGGAAATGAGACCTGGGAAGACACATTGTCGGACCAGAAGATATAGCTTCATTTCGAATGACAATCCTGGTGAACTTTATAAAAGGGACTGGGTTACTGTCAAAGGAATGAGGTAAAATGGGAGATAGTACAATGGGTCTATGGCCTAAGTGCTCTCGGGAACTATATATATGTAAACCGTCTCCGATTATTAGAAAAAAAAAAAAAAAAAAATATATATATATTTGTACATATTTTAAATTATATAATCACGCAGCAAAATAAATCAATACATTATCTGGGAAAGCTATGTTTCAGAATCTTAATTTTAGTTCATATAAAATCATTTAAAAAAATATCTGCACACGTGTTTTGTGACGAAAATACTTTAGTCTGTCTATTTACGGTCTTACAAACTAATATATTTAAGATTTTTTTACATTCTTGATTTGCTTAGACATTATTGAAAAAATATATATCATTAAGCCTTTCATCATTTTTGAATGTAGGTATAAATTAAAGCAAATTTTGAATGAAATAAAATCAATATTGAGTTATTATTTAAAAAACGCTGGTACGGAGAATAATTAATCTATCTCATTGGAACCGCCCTGTACGATCGTAAGAACATCTTCCGACTAAATTTGAATTCTCGGCCGCTGGCTGGTTAATGGCCCTTAAAAATAAAAAATGTGACAAATATTTAGTTTACTTTGCAAACTGTTTTTCTTTAAAGGTCCTTGGTAGTGATTAACCTAGAAGGTAACAAAAAATTATCAGTAAATCGATTAGTATTTTCCAAATTACAGTAATAATGAATCAGTAATATTACAAATGTGGTGTGTGACTAATAATCTACACATAACACATACATATTGTAATGTGTCCAGATACCTACTCGCCGCACTAACAGGATACCCGCACACCCCTTCCTCAAGATTGACAAAGGGAGCACGATCACGTCAAAACAGAATGTCCAGATACCTACCCGCCACGCTAACAGGAAACCCACCCGCGCACCACTTCCCCAAGATCGACGGAGGGACTTTGATCACGTCAAAACAGAATGTCCAGATACTTACGAGCCACGCCACAATAAACTGATCACCTACCTATTTACAAGCAGCCGGATGCCCTGCGCCCCCCACCCCGCACACTCAAAGAAACAGTTTAAATTATGGAACGCAATACAAGGGAGCTCAGTTAAGATCAACATGCGGTCCAAGTAGGGACATGTATCGCGCGCCCGGCACGGCGGCTGGCGGCGCGCCAACCAAACAAGTCTCAGCCAGATCGCGGCCCAAGCATTACAAGCGGCTCCGGCCAAAAGTGGGTGCCGGTAGCTCGCCCGATTTTAAGTGGTTACGCCGAACACACTTCACCTTTCACGTAAAGAACCTCATCGTGCCATAATAAGTGCCGTGACTAATAATTCTCGTACAATAACCAAACAATGGAATTGATCCCGTTCAAACCGTTCAATTGTGTAAGCCGCGGCAAATGTTAAACTACACCGCCGCCGGTTCCTTCACGCCATGATAAGTGCCGAAACGCCTTTTACCTTGTCGATCCGAAGACGACAATCGAAGCGAGCCTTAATCCCTTAAGGCTCCGCCCGCCCAGTTCAGTCTGCCCCCAAAAAGAGTAGACCGACTCCGCCCGCTGTACCCCGGGTTGAGGACCCTCATTGGACCTACTGCGCATGGATGGACAGCACCCGGGACACCACGCCTTCGAACGTCGATCCAGCCACCTTCGTTGCCTAGGCTGGAGCCTGTGGCAACGACCCCCCGTCGTCGGGACGACGCCGGACACCGCACCTTCAAGATCTCCCAAGTAACATACTCCGAATGCCCGTTCCGTATTATCTTACAATTATTCTTAGAGCCAAATTAGGTAGGGTTTTCACATTACCATGTACTGTTGATTATTATATTTCAATACATCTACTATATCATCACATGTTGTTTTTCTTTATGGAAACCTGATTAAAAAAACAATGGTGTTTGGGTTGACAACTCACCCCTGAGAAGCTGGCTAGCCGAGGACATAGAAAGTTAAAAGGTAAAAATAAATGGTTTAAAGAAAAGAGTTTAAAAGTATTACAATATATATCAAAATTATATTTTTTATTATGACTATTTAAAAAATACAAAGTAAAGTAGTACATTCGCAGTCCTTCTCACTAGTGATTCCTGTTCTGAGGCGGACTGCAGATAGTTACGTAATGATTTCTTCACATTCATGTTTGTTGATTTCTACATCTTCACGTTTGTTGACTGTGGGTTGTGACTTCATAATTTTAATAATTTCTTAATATCATCCACATCATGTCAGTTAATTAATTCCTTTGGCAATAATCTCACTCTAAATCAGTGATTCTTAAACGGTGCTCCGTGAGCTTGTTGCAAGTGGTCCACGAAATGATGAAGCCAAAATTTAATACCCACTCATCTACTTATCTCGGATTAAATTTAATGCTAGATTATTCAAACTTTACGGTGTACGAGTGTTGTGATTGATTTGCGTGTTGGCTAAATAGGCACTAACGTTCTAATACTGCTTCATTTTTGGATAATATTTTTAAAAGGGCTTTTAGTTGTTACCAATGTTGTCGAATGTTGTTACAGTTTTCAACTTATAATATTCGTGTGAGCTCGTTTTCTCGACAGTAAAGCGTCGATGACATGTGGCGAGTTTACAAGCTACTATCTGGGAAATTCACTATCTGTTAGTAAACTCACCCAGTGTCATCGTGTTACTTGCTAACTAGGAGATTGTTGATAATCTACGAAAAAAAGTTGAAAGGTCGTCGACTTTACTCGCCTACACGCTTGCTCCGCTTGCTCGTGATTGGTTTATTTGTGTTTCCAACATGGCTTCCGATAAACATCTGATTTCGACTGTCAAACATCTGAAGAATTAGTTCACGCAGGCGTCGTTATTCTTGTTACTGGCGCTAGCAGCGGCCTCAGTTTCCTACGCTTCTGAGTGAGTGGACAGTTTTGTGTGTCATCGTGACAATCTCACTCGCCGATTTACCCGCTTTTAAACTTAGTAGATAGTAGCTTGTAAACTCGCCGTGCGTCATCGAGCCTTAACCAATATAAAATCTAAGAAATGCAAAAGACTACACCAATTTAGATAAGAAAAAAGAAGAGAAGATTTATCATTATTAGACCTAATATCGGTGGATTCTGCAAAAATCGACAAGTTTAGTTATCACATTTTATGATTTTATATTCTAGTAAATTTCATTCGATTATTATACAATAACCGTTTTTTTACAGTTGTGGCGCGTATGCACTTGCGAGCCGAACTTAGGAAAGGGATGAGCCAACCGCAAATGGCGATTCGCGTCGTTTGCGATTGGTTCGTATGTGTGTGCAGTTGTAAGTTGTAACAGTGTTGCCAACTCAGCTCGCAGATAGAAAATTTTCTATCCGCTGTGGGCTCCGAATTTTTATTTTATGATGAAAAGTGCTCCCTGACTTCAAACAGGTTAAGAACCACCGCTTTAAATAAGAAAAAAAAATTCCCTAAAAGTAAAGAGATTAAAAAACGGTCATATATAAGAAATTCGTATCTAAAAAAATGTTTTAATTTGGAGTAAGGATCAAAGTATTAAAATCTATAAATATTCCTTCTCAGAAGGTTCAAGGAATTAATCTAGAGCGGAAAGTTTTCGCAGCCTTCCTGGGGGTGAAAGGTTACTTGTCCTGGTCACTTGAAACCTTGTATTATATTCTCAAAAGGTTCTAATTGTTTGGACGGATCAAGGGCTGAAGGTCGCAGTGCCAAACAACTCTGTAAATACATATAAATGTCAGGTTCGGGGAAGTTTGCAGGTAGACGAACTTACAAGGGTGTTATTTAGTTTAGAAACTGATTCAGTTTACGAGATAATGGATAAAATGTATCATACCTTAATCTGAACATCATCTCAACATCAGATTAATGCAAAGACATGGCAATTTTCGGATTTATTTTAGCCGTAGCACGTTATGTACGCTTTTTAAAATGTGTAAAGGGTTTAATGCTTGGGACGCTAAAATTGGAGAAAGAAAAACTTTTCATTTCTTTATAACTTTTTTACATAAAAAAAAGTTTTGTTTGTAATTGCTTTATAACTTCAAGTTTTTTTTTTGTTAGAATCCAGTTGATTGAATTTGAATGATATCGATGATTATTTAAAATTAGAAAAATTAAAAATAATTTTCCAGCAATCAGAACAACACTTAGAGCCCATCTTTTGAATGCAATACAGTTTAGACATCAAAATGGCAATAAGGAAAAACGTCTCCTTCAAATTAAATTTAATCTGATTTGCTAGGTGTAACAAACATCATTTTCTAGTTCTGTAAAGTATATACTCAAGGTATTTTATTATATCGTTATTGGCCAGTTTCTACACAAAACTGAAATAACAGAACTTTCACAAAGCTTGAAAATAAACTTTGAAAGTTGATGAGTTGTTCAAATTCTGTGAAACTCTCTGTGACCAACTCAGGAACGGGGCTTCATCAGAGTCAGAGATAGGTTAGCCTCTCATAAGCTAGGCGTACTACCGGGCCCGCAGATAATTTAACAGTACACAGCTGCTAACCCCGTAAAAATTGTAAGTTCGCCCCACGGTTGAATTCGGCAGCCACCTCTGGCCTGGAGCCTCAAAATACATGATAAAACCCTCGACTCTCTGTAGACATAGGCGATCCGTTTGATAGATTCTCCGAATCTTAACAAACGGATAGCAATCTTTAGAGAACAGGCGTCAGGTGGGAATGTTGTCCTTGTTCTACCGGTAGATGCAAGATGGAAGATGCACCTATAAACCAACGTCATTGATTGACATTTATCACGACCGTTCTTGAGTCCGACCGCTCAGCTGTGGAACGATGTGCCGGCTTGTGTTTTCTTCCTCGTACAACATGGGTCACTTCAAGAGCATCCTTTCCACAAAAATACCCAAAAATGACATTGGCTAAAGAAAATTATTTTCCCCAGGGCCTCCTGCGTAGAGTTATTTAAAAAAAATCACGTGCTGATAGTGTTTTATAAAAATATGCGGGTTTTGGCACGGTGGTTTTTCACAGTGACCGGACAAGTCAGGATGAAACCAACTCAGAAGCACCTCAGAAAGGTTATTAAGAGTGATGAGTGATGATAAAAAAAATATAAAAAAATGGTTAAATAGGTTAAGCTAGGTTAGGATTACCAGCTATTTTAAAATTATTTTTTCAGAGCTTTTAATGACATTTCCGAGGTGTTTATGAGTTGGTTTCATTCTGAGTTGGGTTGGAACCGTTTTTCACACAGGTATTTGAATCGGTTGAATTTTGAAGTAAAAAATAAAACAATCGCTTAGTTATTGATATCCACTTTGTGCGTCGGATTGAGCCAGCTTGTTTACGTATATCTCTGTAGCATGGAGGTGGCGTATAATTAAAGTTGCAGGGAATACGGGTAAATATTGACCGTGTTTATCCAGCGGGCGGCAGACGCGGCGGGAATGGCTAAGTACGGCAAACATTCGGCTTCATTGGGATACGGTGGACTAGTGCCACCCTATTAAATATACCACTAAAGCAAAGAAGGATATCCAGTTACATGTAAGAAGCACGCAGGTTTAGTAACGGTAATTGGAGAACATTGATTTCAATTAAAATAATTTAAAAGTATCCCAAACGCATAAATAATAATAATAGAGTCTGTCAAATAATAGTTGAAAATATAAAAAATGGAACTACAAAATTTGTAGGCTAGCAACACCAATTTAACTATCAAACATCATTTTAAAGCGCAATGATACTGAATGTATAGAACACAGTAAATCACATTTTAAAAACATTTTTTCTTCATGACATAAATTTGATTAAAAGGTGTTTTATAAAGCAATTTGCTTTAATTTAATTTAACATAAATTTGAATTTAACAATAGATAGAAAGGAAGAATCACTAATGGTGAGTTTAGTTACACTATTTTTAGATCTGAATGAATTAAATATATTCAGATCTAAAATTAGAGACATGCTCTAAAGCCCGGCAACGCTAGGTACTTAAGCTAGTATTAAATAAATGTGAGCAATATCTAAACTGTGCTTTATATTTTATTACAATATCGTTATTCTTCATTATGTTAACTCAAAATTGCTAAGGTAATAATATACCTATATGCAATTCTAATTTTGAGATCAGTGGGTATTCATACTGCAAAAAAAAAATATTTTTTCTACTTTTATGCCTTTTTAGTTTTTTATAAAAATTTAGGTTACACAGCTTTACTTTAACACCATGATTTATGTGTTTAGTATTGTCATTTGATCAACAGTGGCATACTCCTATGTTTTCTACTCTTATTTGACAAACTGTACATGGATTTTTTATTATTTATTTTTTACATTATCTCCACACAGGAGGACACGAGGACAATAATTTCCCTCTGGACCTATGTCATCTTAGGGGATGCTTTGCGGAGGGTCTTTTGAGGGAAAGGAAGGAGGCAAAAATCTTGGAAGGAAAAAGGTGAACGAGAGATGGATAGGAATCTGGGGGGCAGTGTATCCAGGAGTGACACACGTATAAATCTATCCCGCCAAATGCGGTGCAAATGGGTTGAGAGAATTCATTGGAGGTTATCCTTACTTATATTTATTATATTATCCACCACTTACCCGCACTGGTATAAGTTATAGATGGTTACTCCTTCGAGACTCTCGCAAGGACTCTAATTTTTTTGAATGAACGAATCTACATTTACATTGAATGAATCTGGACCTCCAGTGTCCCTGCATACGGTGTTAGGAAGTAGTATGCAAGTGATATAATATACAAAATGCGAATAATATGTGAAAGTATTTCAAACATAAAATAATTAAAAACGTAAACATAAAAGGCGGCTGTTCGCAGGGTATTGGCATCTTGCGTGTGCTGCAAGCATCTGCAAGAAATGATAATAAAAACAAGTATGGTGAAGAATGCTCATGTCGGGTGAGATATTCACTGGGTGGTTGGCTAAGGGATACGGATGCTGGGTATGGTTTATATCATGCTGAATGCAATTTGCATTTTTTATCGGTACTTGCCAAATGATTTGAGACTAAATTGTTTACCTATGTTCTCTATCTATTTGTACAGGTGCTTCCAGGGTTTTTCACATGGTGCAATGCTGCCTCATGAGCTTCTTGAATGAATTTTGGTTTGCTTTAAATATTATTTTGCTTGTATTACTAACCTGATTTGTTGTATTATGTTTTATTTTCCTGTTAAGCACTTGCATACTGCTTTCTAAAAACGTATGCAGGGACACTGGAGGTCTAGATTCGTTCAAAATAAATAAATGTAGCTTCGTTTAACAAAAAAAATTAGAATCTTGCGAGAGCCTTGAAGGAGAAACCATCAGTTACTTATACCAGGGCGGGTAAATGGTGGATAACCTCCACTGTTGGGTGAGATACCTCTCTCGTCATGTGTCAGTGCCATTGAGAATGTGTATGGCTATCGGACTGGCCATGAACGAATCTCAACATCCACGTCCTTTAGCCGGTTTCTCGGTTGTACCTTGACGATAGTGAGTGGGAAGTAGGGGGAATAGAGAGTTCAGCTAGAAAGAGATGGATGTAAAAAAGGTACCGATGGCAAAAGAACTCCTTCAACGAGTCCCCTCGATCCGGCCCGCCACGAAGAAGGTGGATAGATGTATTCGCTGCTCTGACTCGGACAAACCTTACCCCATGAACCCGGGCACCCCTGAGGTGTTGGTTATCCAAGATTGGTTCCTGGGGCGGTGGTACCCATACCCACCTCACTACTTTACACGCTTTACTTCTATGGCTCCATTTTCGCGGGAAAATCTTCTCAAGTGCACCTATTCAGCGTTTAACCAGTCGAGCAACAGACCAAACAAAAACCTTTTTCTGGGATTGCTTGAGATTTTTTGGAGATCATTTGGAATATTTTCCGCCCACATTAAAAAAATCATACCTCCGAATTTTAATATGGAGACATACAAACTGATTAAAATTCTATAGAGCCAATGAATTCATCTATCTTTTGTCGATTATCACATAATCGTAGAATTTATAAAAAAAATTATAAAATCGTAAACTTTCACTTAATTACATACAAATAAGGGAAAATTTGCTAAAACTGGCAGCAAAGCAATCTGAAGTATTTTAAATAGTGCTATATTGTGGCAAAAAGCGCTGTGGTTAGAAGTGGTTATCACGGTTTGTATTTTGAATCAGCAAAGTCACAAACCCGAGAATTGTAAAACAACGCGTCGGTAAAATAAATTGTTCTTAGGGTGGGGACAAAAGATTCTGCAATGTAGTTTCACATTTGTTTTTATCTCGATGAAAAATTACTTAAAATTATTAAGTGAAATAATTTATTGAATATTCATTTTGTCTTTTAGAAAAAAGTGAAGACAAGAAGTGATGCAACGAATATTTTACTGGGACTCTGGCTTTAACAGCCATGGGACTTTTTTATGTCAACTCTGGTGTAACTCTGGTGAACTCTAAGTGACCAGCTCAGGAACCTGGGTTCCATCGAAACCAGAGTTAAGTTAGCCTCTCAGAAAGTGGGCGTACTGTACTACAGGGCCCGCAGATATTTTAATAGTACACAACTGCTAACCCTGTACAAATCGCAAGTGCGCTCGACGGTTTAGTTTGGCAGCCACCTCTGGTCTGGAGCTCCAAAATACCTAAAAAAAACCTTGACTCTGTGCAGAAACGGGCGGTCCGTCTGATAGATTCTCCCATCCTAACGGACGGACTGCAATCTTTAGAGCATAGGCGTCAGGTAGGAATGTTGTCCTTGTTCTACCGGTATTACAATGGAAGAAGCTCCGAGGAACTAGCGTCATTGATCCCCTCGGCACCGGTGCATAGTCGGGAAATACGCCAAACACGCGCCCAACATTTGTACACGGTTGACATTAGTCACATGAGAACGGGTCGTTTCTATGACTCGTTCTTGAGTTCAACGGCTCGGCTGTGGAACGCTTTGCCGGCCTCTGTGTTTCCTCCCTCCTATAACATGAGTCTTGAAGAACACGGGTCTTGGAGAGACCCATGTTCACCCCTTCCTTTCCTCAAAAAGACCCTCCACACCACACAGCATCTTGAAATATGACATAGGCCCTGAGGGAAATTATTTTCCTCAGGGCCTCCTGTGTGGAGTTAATGTAAAAAAAAAACTCTAAACTCACTGTTTTCCTATCAGTATTTTCCATTAAAAATTGCACCCAAAATCTCAACAGCATTTAATAACATTATCCTCCTCTATTCCCGGCGGCCAGATTTGACGTCCATTGCTGCCACGGCGCCGACGGTCTGCGCAGGAATTTTAATGAAAATTCCATCAGTCTTTAATGTTAGCCTATTCCGTACATCCTTTGAGGTTGCCTTTATTGTGGTTTTGTTCGCATAAAATCTAACCGTTATTGCAGGGCGGGCGATCGGAATACCGGCCCAAGTGCGGTATTTCATCTGGTTAGCTCGTGCGATTTGCGTATTTCATTGCCGCGCTCACTGTTAGACTGCAAGATCGACCTATGTTTGTTCAAGCAGTCAATAAAAGCTAATGAAGATAGGTTATATTATTGAAACACAATTAATTTGTTCATTAACATTTCCGGAATTTTCGACCGTGACCATGTTCAACTAGCAGTCAAAAACCAGCTCCGCAGGTTTTTACTGCTAGGCTCTGCGGGCGACTTTTGCTTCGGCTTCGCCCAGTTAGTGTCGGTAATCATTTTATAAATCTAATAGGAACTGATTCCAAAAATAGCTCGCTCATCGGATCCACTGTCATCCAGTGATAACTAGTCACTGGAACAAAGTAACCGGAACGGGCAATGACGTCATATGTAATATATAGCTGGAGACAAAGAATCGGAAATGGACTAATTTGATTGCTCCCGTCCACGGAAATCTTTAGTAAAAGGTGAAAGATTTATTCGTTTTTGAAGGGAAAGCAGAGTACCGGACTTTTTTACCGAATTTTTGATATAAAACAGGTTGTTGGAATTATTCGTGTGCGAGAAGCAGATGAAAGTGGCGCTATCTATAAGCGAGTTTTGTAATTTATCCGTAACGTCAGAAAAAAACTCGCCGGACCGTATATATTACGCATACCTACATAGATTAGAAAATTAATACTGTTTGGTGATAGATGGCAGCACTTCCGTTTGTATCTATTTGTGAATAGCGTGTATACGCAGACGCAAAAGTTAATAATAGCGTTTGACAGAAAAGCTTATTCAATGGAACAATAAATAAATAAAAATATTTAACCCCAAGTTACTATGTTTCTTTTAACAATGTTTTATCACGAAGTAACTAATTTTTATCGGTTTTAAAAAGTTCATATTTTGTTCTGATCCGGAGTTTTAGGTGACTTGGTAAAAGCATTTTGGCGTTAGTGTGATAAGGAATCATTGGAATGATGTACGACAACCTGCTCAGAAGTCAATGCTCAGAAGTCCATCATTAAGGTAATGTACCAGAAGTCCAAGATGTATCCTACCAATCAGTTATTTCAAGAAACTGAAATACTGGAACTAAGGCGGATCTACTGTATCCAATGTCTCAAATATAAATTTAAACGTCCTAACAATTTCACTAAAAATACAAATCGTTCTAGCCAGAGACATAACTCGTGCGTGTACACAGTGCCTCACTGCAAAACCAGGCTGGTCCAAAGACACATTACCTTCATTGCCCCAAAACTGTTTAATTCCATACCCCACTCCATCAGCAAGGATCAAAATCTGAACGTCCATAAAAATTTTTTAAAATCTGGATAAAAAATAATTTGGAACTAAGTAACTTTTTTCTGTAACTCAAACTGTTTCTAAAATGTGGAGTCTTTCTGAATATTTAGAATAAAAACGGGTTTACTCGTATGTACCTACGTGTGTATTTAAGTATGGGTGTAAATGTGTGTCTTACGTATATTTTTAAATTTAATTTTTTTTTTTTTTTTTAAACTCCTATGAAATCATTTATGTTGATCACTGTACACTATGCATGTATTGTATACATATATATTTTTTTGTAATTTTATTTTAACTACCACTGTTATCCACATAATATAATACCCAGACACAGGCTTCGCCTTTATGGGATTTTTTTTGTTACTTATATTTTTTGTTATTATGTATTTACCAATTATGTAAATATACCAAAAAAACTTTGCTAATAAAAAAAAAATAAAAATTGTGCACTTTACCCCAAGACACCATGTATAGATAGTAAACAGTAAGAATGATGTGGAGTAATGTATGAACTAACTGTACATAGTAGAGTTTCATGACAGGGAAACCTGTGCCGAGATGTTTATTTGTTTTAGATATAATATGTAGGTAGTATTGTTAACAATTAATTATATGTCAAAGAATATTAAAGGTCGTACAAGAAAGGGGAAAAAACAGATAGTAATTTATATATTGTAAACGTTCTTGTGATTTGGTTGTTTCTTGGAAACATAAATCAAAACAAAATATCCCGTACAAAGGTTTAAGCTTACAGCATTTTGTTATTTCTCAAATCATTCCAAGAAACTTTAGAAAATCAAGGGTAGGATCATCAAATATGAGTCAACAGATTTCTCGGAAGATTATAATCTTCCAATTTCAATCAATGTAGTAGCTACTAATATCTTAATCTTGAACATGTAATATTGAATTTGTAGGTACCAATCCTAACCCAACCAATACTGACTAAATTTGGGGTATTTAGTATACCATGCATTGACCAATATCGTTTAGTAAATCTTGCTTCTTGGGTTAAATTCTACCCCCTGATAGTAAGACGGGTAGAAGGATGCGGAAAACATTTCTCAAAGGATTCATTGAAAATTGATCTTAGTTTTCCGCCCGGCTGAGTGGATTTAATAGTTTTATGACTCTGGTCAACCCAAAATGTTTCCTTCGTAGATTTTGATATATATGAGGCAGTTAACAAAAATTATGTCGATGTTTACATGATACAAGTGCGCATGATGCAAGTATATTGTGATACAACTTGATTGCAACGAAATGTAATGAGAATTTTTTGAATTATTCGAAGCATCTATATTCAAAAAAATCTGCAAGAATGTTTGCTTTCAACAAAAAATTTCATTCTTATTAATGTATTTTTTGTACTTCTTAATAAAGAAATATAAACAACCCTGGGTTACAAATAACCTGACATAATTTGAATTCCTCTTACTTCCATCATTTTAAGAGGAAAAAATTGCGCAATAATGATGGAGTAAATCCTTGGATTGGATCCTGACCTCTGAGCCGTTCAAACATCTAAAGCCCGTGGTCGTCAAACTGCGTCCCGCACAAATATCTGGCATTTTCTTTTTAAATATATCTTTTTTCAAGTACAATTATACAGTACGTTTTTTGCAGCCCGGACAAATATCTGCCGTTTTCTTTGTAAATATATTTTTTTCGTGTACAATTATACCTACTATCCGTTTTTTGCGGCCCGCACAAATATCTGCCGTTTTCTTTTTAACTATATTTTTTTTCATGTACGAGTACAATTATACTATCCGTTTTTTGCGGCCCGCACAAATATCTGCCGTTTTCTTTTTAAATATATATTTTTTCATGTACAATTACTTATATTATCCGTTTTATTACAATTAATTATATTGTCATTTGAGACTTTCAGGGGGGGGGGGGGGGGCAGTAGAAGACCCATTGAAAATTGGAGGTCATAGAGATGGCACAGTGAGGGTGTAGGTAGGGAAAAAAATGGTCTAAAAATGACAAAAAAACACGCTTATCACGTACTAATAATGCAAAATAAACTTTAATATTGGTTCATTTTTGTTATTGCATGTATTGTATCCATTTTTATCACGGGTGCGAAAATTCACATATTTCGATAGTTCGGTGGATGAAAATTGAACTGAAAGATTCCATTACAGATACACATACAATTAAAAAAATAATAATACATATCATGATTTTACGTGTATTATTATTATTAAGAATTCACTCTATATCATAAACACGAGAAGGAAGGAAGTAGCAACCCGGTACTTGAATACAAATAATTGCTTTTTTAACTTGCTAAACAAAAAGGTACAACAACCCCCCCCCCCCCCCGAAATAAATCATAAGTGTGCGACCCGCGGTGATACCTCACATTGTCCTATGTGGCCCTTGACCAGAATAGTGTGACGACCGCTGATCTAAACGGATAAATATTAGTTTCCCTATCTATTAAAAACCGCATCGTATCAACTCTTCAAAGAACGGTACGTGCAAATCATATTATCATTAATTTAATGAACCATTAGAATTAATTCTTAATAATACAAAACACGGACAAAGTGATACGTACGTACATACCTGCTAAAATAATTCATCAGCATACATTTTCTCCGTACATTATTACATCTCTTTCCCCAGCTCCTATGTAATATCAAATGCACGCAAATTTCAAAGACGACCGGCAATTATTTAGTAATTAATTAATGAAAGCTGCCAAAGTACATTCAAACGTGTGAGCGAAACAATTAAATTGTATCCACTGTGGCTCCCACCCTCCCTTATCTAAAAGCTACGAGCTAGTTTCTCGCTATAGGTGTCTTACGAATCTCAATCCTACAAAGCATAATTTTCCGCCTCACTTTGTGCGGATGTTTGCGGAATGCCTTCGAGTGTACAATAAGGCGTTTAATCATGGCGTACCGCAAGGACTAGAAGCTGGACCACTTTTAATGCCAGAAAGACCGTCCTGGCCTTATCCTGCAGGGCGCTTAGGCCCTTGTCCAGCGGAGGCAATAGTGTTATATTGCCTGTCGGTTCGACAGTTCTCATGAATAAGGTCCATGGCTGGTGGGAGGGGCGTAAGTGGAAGAAAAGTGGGAGAGAAATGTTGCTCTGCTTGTAGGAAATTTCATACATTGGTCATGATACGTAAATATATAAATCGCTTGAGACCCATCGTAAGAGTGTTTGATAGTTTGCTGACGCCAAACATACCACAGATAGGTTAACGTAGTATATGAGTAGCATTTTTTATACGTGCTTTCATAAATGGAATAGTAATATTTTTAACACTAAAAACTCTTGTGTTGTATTTTTTTTCTTATTACGAAAACATAACATTTTCAAAAATAGATTGAGCAATTGTTGTAGTAGATGTTAAAACTGTATTCATTCATTAATTTTTATTTATTTATACTCGTAATACATTTCTTTTACTATTTTTACACCCGTCCTTGCTGAATAATTTTTTTTTTTAGTTTCCTCTGTCCGTATTGAACAATTTAAAATATAGTCTTAAATTGTTCACAACAATAAGGACAGAGGTATCTAAAAAAAACGACTGTGCTTTAGACCACACGACTGAAGTAAAACTTTACTAACTTATGTCTCCCTCTCAACTTGCCCGATCACACTTTTCGTAACGCTCTCGTCACGCATTCACCAGCTTACTCTCAAAGTCAAGCGTGCGTAAAGAAGTTTTACTTCAAAAATATATACAATATACCTATAGATCATTTCAAACAGCAGGTATGTTTTTGTTATTTGTTTTTGGGGTGTTATGCCGTGTTGCGCTATGTTTGAGATACACACATCTGCCCTGATGATGGACACTGTAACGCTGTCCGAAACGTTGGCTAAAGGAGGAGATAGTGCAACACGGCATAACACCCCAAAAACAAATAAAAAAATACTTTTGGACGTGAAAATCTAAAATCATATCAGCAGGTATGTTATTTTGTGATCCTTTGAGAGTTTTCACTTCTTCATAGTTAAAATTTTCAAAATAATCTTTAGTAACTCATAAAAAGTAGTTCCTGCATACAATACAGCTCAAATAATCGTCTCCACGATATAAAAGTGTGCTACATAGTTCTTGATTGAAACCAGCAGTACGTAAAATATTTTCTAAGTTGTTATTCAAAGTTTTGCCTGAGACAGTACGCGACATGTAATTGCGAAACTTTCGATGTCGAAACAAATTGCGTTACTAAATCGTTCCCGACAGGTTCTCTTCTCCAAGTATGTACGTGGCCCGGGATTTCCTCCGAGGAGTCGAGCCGGTGCGGCTGATCTGCCATCCGCCCACATTCTTCGTATAGACTGTACACTGGGGAGTGCAGAGGTCTTCAACCAAGAATCTCCAATTGCCTGTCAGTCAACTCGAGTCTCGACACCTTTAATTTTTTGTTAATGTTCCTAACTGCAACGACCATGCGACCAAGGTCTTTTATTTTTTTATTTTTTATTTTATTTTATTTTGGAAAACCAACAGTTACATTTTTTACTTAGGTGTAATTACATATGTATATGTTATTGAACCAATAATAGGTTTTCACTGGTGTGTATTAATTAGAGAGATTAAAAAGTTATAAAAGTTACAAAAGTTATAATAGTTATAATAGCTTTTGGGATGGGATGGTGGGCGGGAGGGGAAGGGGACGGATCTAATCTGGGAGTGAATAAGTTATTTGTATAGAAGTATAATAGTTTGTATATGTTTAGAAGTTATTTTTTTTTTTTTAGAATTTGGGGTGCTGTGTTGAATAAGTCGAATTCATTATATGAATTGTTAAAAAGTGTGAAGTGCGGTTAATGAATGTGTTTTGTTTAGAGTTAGTGTTGCATCGAGGAGTGTTAAGTTTAGTCTAGTTTGTCTAGTGGGCACTCTTAATTGAATTCTTTCGAGTAATTCCGGGCAATCTATCACAGAGGTGGCTATCTTTTGCAAGAATATTACGTCTGCAGAATTTCTACGATTTTCTAGTGACGAGATTTTGAAAAACGTGGCTGACTCCACATAACTTAGATGAGGACGATTTTGTATTTTCTCAATTCTTTCTATGTATTTTGTGTACCTGGGATTCCAGACTTGAGAGGCGTACTCCAGAGAACTGCGTACATACGCAAAGTACAGCATTTTCATAGTGTTTACGTTTTTAAAGTGTTTGCCGGTTCTGAGTATGAAGCCAAGTGCCTTGGAAGCTTTTGCAACTATGGATTCGATATGTCGGTCAAAAAGTAATTTCGGGTCTAGCACTACTCCTAGATCTTTGGCCTCCATCATTTTTTTAAGTATTGTGCCATTAAGGGAATAATCAAAATAAATGGGATTTTTGTTTCGGGTAAAGCTGATGACGCCGCATTTTGTAACATTTATTTGAAGGTTGTGTTGTGTACAGTAGCTATTTAGGCGATTTAAATCTTCTTGTACGCGAGTACAGTCATTGATACTTGTAACAGGAGAGAATATTTTCATGTCGTCTGCGTATAATAACGTTCTGGAGTGGAGAAAACATTTTCCAATGTCATTAATGTATATGTTGAAGAGAAATGGTCCCAATAATGACCGTTGGGGTACTCCTGATGGTACGGTTACCCAATTCGATTTATAGCCACCGACGACTACTGCTTGGCTGCGATTTTTCAAATACGACGAGAGCCATCTGAGGAGATCTCCGTGTACGCCGATTAGTGAAAGTTTTGTCAACAAGACATCATGGATTACTAAATCAAAGGCTTTGCTATAGTCTGTATATATTGCATCTACCTGTACGCGCTGGTCCATATTGTCTTGTAAGATTTCGACAAATGCCGTTAGGTTAGTGGTTGTAGATTTTCCTCTCATAAATCCATGTTGATTGTTGTTAAGTGACGATCTCAAGGCTGTAAACATCTGGTTGTACACAATTTTTTCGAAAACCTTACTGAAAATGCAGAGCTTTGATATGGGCCTATAATTTTCAACGTCAGATTTTGGCCGTTCTTGAAAATGGGAGTTACAAATGCAGTTTTCCAAGTGTTTGGCACAATTTCCTCATTAAGGGAGCGACTAAAAATTATGAATAATGGTTTAGAAAGGCTGCGTGCACATTTGCTTATGAAGAAAGGGGGGAATTTTATCTGGGCCTGCGCCTTTATTGGGATCTAAATTTTCAAGTTGTTTCTGTATGTGATTCTGGTTGATTTCAATATTATAAATGCTAGCAATACAATCTTCTTCGTGATATGATTCTTGAAATCAAACACTGTATTAATTGTCTATTGTTATATATTATTCGGTCATCTCAATTCACGGTATAAATTGTTAACGACATTAAATGTTATAAAGTCATTAGAAGGACAATAAAGCAATGCATTTTTCCGCTGCGATGAGAAACGACCGATTAACCTTTCTACTCACGCGCCACAGATATATAAGTTTCATATTTTTCGTTGATGTTTTTTTTTTTATTTTTTATTTTTATTAAAAAGAAAACATTCCTGGTTTACGAATAACCGATAATATTTAAAAGAAAAGAAAGAAAGCTGAAAATGTTGCTTGTGTCGTATGGAGTCCTCCAGTCTAGTCAGACGAGGAATCGATCACGCGACGAATCGCACACGGGTGGGACCCAAGCGCTATCCCAATTCAGCCACTGGCCGGTCTGTTATATACCTACACGAAAAGGATTCCGTGTTGTTTAAGCGCTTTGTCTTTTTTTCACGCAACTTTAAATTTATTCGCAAAGAAAAGCAGTTAATTACAATTTTGGAGGCGGATATGGATACTGCCGCCCTGGGAATCATTCATTTGGTAACCAACACCACTACCATTGGTCACTTTAAGTGGTTCGCTACGTTTAGTGATTTAGCAGCAGTTCCCGGGTGCACGGGGTGATATTTGTCCAGGTCTTGGCGGCGGATCCGTCTGCCCATCAACTGCGTGGCGGATTGGAAGAGGCCCATTGCGAGACACCTATTGACTCCTTCAGTCGAAAGCTCTCGACCCATTGCCTTGCATTGCAGTGGGAGTCACTCCTGGACACACTGACCCCCAGATCCCTACCTACCTCTTTAACCCTATTCCTTCCCAGAACGTTCTCTCGTTCTTTTCATTAAAAGATCCCCTACACAGCATACCTAAAGATGATATAGGCCCTGGGGCTATATCATCTGTGATATAGCCCTAAGTAAAATATTTCCTTAGGGCAGGGGTGTCAAACTGGATTTTTTTAAGGGCCATTTATAAGATTTAGCGTGTGTAAGCGGGCCAGACTCATCAAATTAAAACCCATACTCGATTGTTAAAATCTTTATTTAGTTAGATATGTACCTAGTTTTTATAAATTTTCATTCAAGTTAAAAAGGAGGGTAAAATGGTAAATTATCTTGACTTCTCTTGTTTTCGATAAGCTCATTGATGTGATTTTATTATTTTAAGAATCGATTGGAGATGTTCATCCGCAAGCTTTGAGCGATAAGTGTTCTTATTTATTTTCAAAATGGAAAACACGTGCTTAAATAAAGTACTACCGAACATATACAGAATACGTGCTGTACGCTTTCTTATATTTGGATAGTTATTCAAACTCTTGAAATACTGTGTACAAAATGTAGGAACATTAACTTCCATAAATTTATCCTTTACAATACTGTCGGATTGGAGATCTATCAATTCCATTTGCAAATTGATTGGTACCTGGGCAGCATCAAAAGTGAACGGATTGTTAAAAAGTGCATGCATTTTGCGAAAATCTTCAAAACGACTGTTAAATTCTGTGATCAGATTCAGCAAAAGTTGTGAATACTCATTCAATTTCGTCTGGTTAACTGTGCCAAATGATTTGGCATGAGGGAAATGATCAAGTGTTTGGTTTTTATCTGAATTTCCCAAGTCTTAATTTTGTTTCGAAGGCTTGTATATGCGGGTACATTTGAGTAACGATCAAATCTTTACTTGACTTTATATTCAGGTCAGTCATGTGTTTAGTCATATCTACCAAAAAGGCACAATCAAGCCACCAGTTATTGTCATAATAAATCGGCTTGCCTTTTTCTAACATGAAAAGTTCAACAAGGTCACGTAACGCAAACAATCTTTCCAAAACTGCCCCTCGACTAAGCCAACGAACTTCCATGAAATAAGGAACATCGGAATACATTTCGTCCAAATCTTGTAAAAATTGTCTGAACTGCCTGTGATTTAGTCACCTTCCAGTACGTGAATGGTTGCAGTTGGAACATGAAAATGGTTTTTCTCCACTACTAGTAAATTTGTGAGTTTTTAAAGTCTCCTTTCTAGCATATAAATAATTGCAATCGGAACATACAAAAGGTTTTTCTCCACTGCGAGACGGCTTGTGGACTTTTAAATGTTTCTTTTGAGAACACTAATAGTTGCAGTCAGAACATAAAAAGGTTTTTCTCTGCAGTGAGTCAGCATGTGGATTTCAAATTGTTACTTTCGAGAACATGAATAGTGGCAATCGGAACATGAAAAAGGTTTTTCTCCACAGTGAAACGGCTTGTGGTCTTTCTGAGAATATTAATAGTTGCAGTCGGAACATACAAAAGGTTTTTCTCCACTGTGAGACGGCTTGTGGCTTGTGAAAGATGTGTGGCTTTGTCAGCAATCACCGTGACTAGGCGCACTGTGGAAATAGCCGAAGACATTGAGACACAATTGTGGAACGCACTCCAGGTTTCCGAATCTACAGATATCGACAACAAGGCAATACTACATGTTTATGTGCGATATGTATATCACGAGAAAGTGTTATGTGCACTATATTTGCCAACCAACAAAACAGGTGCATTTATTTATCAGGAAAACTAAAATGGTCGCGGGCCGTATTGATAGGGCTCGAGGGCCGCATTTTTGACACCCCCTGTCCGTGGGCCGTATCTTTGACACCCCTGCCTTAGGGTTCCCTGTGTGAACTTAATGTAGAAAAAAGGAAGCAGGTCTAATAATTTTATTTGTTTATTTTATTTATTAATTTTCAAAGCCCTGATGGGCTTTTATATGATAAGTTTATAATAAGAGACACAGTTTTTGAATAAAAAAGATGAAATTGAAGAGGTAAACATAATATTGTAATATTATTAATATGGCTATGTTTATTGCTTATTAATATTATGTTATTTTGTAAGATACCTACTGTAAGACTACATCTACATTAATTGATCGCTTCATAAATTCTTCTCTGGTAATGCAAATATTGAGGTGGCCAGACGAGACAAGTATTTGATTCAATTGCAATATCTTCCAGTAGCGTCCTCGACTTCTTCTTCCAACCACTTATCAAGGCATCATAATATTTTCCCAATAAGAAGAATTGGTTCACGATGACTGCGGTAGACCTACTCACTATAATAATAGACCTTGGCAACTAAGGCGGGACACTGGGCACCCAGGCTCCCAGGGCAGCCACCTACTGCCCCTACAGTTCTACAGAGGGCACCCTGGGTACCTGCCCACCCACTCATCACCCACCACCACCCAACACCACCCCACCCACCTGGAGACGGATTGATCCGAAACAAATCACTGAACAGAGTGAGCGCCATGAAAACTTCGCTCCTTGTTCGGAACTTTGTTCTCTGAACGTGACCGCCACGAATGTTTGTCTGTCAAATTGATTATGTCTAATTTTGGCCTCATAAATAAATATATTTCGAGTGTGGTAGATAAATACTCTCTACATCTACAACAACCTGAAAGACCAATAACGTTCAGAATCGAAATGTTGCTTGAAACTATGTAACTCGAAAATATATTACGTAAAAATTTTAATAATTAGGTAAACGTTGTAATATATGGAAATTTAAAATAAAGTAAGATTGTGCAATTCACTTGCGGTGGAAGTGAAACTAGAAAGTCGCTAGAAGTCGCTTTCTTTTCTTTTGCCTATTTATTTTTAAGTGGTTTGAAGATTGGATATTGATTTAAAAAAACATATTTTTTTATTTTTTTGGACTTCGTAGAATTCGAACCTCCGTTCGCTGGATGTATCTCTGGTCGCTGAAATTTGTCAGGCTGCTTTCTTAGACTACTCTTGGTAGTTCTTAGTTGAAGTATGATACAGTTAAAAGTTAAGACCGAATTGGGTATGGACACCATAGCTCAGTTGGGAGGCGGGAATGGGTACCGCCGCCCCGGGAACCTTTATTGGATAACCAACACCTCTGCCATAGGTCGCCCCAAGTGGTTCACTACGTTTGGTGATTTAGCAGGGGTGCCCGGGTTCAAGGGGCGAGGTTTGTCTAGGTCTTGGAGGCGGATGACCAGGACACACTGAACCCCAGATTCCTACCCACCCCTTAAACCCTTTTCCTTCCCAGAACTCTCCTCTCCTTCCTTTCCTTAAAAACACTCCACACAGCATCCCCAAAGATGACAAAGGACCTGAGGGAACTTTTTTCCTCAGGGCCTCCTCTGTGGAGCTCATGTAAAAAAAAGTTGATAGAGCATTTCCCATGTAAGCAAAAGGTCCCGGGTTCGAGTCCAAGAGGTGCCAATATCTTTTTTTGATTTTTCTGTCTCCAGATTTTCGATTGAGTTTCGCTAATATTGTCTTCATTTAATTAAATATTACAAATTTGAGAATTTACTCATGAAGTTTAAAATTAAAACGAATAATTTCTCATTTGAAATGAAAAACCAAAATTCTATACAAAATTTGTAGTTTATATTAAAGAAAATAGGTATTTAAGTCCGATTTAAATCTTAAGATTTCAAATGAAATTTTGGTTTTGATTTATTAAATAAGAGACAAATTGAAACTTATAATTTTGAATGCGAGGGCTACTTTGTTCATATAACTACTGGTTGTAACCCAGAGAAATATTCATCATGTGAACCTACTCGTATGAACGAACATATTTTGATTTACGAAGCTGAAATCCACATTTCAATGAAATAATTCTAATAGATTAAAAAAGTTGATTCCTCTGGTATAATAAATGTAGCATTACTATTCAATTGGCCATAAATAAGTGAAGCACCTCTTCGCAGCTCACTGCGCTCCTCCGCTCCTTCGGCCCACCCGCCGGGGTAGGCAGAGCGGTATTTAGGGGAGAGTGGCTACAGCTGATAGAGGTGACATATCACCACCCCCAACCAACTCGGAGCTCGAGGGGTACTTAACTCGATAACCACAGGGTGAAAAGAAGAGACTTATTTTAATTACAGTAGATTTTTATTTATTGTCAAGTCTTCTCCTCAACATACAATAATAATTGTAAATCTGGTAAGAAGGGAAAAGATTTAAGAGAAAAATAAAGTGAGTACCGCATATAGGGATGCAACGATATATCGAAAAGTCGATAAATATCGATATATCGACCCCTAAAAATATCGATATTTATCGATATCGACCAATATTGAAAAACTCAATATATCATATCTAAATATTGAAAAAACCCGCCCAAAGTGAAATACCCACAAAATCGGGTAAAATGCTATTACTGGCAACACTGACTGTCTAAAAAAATTGATTCTGTTCTCTACTCTAATCTGTGGTTGGTGAGAGCATCATAAATCACATGCAAATAAAAAGAAAAAAAAGCTGACCGTGACGCTAAGCTTACATTATATCTTTCTTCCCCTGTACATACTCTTGAAACATGGCAAGAAATGCAAGGTGTATATCCCAATCTTTTTAAAGTGGAAATGAGTCATCTACCAATAGTGGCAACAAGCGTTCCTTGCACTATAACTTCACTATAACTCAAAGCAGAAACAGGCTACAAGGAAGCAGACTGTCAAAGGTACTATTTTTAAGTTCGATGTAAGCTGTTACAAAAAACTGGAATTATTTTTTTTAAATAAATTTTTGAAACACATTTTATATACCCATTATTCACATAGGTAGTATAAAAAATTATATTCGTACATAATCGATAAACGTTTGATATAACTAAAAATTCATTAGATTTCTATAAGCTTTAAAAAAAATAAGAAATATCGATATATCAATATCGACTAAAATCGATATATATCGATATTTTTAAAAACCTTGCATCCCTAACCGCATACGAGTTTGCCCGGAGAAATGATACGTAATCCCCAATTTAACGAGTGTTGTAAAGCCTAATATTCACTTAGGAACATTTCCGGTTTAAGCAGCATTTCTGTAGAAATGCTCATCGCTCGACCTATGGCGTCATGCTTGCCCGAACGTGCTCACCCGTGAAAAGTAGACTTACAGCTGGACCTCAACAAAATAATTTCCCTCAGAGCCAATGTGATCTTCGGGGATGCTTGTGCTTATTTATGAGACGAAGTTCTGGGAAGGGAAAGGGTATAAGGGTGGGTATGAAACTAGGGGACTGTGTGTCCAGGGCTGATGAACGTGTGTATTTATCCCTCACTGAGGTGCAAGGCGATGGGATGAGACAGTCCGGCTGGAGAGGTCAAAGGGTACCCTCAACAGGCCTTTCCTGATCCGGCCCGCCACGCAGTTGGTGGCAGATGCATCCGCCCCTAAGACCTGACTAAATATCACTGAGACTGTTGGTTATCTAACAAATGATTCCAGAGGCGGTGGTACCCGTACCCGCCCTCCAAATTGAATCCTCCTTCACTAGTGGCAGGACGATGCAAATCCCATTTTAAAAGGATGACGAGATTTAAGTTAATGCAACAACCATCATCTTAGAAGCATTAGTATAAGGGCTTCCTCATGCTTTTAGTATTAATTAGGTTCAATTAGACTCAATCGCCAATGCATCCTTCTAAATCTAACTCTGTTTTGATGAATCTATGGACAAAACGCGCCTAAAAACTACAAACACACTCACCGGAGCTGTCAGATTTGTAAACTTAAAATTGGATAACTTTCTAATATTGTAAAACTATTTTATGTAGCGAATATTATTCATAACTTAAATTAAACTAGTGTCGGTCTATCAATTAAAATAAGCATGAACCTAAAACCCTAGATCACTAACCTTATTTTATAACGCTTACTAACCTTCGTCGTTTCGGCTACGCCGTATAAAAGGGAGGCTTCTAAGGGTTTATGGAATCAAATGTTTATATGTGTTTTACTTATTTATTACACTAATCATTTGTTAACATGTTTATAAGTTTTTTATTTTCGAAAATCACATTTTAATTACTTTGACAGTCTTTTAATTGAGACCAGAGTTTTTACTCATTTGAAAATTTTTGTTTTTTTAAATGTTTAAATCTTATTAAGTAACTAAAAAAAACAAAGACTTAAAATATTAAAATTAAGTAATAAAATCAATAAAAGAAAGAAACATTTTAGAAAAAACTATTAATTAATACATTTGTGACAAATTTCAAGTTTGTGTTCGCCACACAAGGATTTGTTGCACTTGGGCATACAGGGCACCCAGGGCCCCCACACAAAAAACACACCCATGCGCCGCGCGCGCTGCGGGTCGTCTGAGATTAGCCGAAATCTGGAATGCGTACGACGACGCACTCAAAATTCATACCACTTTTTCGAGTCCGCGTCGTCGTTTTGACGAAGGTTAGTGATCTAGGGTTAAAACAAGTTTGTGATGTAGGTATCATTTTTATCGAGATCATTAAACATTAAACAACGAAGATATATTTCTGATGGTATATGTATGCCGTTGAAATTAAATAAATTAATGAATGTCGGGATTATAGATAAAATTAGATTTTTTTGTAGACTTTGAACCCAACACAACTGATGTTGAATTAGATTATTTATTGTTTAATCAATTAAAAAATTAAAAACATTAATAGCAAGAATAGTAAGAACCTGGAACCTCTACTGTATTTGGAAGTTATGACTCTGCCAACTAAGATTTCTAAATTTAAAAAACTCATTTATTTTCGATTTGACTGTTTTACTGAACAAAATTTTCCAAACCACCCTACGACTTCGCATGGTCACTAATGTGTAATCCTCAAAAATGAATGGTCTTGACTCAGTGTAAGAGACTAACATATCCCGTAATTATAATTGGTGGGCTCTGCTTTTTACGGGTCCCATGATTTGTCGGTCGCCGAGGGTCTGCTCTAACTATTTTAGGATTTACAAATTTAATTTTCCAGGACCCGTTCTGGGCTGGGACGAGGGCCCTTCGGTGCTTGACTAAATTGTTGACTGTAAAAAAAATTACCGCAGTTGTTTGCCCAACTGTTCTGCAGGTTATGGTTATGAAATAAAAAGCACTTTTAAATTTCGTTAGATTATTCAGAAAATTTAGATTTAAATAAAAAACGACAACAAGTCAAAAAGTGTTGTAACTCGGATTTTTTTTGTTTGGACAATTTAAATAAGTTGATAATCTCCCTGGTTAGCCCAATGGGCACCGGTCTGAGGGGCACGGGTTCGAAATTCGACTAATTTTATCATAATATTTTTTTTTGTAATAAAGAAAAATATATATTCCCGGGCGACGAATAACCTGAATATATTTGAAAATCTCCTACTACTACCATAGTTAATCTTTCTTTTTGACTCCTATGCTAGACAAATGATCGTGTTGTGATGGTCGATGAAGACAATAAGCGGAAAATGTTGCTTGTGTCGTGATGGAGGAGCCAGCCGAGGAATTGAACACGCGACGCTTGGGTGGGAGCTAAACGCGATGCCACTGACCGGTCTAAGTTAAATTCTTTATGTTTTTTTGATGTGTTATTTCATTTAAAATATTTGTACCTACATACACGAACATTTGTACCTCCTTCCAGAGTGGTAGATATTACCACTATCTCCCAGATAATAGACTAACATTCAGTATAAAGTTATTGCTTAAAATGGCTTTAATCATGTTCAATGACTAAATCTGATTGTCCGCGAAATTTCAACAATTCTCTCAACCATCTCCACCGTCTTCTTTTTCCATGTAATTCAGAATTATGATGCTGTTAATGCAAACTACGTACACCTCCCTTCTACCAACTTCCCTGTACCTATCATCATAATATAATAACGTTTTTTTTTTTTTTTTTTAAAAGAAAGACAAACATTCCCGGGTTACGAATAACCCAACAATGTTTGAAAATCTCCTACTACCACCACAGAAAGCCGAAAATGTTGCTTGTGTTGTGATGGAGGACTTGGCCAGCCGAGGAATCGAACACGCGACGCTCGGGTGGGACCCAAGCGCTATGCCCACTCAACCACTGACCAGTCAATGTATTATTTATATAGCGCAGTTTTGTGATATTTCACTTCAAGTGCATATCTGACAATATGTACCAATATTATCTACACGTGACATTTTGGAAAAATAACTCCAAGGAACTCCAAGGAGTCAGTCTATTGAAGTACCCCGTGCAACTATCACATTATATGGTATGTCTATGACTTTTATCGATTTCTACGGAAACTTGTGAATCTCACAAGAGCGTGCTATTTATTTAACGCCCAAAGGGCTTTTACATGTTTGGTAGTACAATTAATTCGTGACATGTGATTTTTAAACATATAAAGAAATAATAAAAATAAAATAAAATAGAATTATCTCAAGGCAGTGTATTCAAATACCAGCAAAATCCTTCTTATTCTCAAATTTCGGCATTATTTTGCGAGACTCAATTTGGAACTTTTTGTAAATGATTTCGTAAAAATATAATATTTTGCTATGGAAGATTACGAAAAATATGTTTTAGAGTTTAAAGGATTCAAAGTAACTTTTATATACAGGATGTCCGGGGGTAAAGTGCATTAACTTCGGGAGGCGACTCTACATGATAGTACAAGTAAAAAAGATAAACAACTTTTTTTGAAATTCCAACTTTTAGGGGTAGTTTTGCTATGTTAAATTAAGGAAAGTCAAAATCCTTCCCAGGGTCCATTGTTCACTGAGCTATTCTCTATTTTTTCGCAGTCAATTTGTCTGCGACTACAGATGCTTTTATCAATACATGCATCCAAAATTACACAAACCATACGTAAGCAAGTAAAAAACAAACAATTTCCATGCTCCAAACCCAACTTTGCGAAGAAAAATACTTTTGGTGTATAACACTCTCCACAGTTACTAAAAAATAATAAATTAAGCGTTAAAAGCGTTATATATTAAAGAAGTTACAAGACTGCGAAGGATATAATGCAGCATTATTGTTTTACAGTGTTATTTTTAGTCTGGAGCCCAAAGCTGGACCAATGCCACAAAACAAATTAATTCTTAAAAGTCTCGCATATGAGGCGATATTTTTGCAGCTTTTTTTATTTTATTTTAGGGGAATTCTCACAAATTGCCGAAAAGCCGGGAATAAAGCCGAATTTGTAATAGAATAAACATGGGACTTGAAAACGATAAGAAGGGAAAAACATACGAAATAAACTGGAGAAATAGGATTATTGCCATTTTGTTATAATATATCTTTTTGATAGGTAACTTCTCATTATCTTTCTGATGATCCTTTTGTTGACGTGCTCCGTAGAAATAATTCACATTTAGAATTTGAATAAATTTTAACTGACAAATTGGAATTTAAAAAAAAAATCAGGATGTTCGATAATCTTCTATATCTTTATCTTTATCTTTACTAAGTATAAAATGAAGTCGCTCACGTTGTATGTGCGCTTTGATTTTTTAAACTACGCAACGGATTTTCATGCCGTTTTCTCCAATAGATAGAGTGATTCATGAGGAAGGTTTTAAGGTTTATAATTTGTCAAGGTTTTGTGTAAATTGGTTGAAATAAATAATATATCTGGCCAAGCGGGCAGCGTGCAGCGGGCAGCGGGCAACGGGCTGTCAAGCGGGCAGAGTGTATTTGATTTAACAGATGGCGTTGGTTATAAAGGTTTTATTAGCCACAGCAACGTGTGGCCGGGTCTGCTCATATTATATAAAAATCTCGTGTCACGGTGTTTGTGGTCGCACTCCTCCGAAACGGCTCGACCGATTTTTATGTATATTTGGTAGGTATGAGAATAGGTCGTAAAGTATATTTCATACCGCTAGGTGATTACGATATCCCTATCCAGATTTTTTTTCTATTTTTTGACAATTTTTTTTTGTATTTTGTATTTTTTTGGCATCAAAAAATACCTATAACCCCAAATTTTCACCCCCCTACCCCCACCCACCTTTTTTATAATCGCGACTCTCCCATTTTTTTACCGCGATTTTAGTATTTTTGCATGAACAAATTCGCTAACCAAAATATTCACTAGAAATAATTTATATGGCAGAACAACGTTTTCCGGGTCAGCTAGTATTATTAAAAAAACCCGTAAGATAATCTATTTTTGCAATATTTGATTAGGTTTCTGTTATTCGAAGAGGGTTGGAAACTTATCTCGTAGGATCCGGAGTGCAGGAGTGCAGGAGTGCAAGGACAGTACAAGCTCTAGTCCTGCATAGCATTGCCCACTCCGAGTGGCGGATCACATAAATTACCCAGACAGCGGAATACGCTGCCTATGATAATTCTACGAGCTTGCATACAAAATACTATAAGTAGGTATGTATCTTGTACATTCACATTTGTAATTTACAGCATTGTTTTGTTTTTAGAGTTGTCGCGACTTTCTGCACGCGAATTATATTTTTGCGAATTTTAGTAAATAATACAATAAAGTACAACAAATCGTCCTAATTTTGTCTACATGAGGGAAGATATTTATATATATATATATATACTAGCAGACCCGGCCACACGTTGTTGTGGTTAACGAAACACAACGCCATTACCCAACCTTTATAAAATCCACATCACCCGCTTGCCTGCCGCCCGCTGCCTGAATTGAATATTTGAATTTCTTGGCTTTTCCCTACTATAATAACCGTGTATTAAACATATAAACCTTCCTCTTCAATAATTCTATCTATCGGTGAAAACCGCATGAAAATCCGTTGCGTAGTTTAAAAGATCAATGCGCACATACATTTTGAACGACTTCATTTTACAACAATTACGAGCGATCACCACTAATTATACAATGCTTGCAATGCAACACTGGATATTTGAAAAGGGAAAAGCAAATACCTACTTACTCTAGGACATCTATTTTCCAATTTCTTCCGTAGAACGAATTTCAAAAGTGACTATAGTACGGCCCGCCAGCCGTTTTAAATCGCACAAAAATATGTTTTCTTTGAATTTCTCGGCTTTTCTCTAATATAATTTACATGTATTATATATATAAACATTCCTCTTCAATCACTCTATCTATTGGTGAAAACCGTATGAAAATCCGTTGCGTAGTTTAAAAGATTGACGCGCACATACATTTTGAGCGACTTCATTTTATACTATGTAAGTAAGTAAGTATAAGTAAATATAAGTAAAGTAATAAATAATGATGATGATGATGATATATATATATTTTTGATTGCATGTTTTATAAGTACCTACATAATATTCAATATTGTATCATTATGTTTTTGCGTTCAAGGCCACCATCAAACTGTGGTTATGTCACATTATTTTATTTAACCCACCATTATTTTTATTTGTGTGATGTTTAAAATGTTTATTCATATTTTCGGCTAAATCCGATTTACTTGGAAAATCAATTGAGTGAAACACTTACATAACATAATGATTATCGAATTTATTTATTTATGTCTATATATATTACAGTTTTTACCTTATTATAAACAATTTTACATAATATATTTTGAAAGATTTTTTTTTTACATATTAATATTACATTTCATTATGTTGGGTATAAGGTAGGTTTGAGAAGGTGAAACGGTTGGTTGGTAATATTGTATGTTTCGTGAACACCTCACTAGGAGAACCTGTGCTGAGGTGTTTACGTGTTTATGATTAAGGTCTATGCCCATTACACCGTTCCATACCATGACCGTACTATGAACGTATCAGACACGAAATAAACACGCTACGCTCTACTATGCCCACTAGAACGTGCTAACACCGTATTATACCCGTAATATACCTAAAGGTACTCTGCCCACTACACCGTTCCATACCATGACCGTAACCGTAGCGGCGCATTCAAAAAAGTATTCTTTATATCGATCAGTATGAAACGCTGCCCACTATCCCGTTCTGTTCCGTCGCGTGCAAGGCAGAGAGCGGACCGGCACCTGCAAAATATTGTCATCGAGAATTCGCTGTCAGTCCGGTCATGGTATGCAACGGTGTTGGTCGGTTACGGAACGGTCTAGTGGGCAGCGTTTCATACTGATCGATACAAAGAATACTTTTTTGCATGCGCCGCTACGGTTACGGTCATGGTATGGAACGGTGTAGTGGGCATAGACATTTAAGTGTGACAAGTACAGGTATTTATGTGTTGTAGTAGAAAGTTAGTTTTTTATCTTTTTTTTTTACATTGTAATGGTAATTGTACATTGATTATTTAGAAGAAAAAAATATGAATGAGGTATATATATGTACATATGAATAGTTGGTAAATTCTTTAAATACATGTTTATTTATTTTATAGTTTGGTTAGGGATTAAAGTTTTTTGTGAATGTTTGTAGATGAGTTTGCAGTTAGGAGTTGTTTCAGAGTAATAGGCATATAATTAAAAAGTTTGGTTGCATAATACTGAAAATGTCTTTGTCCGTGAGTGGTGTGTGTTATCGGTATGTTCAGGGTTATATTTGTTAAGGACCTGGTTTTTATTATTGTTTTTGGTTGGATTGGAAAATGGAGTTTGGTTTGGAGGAAGTATAGCAGAGCAGATTTGGCATAACGTTGTTATATTGACATGACTTTTAATGTTATGTATATTTCGCTTGAATGTGTGTAGAAAGGCACTTGCAGGATTAGTTTAATTATGGAAAGTTTTTTATAAATGTTTTATAATGACGTGAATACTATAACACTCAATTGTCTTTCGTCGTTATCCGTTCTTGAAACACTGAATTATTTTGTTTATGCTTCTTGAAAATACTACGAATTATTTATGATGGATATTTTTTCTTTAATTTAATTCTACTTCTTCTTGTTAATTCAATCTAAAACCCGTTCTTTCTATATGTAAAGGTTTTGGCTTATTGTGTCAAGAGGGATGCGATTTTTCTCTAAATAATTTCTCCAATTTTCTTTTTATTGTAGCAACGCGTATCCTCTTTGAATCCACGTCGCTGGAAGTCTATCCGATGTACGTGGCGTTACAGTCGGTGCGGTCACGCCGGTCACACTTTAATTCGTAAGCCACACCAGAATAGTAAATCTACTCTTAGAATTTTAGGGGACAGTTCCAATATTTTTAGTAGTTTTAAAAGCTATATTTGGAACACTTTATTAATTATTACCAATTTGTACAACTTTCCAGGATAATGTAACTACATACTCTTACTGTACCTACCTTTTTTCTTTAATACTTTTATCAATCGGGCGTAAAAATGTTTGCTAATTACAAACTTGTTTTACAATAAACTATTACTATGTTTATGTTTATAACAATATCAACAAAGTTACTAAACGTCGCTCTGTAATTACTTTCATAGCACCTTAAGTACTTCTTTTTATATTCCTAACTAGCAGACCCGGTCACACGTTGCTGTGGCTAGCGAAACACAACGCCATTACCCAACCTTTATAAAATCCATACCACCCGCTTGCCAGCTGCCCCCTGCCCGCTGCCTGAATTGGATATTTGAATTTCTCGGCTTTTCTCTACTATGCATGTATTATACATATAAACCTTCCTCTTGAATCACTCTGTCTTTTGGTGAAAACCGCATGAAAATCCGTTGCGTAGTTAAAAAGATCTATGGCTAACGAATAACAACGCCATTACAAAACCTTTATAAAATCCATACCAGCCATTTGGCAGCTGCCCGTTGCCCGCTGCCTGAATTGAATATTTGAATTTCTCGGCTTTTCTCTACTATAATAAGCACTTATTATACATATAAACCTTCCCATTGAATCACTCTATCTATTGGTGAAAACCGCGTGAAAATCTGTGGCGTAGTTTAAAAGATCTAAGCGCACATACATTTTGAGCGACTTCTTTTTATACTATGTAATGATGATGATATACTAAAGTTCATTGAACTCCTTTATACAACTTTACACAATAATTCAAATACATACCTACTTGTATTGTAATTACTTATTTTTTAAAAATTCTGTTTATTTTTATAATACTTATTATCACACTCCGTAGTTATTTAATTTAATTCTAAAATGGTAACAGAAAGAAGAAGTATCATCACACCATTCCGTATTCGTTATTCACTTATTATCAAACTCCTGAACCACTTACTTATAATAAAGTATACACGTAAAAGCCTTCAAGGCGTTAAAAAAATATAAAATAAAAAAAGAATGAACCCAATTAAAAAAAATGACGTTTAATAATAAAAAATATACGTATATATATTTTTTTACATTAACTCCACACGGGAGTCATCTGAGATGCTGTATTGAGGATATTTTTGAGGAGAGGAAGGAATGAACATTGGTCTTGAAGAGACCCATGTTGTAGGATTGAGGAAACATAGAGGCCGGCAAATCGTTCCTCAGCCAAGCTGTTGAACGAGTCGAAGAAGCGATCCGTTCTCATGTGACAAATGTCGTTTGGGGTGTTTTCCGACTATTCACCGGTGCAGAAGGGACCAATGACGCTAGTTCATCTTCCATTGAAATACTAGTAGAACAAGGAATTGGACTTAGGATAACATAAAGCATACGTTTTTATAATGAATACATACTAAACAGGACTGACGTTTGAAACACTGTAAGCGATAATATCAACAAATGTAATGCATTCAAAATGAATGAAATAAAATAAAAAAAAAACCTTACCAATTTTTAGTGAAAGAGACGATGCATGAATGTAAACAAGGCAATGGGTGTGTGCCAAGACGTAGTTGTTTGGCGGTGTGTAGTTGTTTGGCGGTCCGTCCTCTCTGCCTACCCCTGCGGTGAAACGGCGTGATGATTAGTTAGCTAGTTAGTTATAGTTTTAAGGTATTTTTATATCTTAATCCTCCAAGGACCAAAATTTTTTTTTGATAAATATTACGTCTAATAGATGAATTCTAAAATCTAACTCTTGTTCCCGGCACTAAGAAGGAATTTAATTAGTAAAAACGAAGTTGATTTAATTAGTTTTGTAAACTAGATTAAAAATATGCAAAAAACCTGCATACCGTTAGAAATAATCAACTCCACGAGGTAAATGTATTTTCATTCCACGATAGAAATTTTGCCTTCGAAGCATTACGGTAAAGCAGCGTCCGTGATATCATTAAATTTCTACAAATTTATGTCGTACTTATTTCATTTAACCTTTAGCATCCACATATGCAAAATTATAACGGTACAAAGGTTCCGCAAACTGCGAAATTGCAAAAACAAAAATGTTGAATATGGATAAAGTTTCGCCGCGTGAGGGAATTCGGTTCATTGCAATGTCGCTCTGCTACAAAAACAGTATCGCTACAACTTCACAAATTAGTTTATGCTAACTTTTGCTGGGAGGACAGCGACCATTTAGTATAAATATTGGTGCACATCGTCCAATAATTTAATGTAGCTTTAGTTAAAGCATTAGAAAAATCGCTCTATCGGACTTTGTTCTTAGCAAACTAAATTATCATGTACCTAGTAGAACAACTCGTCTCAAAACACCTTATTATTGTAAAATGCAACAATACTCTTAGTAATGCAGAACAAAATTCAATAATACATCGTTTACACACTTTAGGTAATGATTCTGCTCATATCGATCATGCCGGAAGTCTGTTATCATACAAAAGTTGCATTAGTCAAAATTTATCTGCTAGTCCTACCACGTAATCATAATATAATCATGTAACCAAAATATTATGTCCTACCAGTATGCACTCTAATATCTATGGATTAGAAACATATCATAGGTACCTACTTTAAAACTTATCATATCGCGTTGTAATACTCAGTAATACCTTCCTTTTATTTTTTATTTATTTTTTTAAATATTATATTATCTTCAATATTTGGCTCTTAAGAGCATTTCCTCCTCTTTACTTATCATACTTTTTATATTTATAACTTTTGTACTTTCTATTAATTATAAAGGTAACTTATAGTCTATATATTTTACTTTTAAGTATATTATTTCCTGCCTTTTAACTTTTTTACTTTTACATTATACTTTATATTTTATAGTTTACACTTTTACTTAATATTTTCATTTTATGCATCTTAATTCTATTTACTACTCATTACCTTCACTACTTTTTTTAGCATTTGTTTTTATATTTAACTTATATATGTCACTTTCTTTATTATTATAAAATATATAAATATAATTATGTCAATGGCACATGTGGTGCCGTATGTTTTGAAATAAATAAAACACACTCCATTTCCAAATATCTCGACGTCTGGGCATATATTCAGCGTATTTTATATTATTTTTTTTATTATTTATAAAATAGTATCAATTACATGTTAAAATACATTAAATAAAGTTTTCTATTAAAATACATTTAATAAATACGCTTTACACCCTTTTTAAGAGCAGAGCTCGAGTTAAAAAGGCGGATAAACGCAACAATTTAGCAAAGGAAAAATAATATTTTTTTAAATATATAAAACAAAAAATAGATAATTAACAGAAAATAAGAAAAAATCATATTTGTACATATATATAAATATTTTTTATATATATGTATAAAACAAATAGATAAGAAAAACAACAGATTGAAGCGGAGGAGATAAAAAATAATAAGAGAAAAAGGATAACTAATGTTATATTTGACTTGTTATGTTGATAAGTTATATAAAAAGAGTTTTTATTGATTTTTTGAATTTTGTGTAATTTGTTTCCAATCTTAATTTCAAGGGTAATTCGTTAAACCATTTAACTCCAATATATTTGTAGAATTGTTGGGCTGTGGTGGTGTAAAAGCGGGGTAAAGTCGGAGAACCAAGGATATTGGTTCTATTGCTGTTCGAAAAAAGAGTGTTGACATTATTGAGACAATCTTTGTGTATTTGTAAAAGCGTAATTTTTTTATAAATATTATGAAGTGAAAGGACTTTGAATTCCTGAAATAATTTGATGGTAGGGTAATCGTATGGCTTTTTAAGAATTATTTTTATTAATATTCTTTGGATAATTTCTAAAGGCAAAAGAGAAGTTTTGAAAGCACCACCCCAGCCAACAATTCCATATTGTAATACTGATTGAATTAGGGAAAAATAGATGGTTCTTAATAATCCAATATTTAGTATGTTACGTATTCTAATAAAAATGTAAATTAATTTTCTTAACCGTTCTACTGTTGTATTGATTTGTAATTTCCATTTTATGTTACTATCTATAATTACACCGAGGTATTTTACATTTGTTTTAACAGTGAGTATAGAGCAGTTAGGTTTACATAGATATGACTTTGGATTACAATTATATGATTGTATACATATGTTTAGATTCTCAGGTATGTTTTAGATAAGATGATGAATCTACGTGTAAGCATATTCTAATTTCTTTAAATTGTCCGTAAAAATATCATGTCTGTAAGCACGATAAAATTTACCATAGCAACACAATGGTAATAATTCTAAAATAATTTATTTGGTGAGTTTTGAAGTTTCGTGATTTAAATAATATTGAAAAGATATTGAAAGATATTTAAACCATACAATAAGCAAGCGATTTTAGAAAGAAGTGCGAATTCCTATGAAGTATGAAAATGATAACCTTTCTGGAACACAATTGTTAAAACTTTATGACTGTCTATGTTTTTATAAAAATAGTCTCATTACGTAGATAATCCTCAAAGTAAATGTTGTAATTTAAAATAAAAGTTCTCTCCGAACAATAGTATGCTTTTCCCTTATCACCAGTATTAAGATATTACATTAGCATATTCTTAAAATGAGAAACTCGATGTCTGTCACAGTCTTTTTATTTTTATTGCACAACCCCCTCCCCAACTTCTGCTACCCTCCTTACCATTCACGAAAAGAATGCCAAGTTCGAGATTTCTTTATTTTATTTTCAGGGTTTTCCGGCTTTCCGGGGCTGGAAAAACTGAGGCTATTTGTAATATGAATGCATTCTGTTTTGTATGCAACATTATGTATGTTGTAGGGGCGAAAACACTATCTAGGGGTTTAACTGTTTTTATTATCTGAAGATGTACTTGATGGAGATTGGAGTACGTACGCTCGTAAGTCATGCACATAGAAAGGGAAGAGCGGAAAATATGAACTACTATTTGTCACTTGTCTGTACGTAAATAGTTTTGTCGGTGTTGCGTAGCATTGATTTAGGATTGTTCGTTGTTTTCATGTTAATTTTTTTTAACGCTTACCCTTTATCGTGTTTTTCTATATTCTTATCATGCATATTTAAGTATTTAGCTTCTCTTAACTATTTTTTTCTAAGTTTTTCTTGTCTAAATACAAAAAAAAAAAAATAATAAATAAAAAAAAAAAAATAAAAAAAAAAAAAAAACCAAACAAACAAAAAAACAAAAAAAAAAAAAAACAAAAACAAAAAAACAAAAAAAAAATAGCAGCGAAAACATGTTTTTAGGCTTACTGTTTTATTTTAGCATTTTTTTATGTGTCTTTGTAAAGCTGTTTGTTTTCAAAATTTTTTTTTAAGATATTATTTTAATTATTATTTTAATTTTAATTGTTTTCTTGATCGTAAAATAAAAGGGTGTTTCAAGCGACTTTAAAACATTAATGAAATAACGTACCAAATACCCTCGGTAGGCGTGCAGTGTACATAAACAGGGGCAATCAATCACGCAACTCATCGCCAAGTGACAAAAGCAAACCATAAAAAAAAAGTTTTAAACACTTTCCCCCGCCAAAAAAGCGCGACTCCCGCGCTGCTCATTTCTTCACATCCGCAAAAAGTGAGTTTTTTTTTGGTGCATGCAAAAACGGATATGTTAATAGGCGCCCGGAGTCATACAGAAGTGACAGTGAAATGATGGTTCAGGCGCCGCCCCCCAATCTGCCGGGGGGATGCGTTACAGCAAAGGGGATGGTCAGGCGGCACGCCACTGTTAATTTATTAGTCGGAAGCCGTGGGCCCGGACCCAGGGGGTACGGGCTAGGGCAGGCCGGGCTGGGGCCGCCCGGTGGGAAGGGAAATCACGGTGACCCTGCGCGGCTCAAATATACACGAGCCGGAATTCCTCGATACAAATTTACGATCTCATTCGGAGTACAAGAGATCCGGATTAAATAACCAATTGACTCTGCGGCCTCTGTGCTAATTAGTTTACGGACATTTTTAGGTTCACATTTAATCATTTTTAAACAAAATTTACATACGTCATAGGAAAAGTGGAACCATTTTGTATTAGGTAATGGTGTACCTGTTGGACGGGTGTAATTCGAATTTCATAATTTATATTATAAATCAAATAAATCAAAAGTAGATACATATATCGCTGATTAGTAAGACCGCTCTGGAAAGTCGAAATTTCATTTGAGTGCGCAGTAATATGCAAAAGTATCTATGGTACAATACTCAGATTACTCATAAATATAAAAAAATCAATCTTTAGTTAAGCCTTGTAGTAAATTAAACAAAATGTTGATGTTTTCTGGGTTACCAGTAGGATATTTCAAAACGATATGCTAATGTACCAGACAGTTATGCCTATTAATATTTGATTCATGGTGAGCACTTGAATATTGCTTTCTAATTATCTCAAAACTTAGTATTTAGAGATGTCTGATTAATCAACTGGATGATATACGGTAATCGGGTAAAAACTTAGTTAGAGAATTGTCCCCCTGATAGCCAATCTCTTAAGAGCGATTAACCAGCGGCTGAGAATTCGAATTTCGTCGAAAGACGGTCTTGCGATTGTACCCTTGCAACTGTACAGGGCGGTCCCGATGAGAAAGATAAATTATTCTCCGTACGAGCATTTTTAAATAATAATTCAATATCGGTTTTATTTCAACAAGAATTTGTTTTGGTTTACACCTAAAATGCTCAAACGTGTGATAATAATACTATTTAAATTAAGTAATTTTGTAATTATTTTTTGGTCATAAGTAGGTATTTATAATTTTTCAATAACTCTAAGCAAAATAAAAATGTAAAAAACAGATATATGTTAGTTTGTAAGACCGTAAATAAATAAACAAAGTGAAGTATTTTCGTTACACAATAATATTGTGTAACGAAAATACTATGAATATCCGAGAACATATTATGTTCTCGGATCTTTCTTTTAAAGATCTTATTTTAACTAAAATTGAAAATCTGAAAAGTAGCTTTTTTAGATAATTTATGGGTTTATTTTACTGCATGATTATGTGATTTGAAATGTGTGTTGTATAATACAAAATTTGGTTGGAAAATTTAACAAATCTGCCAACGAATTACGGTATAACCTTATTATACCAAAAATAAACATTTTTTCTCAAAATTTAAAACACACCTTTACTAGATAAAAGAACAATCTTTCGAAATCGATTTATACTTTTTAAACGACTTCGAAAAGGAGGAGGTTCTCAATTCGACTGTATTTATTTTTTTTATTTTTTTATTTTATTTATGTTTGTTACCTCAGAACTTTCGACTGGGTGAACCGATATTGATGATTCTTTTTTATTTGAAAGCTGGTGCTTCCCGTGTGGTCCCATTTTAATTTGGTCCAGTTCTGACAATGGCATCCATGAGAAAATCATATAAGTCGTAAATTTGCATTAAGTATGTGCGCTACAAATGGACGAATAACTCAATATCACGCGAACCGATTTCAATGTTTTTTTTTTATTGGAAAGGATGTACTTCAAGGGTAGTTTGATGAGAGTTTGGTTAGGTTCTGATTATGGGATCCATGACAAAGTAACGGAACTCTCCAATTCTGAAGAACAAATTTACGATACTCGGCCGGATCTTAATCGAATTAGTTATTGTACTTCAGATTCACTAAAAATCAAAAAATAAACAAAAATTTTAACAAAACAAAAAAACGACTTCAAAAAATGCACTAAAAAGTAAAAAAATAATTTCGTATTCTTCTACAACTTAATAATCAACTTACCTTTTCTACTCATCAATATGTAGGTACGATTGTTATTTTTGGAGTCGGTGTCAACCAAGGTACCCGCGGCCCGGCGTGTTCACTTGACAGCTCCTCTCCCGCCGACACCGACTCCAAAAATAACAATCGTACCTACATATTGATGAGTAGAAAAGGTAAGTTGATTATTAAGTTGTAGAAGAATACGAAATTATTTTTTTACTTTTTAGTGCATTTTTTGAAGTCGTTTTTTTGTTTTGTTAAAATTTTAGTTTATTTGTGGAAAAAGTCAATACGTCTAGAATTTTATTTAAAAATGACATATTTCCGGTTGTGTCTGGTTATTCCCTCTTAAGAAAAGACAACCAATAATACGGAGGTATAGAGATAAGATATGATCTAATACTACATCTACCAAATGTTGCATCTTTAACAAGTTTACTCCTGTTAAAACAACTTTAGGAACTTTTATTTGTATTTCCGTGATATTTCTAAAACAAACTCACACCAACAAGTAGTACACCCAGCCACACAAAGACATCTGTTTTCGGCTTGAAGCGGGTTAAACGTCACTGGCGCTGGTCACAATGCGATTTTGACGGGGACCCTCTAGGGCCGTTGACGGGGGTCTCCCGAATCTATTCCGATTCCCCTCTCCACCTTCCACCTCCAACTTGCAGCCTACAAGGGCTGGAGGCTGGGGAGATGCGGATGGGAGTGGGAAGGAGACAGAGTGGAGACGACCCCGCGGGGATACGCAGCGCCACGTGAGCGATTGCCAAGCCGGGAGGAAAATTGTCCATTATCGTTGTATTGCTTAGATTTAAGAATATATTTAATAACGCTTCAAACAATTTTCAGTATTCTATCCTGTTTGGCACATTTTATTCAATTGCTTCTTTGGTAGAGGCCTCGTATATTTATTCTAATTAAAACTGCGGTATATAATTAAACAGTTAAAATGTATATTTTAAATTGAACTTTCAATTAAAAGAATTCACAAATATTAAAAGACACATTGATCCTAAGGCAATTGTCAGATATATATTTAAAATAGTAAAATAAATTAGGCAAAAGTTTATACAGTTTTCTATATAAATTGGTAAGCCCTGGCGTAATGAAATTTGTATTAAAAATTTACAATAGGTGGCGCGTGTGATGTTGTGTTTATTTCATATAGTTTAGCGGCAGGGAGAAAAGGGGGAAGGGGGAGAAAAATCACTTCAATAAACAGAATTAAACACAATTTTCTTTTAGTGGCATTGCAACGAATGCCGGGTACTCACTAGTAAGGAATATACCTAATGGAGTAGATTATATTGACTTTCAGCGAAAAAACGTCAAATTTGATACTTTTACAAATAATATGATATTTTTAAACGTTATCTTCACCACTTGGACCCACGAGCTTGTTTTCGCGATTATATAACATTACCAGACATATATATGACGTACGAGATGACTGCTGACTTATAAATGTTAGGCACTCGAACCCATAAACTTGTTTCCACGATGATACAACTTTGTGTACGGAAGAACGAAACCGTTTTCGGCTCTGGACCAGAGTTGGTGGGTCGTGACTTCAAAACCCAGTAAAGATACTTTTATGATTTTTTTCACAATGCAAAATATTGAGTTGTGTTTTTGCACATTCTCCAGAATTTGCATACTTTATTATATCCTTGAATATCGTCCTGGTGAAAGACTACAATCCAAATTTTAATATTGCTTCGAATGGCGACTAGATTGATATGGGTTTTACACTAATATTCATCTTATACTTCTCCATTGAACATCTTTCTCATAATTGTCTTCAAACAGGGGTTACCATTCCATTGATTGGCAGTTAGTCGTCCAGCGGTAAGGCTCTCGACTCGCACTCCGAAGGTTGCGGGATCGAATCCCGGCGTGGCAAATAAATTTTATTTGATTAATTTGTGTTATTTCACATTTTATTCATTTAAAATAATACATAGTACCTATATTTGCGGCACGTTCCAAAGTGAAAGATACTCTCAGTATCGCCCTGGTGTAAGATCACCATTCATAATTGAAACGTTGCCTGAAATGGTTTTAGCCGTGTTTGGTGACCAGATCTGAATAGCTAGGTACTTCCCCACCTTCCTCTTCCCTACCTCCTTCCCCTCCCCACCACCTTCAGCCTCACAACATACCTCAATTGGCGATGCCATAGTCCCACTGGCTCCAGATGGGAGCAGTTGGGACTCTTGTGCGGTATTCATGTAAAAAAAAAGTTAGAGCACTTGTACGGTTTAACAGAAAGTACGAGTTCAAAATTAATACTCAATATGTAATATCCATGGACTTAAGGGACGTGCTTGACTTATCATAACCAGTGATTCCTGGCACTAGTTGGAGTGAAAAATATAAATAAAATTTTGTTCTCCAGTTACTTTTTGTCTGCTTTTTTTTATAGAATTTTTTTCATCAATATCTAAAAAAATTAATTTCTCCCACATGTCGTCAGTGTTCACTCTACCGACTAACCGCCCAACCCCTCACCCATACCTAACTGTCCAAAAATAATTTTTTAATTAAAAAAACATAAAAAATGTCACCGGAGGCCAAAACTTCAATGACATTTTTCACTCTAAATAATGTCAGTAATCATCCTGCATAGTGCTGCGTCTTTTATTTGCATTATAATTATTCTTAGGGTAAAACGTAAATAAAATTAATGTGCAGGAATGCCATTATTTATAAGACGAATAGTAACCACCCCAATAAAAGCTTTTAGAGACCACTTGTATGCACAATCACTAAAGTTCTCCGACAGAATGTCCGCGGCGTTCTTTATTTGAATTTCGCGCCATTTCCCACTGCAGGCGTCTGCGTCTAGAGGACCTTCCTCTCACCTACCTTATAATATAAATAAACACCTCCCCATCTTTTGCCGCCTTTGTGTTTCTCATAAAGTGCGAGTCTTGTGTTATTTATTATGTCTATTATTTAGCCGGTCTCACAATAAGCTTCGTGTACTTATTTTCTCACCAGGCACCTCTATACACAGGGTGCAATTCTGCCAAAGTTCCCAGATTCTGGGAAGAGATTGCATGCTAATTTAAGTCGTAATTGTCATTTAAATATCACATTTCATTCAAACGCATTTAAAATAGAAAAACAGTTTCATTTTACTTATTATTTGGTTGTAATCTAGGTACTCCAAAGAAATTAATCTACACATTGAGGAGTACGGTGTTTGATCTATAAACTTTACAACCATTTCTCGACGTAGGTTGGTCCGTCGCTTAGTATGCCATATTCTTTCTATCTTGGCAACATATGCGTAAATACCCGACGCCTTGGTAAATGCCCGAAGTAGCTACTTTAATACCAGACGTGTCGAACGCTCACACGTCAGTTTTTTACGAGACTGCATGTGTGTGATAGGAAATTTTATGTTTCAGATACTTTATAGGATTTTGAATAGTTAGACGATGTTAGGAAAGGTTAGGTTAAGTTCGGATTATATTCTCGTACGCGTAAAACAAAAAAAAACCATTGCAAACCGATTTAACATCTTTTTTTGATTTATTGTTGTCAAGTTTAATTTGTAGAACGTCATTTTATTTTTTTTTTCTTTTACATTATTCAATAATACTAGATTCAATTTATAAAAATAGTTTATTTATAAACGAATTCTGCTGTGCAATAATTATTACGAGAGATAGCTGTTTCGCTTTCAGAAGGCATTTTTCTGTCAGTTTTGATAAAGTTTTCAGAAGGTGAAACAGCTGTTAAGCGTAATAATAATTTCATTGCAGAAATTTTTTTAGGTAATGTAATAGTATTATTTATGAGTAAAAGTATTATTGAACACACAAGAAAAGGCAAAGTAATCTTCTGTTTACTTAAATTTTGTCAAAATACAATGTGCACATCATTGTCAATTATTCGCAGTTTCTGGGGTCACTTAAATCACGCGTGTTTTAATTAGGTACTTTTTTCCGTTAAAAACGTAGCATGTGCAGTCTCGTAAATAATTGACGTGTTAGCGTTCGACACGTCTGTTATTTACGAAGCTACTAGCGCTGCCGAATAATCTCGAATGTGTAACGCATCGGGTACTCAACATGCATCCCGACACACTCTTATTGCTTTGCATTATGATTGGATTTGATCGGGCTTCAAAATATCTTCGTGGGACAGAAGGATTAAAAAACTATAACCTGTTAGGCCAGTGCAATTAGCGATTCGCGATCGGAATTATTCCGGTAGTCCCAATTTTTTTATATGTTTTAAACACTCATCTCGTGATGTAAAATCTGAGTTTTCGACCTTGGGTAACTTGAGCTTTCGCCGCCATTTTGAAAAAACCAGCTGAAATCGTGCCAAAATCTAGTTTTCCTCAAATATCTCGTTTCCAATAAAATTTTTGGCTAAAGTTGCTTTACAAGTTTAGTAGAACATAAAATTACCTACAACTTTTACTTAAAAAGTTTTCTTGTATCTCTAATAAATATTGAGATATGCAGTCGTAAATATGTGTTTAATTTTATAAAAACAGCTAAACTGCTCGACTTGGTTTGGTTTTTTGTGTGTATCTCTTTTCCAGAACAATTTTGTGAAAAAAATATTGATATTAATTTTGTAGAGAATAAAATTTCATAAAAGACGTAGCTTTAAAATTTCATAAAAGATTCAATGAGTATCCAGGTTCTAACACAAAAATTACACAAAAATTGGGTCAAAAATTGAATCAGAAGAAAAGTGTTTTAATCTTGGCATATCTTTATTATTCTTTTTTTTAAACAATTATTGTTGTAATAACATGTAAAATGCATAAAAGCAACATTAACCACCAATGTAATCACAACATACAAATAAAAATATATTAATTAAGTTTCATAGATGCCGTAAAAAAAGAAAAAATAGTATTTTCTTTAAATTTATCACTTTTGACTAACGATGAAACTTACGGGCCCCGAACAACTTCAATACAGTCTTCCTATGTCTCATCAGCCGTATTTGTGGTGACTGGCTCACCAAATTCCTCGTCATCACCATGAACGAAGGCTTCCACAGCATTCTGGCAGTACAGAGCTGCCATTACAGTGAATACAGAGTAGGGAGCATTTCAAACCTGACTTTCTACATGTGCACTTTCCAGCGCAACCTTTTTTGCATTGGCATGAAATAAAGTTCAGCAACGCCTGAGGTGCTGCCTCCTTCAGCATCGGTACTGGAGTTAGTAACCCAACAGCATCTTTCTTCCATCCCCATTCAGTTGGATCTTTATGGTGACCAAGCCAAGTTTGCACTTGCAAGTATGTTCTTAAAGCATGTTGCTGGACTGCATCTTTGGTGGGTGGTAGCCTGGATAAATTGAATTTGTTCTTTTTCACACCCTTGACAAAAAGAATGTACCTACCTTAAATTTACCAAATTTTATTTCTCATTGCTGCCATACAAAAGTGCAAAGAATGTTTCTCGCTTTGCTTTTGGATCTTGAAATACACGAACAAGTTCATTCACTGAGTGGTTCTTGAGAAGAATATTACAAAATTTGTTTTTGCCTTGACCGAACGGAGCACCAATTGTGTCGCAGCCACTTATGGCATGAATGAATAAAATGTTTTCTACTATCTCAATGTGTTTAAAACATTTGTTGGAGTACAACGCGTTAAGTGATTTACCTTTACCGACTTTTTGATAATATACGTTTGAAGGTGAGAGAGCTGTGATGAGTACCAACAGGTCGATATCCTGACCAACGATTATGACTGCATCATGCTGAGATGACAACGAGTTTGCTGTGGTCATTATGAGAACGTCAGCATCCTCTTCAGCTTGTACTGTCGTTATTTGCGATCGTTCGTGGAAATATTCTTTAAGTTCAATTTCAGACTTTTTGGCAATACACATACGATGGAATAGCATTAATGGATCTATTGTCACAGTCACACCCTTTTTTTATGCTGCTGGTCACCGCTGCAAGAGAAACTATCGCATCCTTACGTTTTAAGTGTAGGTTTCCAAAGTTCTGGTTGACGACTTTAGACATAGCAAATTTCCCCATCTTTTCAGCCATGTGACAAGTTACTTTGCTATCCCCGACAATGCCACTGGAAATGAAATGGTTCATGGCAAGAAAACCAATCAATGAGAGTTTGAACGTCTTTGTCATCCCTCTTAATTCGTGTAGGCCTCATCTCTACATGTTGCTCTGACGTTCCTGATTCAACTCCACAGAATGACTCAATACTCTCACAAATAGTATGCAGATAAACAAATCCAGCAGTCCAACGAAGAATAGAACTGTTTGTGATTCCTCGTCCTTGGGTCAAACCTCCAGATGTTTTCATCGGTCTCATCAGAGTTAGTTCGATTGTCATGTCAGAGACCAAATCCCTGACCAAAATTTATGAGATCATCGAATCGTAAAGAAACCCTCTTTGGTAAATCTTTCATATTCTATAGGATCCATCTTCTCTTTCAATGTCAACATATCTTGGAGATACGGATGTGCACTTTTGGCATAATTAAAGTGGGCGGCTGCGTGAAAAAAAGGTATCATTTTTTGGACCGTTGCAAGATGGAGCTCCCAATTTCCAGCACGTTCAGCTTCAATATACAGCTCAATCAGTGTAGTCATCTGGAAGTACTGAACCCACAGCTGGGAAGGTCCTTTTTCTTTTAAAATGTTCAGTACATTAATCAGGGACTGGCGGCTATAGAGTATTTGTGAGAAAAAAAAACAAATTCCATACAAAAATAACCGATTTCCATAGAAATAACTTCTAAAATATTATTTTTGTTTATTGTTTTTGTTTGTATTTAAAAAGATCTAAATTGTATGAAAAAACTATCTAAGAAGCTATACCACACTTTTGGATCTGACGACCTGAATTTAGAACTAAATTTAGATCTAAAGGAGCAGAGTTGGAAACACTGATGGCCCGTCCTGGAGTGGCTAATTGGCGGCAACTACAGGGAACAGGGGAGGGGGAAGGGGGGACCCCTCACTCTCTTTTATTTGTTGTAATATGTTAAAAATATTACAATATATTAAAATGTAACGTAAACAAAAATCGTATAACATGGTAATAAATCGTGATAAATTTTCTGTTTTCACTCCGATATTTGTTTATACTTTATATAAGTAAAAAAAATTACAAAAAAAAAATAAAAATTACAGGTCTTTTTAGAAATTTTATTTTCTACAAAATTGATATCAATAATTTTTTCACAAAATTGTACTGGAAAAAAGAGACGCACAAAAAACTAAACCAAATCGACTAATTTACCTGTTTTTATAAAATTATACACATATTTACGACTGCATATCTCAATATTTATTAGAGAAAGAATAAAACTTTTTAAATAAAAATTGTAGGTAATTTTATGTTCTACTAAACTTGTAAAGCAACTTTAGCCAAAATTTTTATTGGAAACGAGATATTTGAGGAAAACTAGATTTTTGCACGATTTCGGCTGGTTTTTTCAAAATGGCGGCGAAAGCTCAAGTGACCCAAGGTCGAAAACTCAGATTTTACATCACGAGATGAGTATATAAAACATATAAAAAAATTGGGACTACCGGAATAATTCCGATCGCGACCCCCTTTTTTGCGCTAATTGCACTGGCCTATGTGGGTTACTTACCATTACAAAATGTATTATTATTGCAAAGAAACGGTTTTCGAACTTTTATTACAAACATACAACGGGGGTCGTTCCTAATCCTTTTCGAGTGAGCTGTAAAGCAAAACGATCCCCATAGAGACATTCATACTTACATGTGAATTGATTTTAACTTACTATCAATACTTTTGCTTAACGGATGTGTAGAAATAGTGGTGAACCACACAAAGTCCTAGCATGGTTTCATTCAAGTGTTAGATTAATTTGGAATTTCACATTATCTCCCTGGGACTACGACAAAATATCGGTTACCTTTCAGAAAAAGGAATAATTTTTTTTCAATCCTTCATTCATTCGTGTTGAGTACACCCATATATAATAGAAACAAAGGGAAATATGGCCTGGGAGCGTGAACCCACGCATACGTGCTTTGATGCAATGTTTACCCAAGACTTTTAGTTTTATTTTGTTAGTTTTATTTTTTAACTTGAATAAAAGTAAATAAATATACGACATACATTATTAATAGAGTCCAGAGGCATCGACTAGTATGAATTATAGGCAGGTACTTAAAAAATTGAAACACCAGATGTATATGTTTAATTTAAAAAACTACATATATTTTTTGCAGCATAAATTTGGCATTTGTACCAGAATTTGGTTCTTTAGGACGGGCGATCTGCCTAGCTGGGATTAATATCGACCTAAAAAGACTTAATAACACTTGTACCTACACATTTTAAATATGTTCAGTTAATAAATGTATCTAAAGTAATGTAATAAATAAAAAAAAATCAGAGTGTGCAAACACGCGGTAGAAGTGAAACTAGAAAGTCGCAAGATGTGGCTTTATTTTCTTTTGTCTGTTTATTACAGTGGTTTGAAAATTGTACATTGATTTTGCAAAAATTAAAAAGTTTATTTTTTTTGGATTTAGAAGGATTCGAGCCTCCGTTCACTGGATGTCTCTCTGGCCGCTGAGATTTGTCAGGCGCTTTACGCCGCTGCGCTATCGGAGGCTCGCACGGAGCCGTGAATTTACCGCATGATATTAGAACCGAGGACTCATCAAATAATAAATTTTAGTGACACACTTCCGTTTCATCCGAATTTCAAATCACAACGAGGCTAAAGCAGTTTCACTTCAATAAATAAATCATTGAAGTTTTCGCAAGTTTGCATCCTGTATAGTAATTGCTTCTTCTATCTTGGTGAGATGTGTTTCGAGGCAATTTTATGAATGCTTTGAGAAATTTGATTGCCCGCGCCGAGGCGTCAAACATTGCGAGGGGAGGCATTATGCACAAGAACAATGTTAGACGTTCTTTAGAGCTAAATTTTCCCAGCTATTTAAAATGATTGCTATGATTATGCCGGTTAATCGTTCGTCATTTGTGTTAATTTTAAGGATTACAAAACGAATATTTGGACGGTTTAGACGTGTAAAGTTTATACCGGAGTGAGTAAATACACTTGCATATCACCCTAGTACAAGATCACCATTCAGAATCCAAACTTCAACCGTTGTTTGAAATGGCTTTAGCCGTGTTTAGTGACTATATCTGAATGGCCAGGTACCTTACCGACCTTTCTCTACCCATCTCACATCCCATCAACTTACTCTAATTGGGGTTGCCCTCATAGGCCTATACCAACTAGCAACTGGCAGTTGAGGCTACTTATTTTGCGGTTCACATAAAAAAATAGGTGGCCTAATATAATACGAAAACGAAGAAGGGTCCGAAACTTCACAGAAAGACAAGGCATGATCAAGTGAATCGTATAATACTGTTGTCAAAAAAATAAACGAGTGTCTGTCTAAGTGTGAAAATACATTTTTAAATTCGTCCCCTCTGAAGCGTGAAACATGGTCTCACAACGGACGGGTCGTTTAAAAAAATTTGAACAATTCATCAAATATTTGAAGTTAATTTTCACGCTCTGTGTTCTGTTGTCATATAATCATCGGCCAGTTGATTCATAAAACTGAAATAATCAAAGAACTTTAATAGAACCTTCACAGAACCTGAAAATTAACTGAAAATATTTTAAAATTGTAAAATTTTTTTAAATTACCCATTTATGACTTTATAGAAGAATAATAATGATAAATTTAGTGTTTCTATTAGTTTCATAATATTGATCTTGACATGAAATTTTACACCCAATAAATAACACGCTTGGGAAAAGTAGGTACACGTGAATGTGAATGAAGCATCAGAAATGGGCGGTGTTTCATTTTATCTACTTAAACCTGCATGGCAATGGATTTTCGTCGGTAACTGACATATGGATTTAAAAAAAAATTATATTTGTTTCAATGTAGATAAAAAAATGCATCTGCGTATTTTTGGATAAAGCAATTTGCATACGTAGCGACCATGATAAGTGGTGTTCGTTCTGATCAAAAAATTCCCGGACCTTGCGCGCACCTCGTCAACTATTCATGGGAAAACGAATTTAGACTGGGAGAAAAAAGCCAAAAAAACACGGGAACTTGTTTTTAGTTAGTTTTCAGAAAAGCACCAAGTTAACGCCATGGTAACGTTTTCCAAACGTCTGCCTTTTTTGCAGGTCAAATAAACTTTTATCGTCTTGTGTGGATACTTTGGATTAAATATTGATAACAGTAAAATTGATATTTTGAGAGGCAGATTTGCATAATTTATTTTTTGGATTGGCTTTAGCTATGTTTTCTGACCAGTTTTGAAACCTTACAGCCAGGAACCTTACGACCTTACGCTTGACGTTAGGTGTCTCTTCTCTCATTTTTTTATTTGCATAACCTTTCTGAAATAATTTTTTTTTGTACATTAACTCAACACAGGAGGCCCTAAGGAAAAAAAATTCCCTCAGGGCCTATGTCATCTGGGATGCTGTGTGGAGGGTCTTTTTGAGGAAAGGAAGGAATGGACATTGGTCTTGAAGAGACCCTTGTTGTAGGAAGGAGGAAACATAGGGGCCGGAAAATCATTCCACAGCCGAGCTGTTGAACACAAGAACGAGTCGAAGAAACGATCCGTTCTCATGTGACAAATGCCAACCGTGTACAAATGTTGGGCACGGGTTTGGCGTGTTTCCCGACTATGCACTGGTGCCGAAGGGATCAATGATGCTAGTTCCTCGGAGCATCTTCCATTGCAATACCGGTAGACCAATATGCAATACACAAATTAATATACATACAAGAGTTCCCAGGTGAGACTTAGGACGGGTTTTTTCACAAAATTTTAACAATTCATCAAATTTAAAAGTAAATTTTCAAGTCCTGTAATTATACCGTTATTCACGTTTTGTTATTATATCTTTATTGGCTAGTTGTTTAATATAACTGATAATATAACAGAAGTTAAATGGAATCTTTACAGAACTTGAAAATTAACGGAAAAATTTGATGAATCGTTCAAATTCTGTGAAACAACTGGCCTCGCAAAGAGACTTACAAGGTGCTCAATTAAAAATCTAATATTCTCATTGTATCTTATCTTTATCTTATATTCTTCTTCTCTTTATCTGGGGCCCATCACTTCGATAAGATCTCTGTTTTGTGCTACTTTATCGCCCTACATCCATCACAGGAAAATTATCTCCCTTCTGTAGTTATTTTCTCAACTCGCCATAGGATTGATTGGATAAAATTACCAATTAAAAAACCACAAATCGAAATAAATAATTTATTGACATTACTAATTTATAAGACGATGATATTCATTTGATGATATTCTCGAAACCAACATGCCAGGTAATTATCATCAAAGTGAAATCGGAGCACAGCGCACATGTTTAAATATGAGATCACTATGAGTAATGTACGACGTGAATTTGTTCAGCAGACAAAACATGATCCCGCGAGTACATTTATCAAAGGAGGTGAAAAGTGAGAACCGTGGACTAGGGAAAACAGGGAAGTGTGGAGTTAATGCTTGTAATGTCAAATTGCATATGAAAAGGTCATATTCGTTTAAACGTCATGAATGGAACGTGAATTTAATGTTTGTGGCCTTTTTACTCTCTATATCTGAGTTTTTAAAATTTATGTGATATTCTTTTAGCATATGTATAGGAACTGTTATTTGGACCTATTTATTACTACTGCACGAAACTTATAAAATTTGCGTTCTAACATTCATGCTAACAATATGTTGTTTATAAATGTAAAATGCATAAAAATATATTTGAATTATGGTGGGCAATTGTCTCCTATCTATACAAAACCACAAAAAACCAATCTCGGTTTTTTATCTATTCTATGCTGTAAATATAATTCAACGATCTCAAATTTACTTTGAATTTATTTGTCATTCACAAAATTGAAATCGATTGTGTAAAGAATTCGGACTAGCGGTACTTACTTATAATATTTTTAATTAAATAAAATTATTTTTTTTCTTCGTTTTGTGCACCCGCTAATATTTAAATGAAATATCGCAAAGGCATTTGTCGGCAGGTCAATTTAATAATATTAATATAACACGTATAATTAGAAACCAAAAAATAGAATAACTTTACTACAATACAATGGCATAAAATACACAGTCATAGTCGAAGTCATATTTGCACACAAGATTACAAAAAATATTTTTAGAAGTATCAATCTATTAACCATTTTTTTTTGAGTTTTGTGTTGAAATTTTTATGTTCATACGTTCATAGGCACAATATAAGTGAATGTCCGTTGCCCGTATTTATTTATAATTTTCGGAATAGACGTAAATTATTTTTATTAGATCTTGTGCCATGTGCGTGATCTACTTTTTCTTCGCATATTGAATTCGACAATAGGTTTTGACATACGATGTTAAACCATAATATCCCTCAAACAGTGTTGTTTTTAAAATTAAAACCGATTTTTCAAGAATTCCGAGGTCGAATTGAATCACCGATACAATATTGTATTTTCGTTATTTGTTTTTGGGGTGTTATGCCGTGTTGCGCTACCTCCTTCTTTAGCCAACGTTTTGGACATCGTTGCAGTGTCTATCATCAGGGCAGATCCGGTAGATGTGTAATTTTTAGTCATGTGTGTGCTTATTTACTTCGAAGCGATACCGTGTCGCCAGCACCACTATCTTTCACCAGTACAAAATAATCGTGACAAGCAGTGGCGTCTTCGCGCCGAACGGAATAGAAAGTTCATTAAAACGTAGTATTTATGCCGGATCTGCCCTGATGATGGACACTGCAACGATGTCCGAAACGTTGGCTAAAGAAGGAGGTAGCGCAACACGGCACAACACCCCAAAAACAAATAACGAAAATGCTTTTGGCCGTGAAAATCTTAAAACTTATCCAATATTGTATTAGTTTGCCTTTCTTCAAAGCATTGGGTTTTTATACGGACAAAACAATTTAATAATTAAATTGCTGCCATCTGTGAATTAGCAGAGTACGAATAATTTAAAATTTAACCTTAAAGTTAATTTTTCTGTAACACTGACATCTACATTCTCGGTTACATAATATAATACTCTACCCAGAAACAGATACATTAAATTTGATAACATTGTTCATTGAGATTGCACCGTTGATTAATAAATCCCTTCTTTAAATAGCAGTCCGAATGTCTACTGTTCTTATAAAAGGGCACAATGTAAATAGAATCCTCACTTTGCAACCTTTCAGGGCTAACCCCAAAAACATTCGGGTATTTGAATTGTCCAGGGCTGTCTGCGGTCAGATTGGGTGAGAAGCGTATCACTCCCTGTGGTGCAATTCCAACCCCTGTGCAGCCACTCCCTGGGCATTGAACCTACTTTAAGCAAATATTAAAATATAAACCAAGATATTGAAGAGTTTGCTTACAAATAACGCATCATAGATTATGTGAACAAAAATAAAATTAATTTTTCGAAGAAAACTTCTTCGGAAAGGTTTTCACTTTGTGATGGCATTATTTATTTTAATGAAAAGACAAATAACATACAATCAACATGTTTCGTGAACGATGTTAACATCATTAGGATCAAATGTATACTAAACTTAGAAATTAAACATAGATCACACATGGGAGGAAAGGGTAGAAGGGAGGGGAAGGGGTAAGAGTGGGGGCAGTTTATTATGTTAATTTTAATAAACTTCCCTCACTTTTACCCCTTCCCCTTCCTTCTACCCTTTCCTCCCATATGTGATCTATTGTTTAATTTTTAAGTTTAGTATACATTTGATTCTGATGATGTGAACATCGTTCACGAAACATGTTGATTGTATATGAATAAAAGCGATGGAAACAAAGTTATTTGTCTTTTCATTAAAAAAAATAAAATTGTATCTCGTGAAGTAAGTTTATTATTAATTAAATAAATAAATTTATTTTATTTGATAAATTAATATATCTTCTGGAGCAGGGAAAGCCTCGTGACGAAACTATGTACATCTATCTCGCATCCTCTGACAAGGTGTGTGTTTGCTAACGTTACCTACGTGACTATTACTATGTGACATTTTGGAACAATAACTCCATGGAGTTTTCAGTGCGTTAATGTAACCAGTGCATCGATAAAATGATCGAAATGATCTCTCAGTTCTTTAATATCGACGGTGTATATTGAAGAAATCTCTGTGCAATGATTAACTCTATTGTGATCTCTCAGTGTGTTTAATCAGTGTATTGTTGTTATTATCTCCTATGATATCTCGGTCACTTTAATATCGATTCTTACGGAAACTTGTGCAGCGCTTAATCTTGTGATCCATCGGTGCCGTAATTTTGAACCTCAAAATAACGTGCTGTATGCAATTAAGGTAAGTCAGATTCCTTCCCAGTGTCCACTGTTCACCAAATTAGTCCCATAGTTGTGGCATTTTGAAACTCCATAATTTTATTAATTACAGTCCATCTATCCTAATTCACAGTCAATCTACTGTTACGATGCACAAATAAGCCCCTACTAATTATTCACCCACGCCACTGCACAGACTACAGTTTCGCTCTTTCGCCGCAAGCGCGCCGCGCGCGCTAGTGGAGCCAAATGCGAGCAACGGTCGGCGAAGCCGCCGACTCTCGACACTTCCTAGGCAGAGCGCTCCGCGAACAGTCGATTGTTTTGTTAAGGAGAAATTCTCTCCGCAGGGCACCTTTGTGGCCCGAGTCATCCGCGACGCAATATGGCGTCGGGAATTTAATACGCAAATGCGTGTTCTAGATGCTACGGCAGACAAGGCCTAGGCGTAATTTAAAGTACAGTGACAATGTTTACGTGTGTGGGACGTTTCACCTGGAGACTCCTGTTGGAACGAGATCCCCTCTGCTGCGGACGAGGATTGGACCTGCCGCCTCCATCGCAGTAAGCCCCCTTAAATTAATGTGTTCTATTTGCCCTCGCGATTACCTGAGCAATGACGACCCCAGAGAGGACAGGTTGAGAGACTTACCGTGTAGGGACATTCTAGCCAGGAACTGCCTTTTAACCTTGTATTTCTGTGTTTTCTCACAATACATTTTGATTGTTTTACCTAAATACCGTTCTTTTATTGAGGAGATTGTTCGAGGGTGATCACGGCCAGTATTTCCCCCCATGTAAAACATTCCAAACAGCCTACCGGCGACCACACCACCCTGATGACGAGGGTCTCCCCTGCTTGCCGTTGGTTCGAGCTAGCCGCCTGCAAGGTAGGTCGGAGCCCGCCCTGTGGTGCCGCCCTCCTGGTGGCACCCGGGCCCAGCGAGGTTCTGGTTCCTATACGGGGCGTAGTCCCCGAGCGCAACTCTGACACCATGTAGCCGCTGCCAGGTTGTTAGCACTACATACCTGTGACTATACTGAACAGCATACTCATGCTTATTGTGATGTTTGTAGTATAGTCAGAGTGTAATTAAATATAATTTTAAATATAATTAATAGTCTAGTACGGATTTTAGATTTCGTGGATAGTGCAACATTCTTACGTGGTCGAGAAACATTATTTTTTCAGATTTCAATAATTTTATGGAACCAAAACCGGAACCAAAATATAATAGCCCATTTCACCTACTAACACCAACTTCAATCATATTCGAAAAATTCCCAGTGTTGAAAATTCAAAAATTATATTCAAAACAAATACTAAAGGCGAAAACACACTTGTGTGGTGTGGTGTGTCATGACTACAAATTAACCAATCATCGTCGTCGCTTGTCGACACGCCACAACCTACAAATATGTCTCTAACCATAATACATGTATGAAACCGATGTGCTTCTGGCGCGCCACGACACACCACACCACACAAGTGTGTTTCCGCCTTAACTTTCCTTTACAAGAACTTAAACACATTTAACACTTCACAAAATTCTCGCAATACTAGAACAAGACATACACACCGACTACAAATACCAAAAACCAAAAACATCCTTTGAACAAAAACACTACAGATACCAGACTATAAAACTATACAATTCTCTTCCAACACAATATAAAATAACTAATATTATTGAATTAAAAAAACACACGGGGAACTGGCTACAATCCTTTTAACTTTTAATTTATAATTTTGTCGAATTGAAGTCGATTTCATATTTTGATTTTTATTGTTTCTCTTTTTTTATAGTAACTATGAGCACTATTTTGTTTTACTATTCACAATTTATAATTTATAATTTACAACTGAAAAATGTCCTCTAAAACACAGGTGAACTCCTAGTATGGAGAATAATATATTATACCTACAAAATGTACTAAGAATAAATAAATAAAATAAAAATAGTTTTAACATAATTTCACAATGTTTGCAAGTAGGATATTTTAATAATATGTAACACAAGCAGATATTAAAAAAAAAATTAACATGACCGTAATTATTATTGTTATGGTTAAAAATTTATTGCAACGTAAATGCTGTCTTTAAAGCTCATTTTTTAAATGAAAGACAAACATTTTCGATTGATAAATAACACGACAAAACTTAAAACTTTTCTACTACCATTTGGAACCATTTATTGGATAACCATCACCTCTGACGTAGGTCACCCCAAGTGGTTCTCTATTTTTGTGACTTAGCAGGGGTGCGCGGGTTCATGGGGTGAGGTTTGTCTAGGACTTGGCTACTAATGCGTTTGTTTCTAGGTTGAGGGAGAACTTTTGACCTCTCCAGCCGGACTCTCTCGAACTTTCGCCTTGCAGTGCGGTAAAAGGGATGGATTTATAAGTCCGTCATTCCTGGACACATTGACTCCCAGATTCCTACCCACCCCCCATATCTTATTCTTCTTAGAACTTCATCGCCTCCCTTTCTCCAAAAAGGTCCCCCGCCATCCCCAAAGACGACACAGGCTGACAGGGAATTTATTTTTTCTGAGGGCCTTCCTTGTGGAGCTAATGTGAAAAAAGCGGAAAATGTTGCTTTACAAACCGAGGAATTTAACTCACTATGCCGGGGTGCGAACCAGACGCGATTCTATCTCAGTTACTCTCAGATTTAAAACCGTTAAATGTATTCTTGCATAAATTAAACGGATTTTAAAAGCTCAGTTTTATATTTATGACACTCAGAGGATTGTTGAAAAAATCGGTTGTATAAAATATTCAATGAGTACGCTTTCAGCTCATGAGGTATTTTCCTCTTTACCTCTTAAAGTCCTTCACTCTGCCCTCTTCAGACTTTCCACTCTTCCTTCCGCAGTTAACCTTTCAGTGGAAAACTCTCCTGTTTGAGCTTTTGTGTCAAATGAAAAACGTTATTTTTATTTATTTTTGAAACGTTGCGAATGTGAGTACAAAATTCGCAAAGTCTGATTGGAATACTCCTACATTGAAATGACTTTCAACGATATTGAGATGATTGGAAAATAGTAGAAAATTTCTACTTCAAAGAACACTCAATTGAATGCCAGGCTTTCAAATGTACGTTAGCTAAATTAGATTAATCATATTTTATTTTATTTTTATTTTATTTTATTTATTTTAGGGAAAGTTGACAGCAGATCTGATATTACAAAATAAAACAATAGTAAGATAGTAAAGAATATTTATTTCCGAGACTGTGAAGTCTCGGAAACGGAGAATTTTGATAAGCTAGTGTCCTGGTGTTATTGAAGTAGAAGGGTAATAAATTTCGACATGATTTTTGGGGAACATGGATATTGATAAATTGAAGTAATTCAGAACAGTCAATTTTGTAATGCAGTATTTTATGTAATAGTATTAAATCTGTGCTTATTCTTCTTTCTGAAAGTTTCAATAGAGTCGTTTTATCCAGGAGATAATTGTAATCAATGTTTAGTATAGGAATATGCAATTTATAGTTTATAAACCTTAGAAACTTCCGTTGAATCTTTTCAATGTTGTCTGAATGAATGTTGTAAAAGGGAGACCATAACGTAGAGTTATATTCAAGTTGGCATCTGACAAGGGTTTTATATAACATAATAAATGTGTCTAAATCACTGAAATCTTTTGCAGCTCTCAAAACAAAACCAAAAGTCTCGATAAAAATAAGATCCTCGGGTATAGGATGGTTCATATTAACCTCGCTCAATAATTTATTCGATATTCGATTAACGAGTAGAGCAGTCTGGTTGCAAAACGGCTGTGGTAATGCAAGATAGCCGCCCTCGTGGTTACATGGTCAAAATTCTTTTCCGTATACGAATTATTAAATAATATTGCATCTGCTTGGTGACAAACGTCACTCGACTACTATAGAGAAATTATTTGAAGCTTTTGCAAGCAAGTTTTATAACATCATTCATTTTATATATTTATCGTCAGGCGAGTTTTATGCAGTAAACTTGAGGTTATATATTTGCGGCTTTAGCAGTCTCATTGTATGCTATATTATTGTAATGTATCCACTCCTTCATAGCCACTTTGGTTAACATAGACGTCGGGGCTGCATTTAGTAACTTATTATTGATAAGACGTATCCACCACACGACTACAAAAGTCTAAAGGCAGTACCAGGCTTTTTTCAACTAGTTACTAGTCTCCAAAACGGCTTTAAAGCCATGTATCGATTCTAAATTGTAGACTTTCAACAGGGTCATACTGAGAACATCTACTAGTCTGGCCAACTAACTTACTATCAAAAGTCGCGTGGAAAATAGTAATAATGATTGTTTATTCCGGAAATCGCATTGGTACAAATTAATATCAATCTTGCTATCATCTATTCGCATGTGACTGTATTTCTAATAATATGAAATCAACATTTCCAAAAAAAATGTATGTATCATTATTTTTATTAATTACCTGGCATGCGTTGCAATGCCACTCAAGAAAGTGTTTGGGGCTTAATTCTGTTAATTGAAGTGCCCTTGACAGCTGTTTGCCCTCTGCTATCCCCTACCGCTACATTGTCTCCTTTGCAATCTCTCCCTCTGCACCTCCCCCGTTTCCCCGTCTTTTGTCCTCCCGCGTCCCTTTCTCCTCCCGAGTTCTTCTTCCATCTTCCCCGCCTCCCCCACCCTCCCGCGTTCCCTTTTCCCCCTCCCTCCTTCCCACCTTGAAACTAAACTATGTGACATACAATATTATAAATTAAAAAATAGACACTTTATTATCATTTTCATAAAGCCAGACTCACTATTATACATAGAAACTTTCGCTGGCGTGCGCACAACAACTCACCGAAGTTTCATCGTAATAGAATTAATAGTTTAGGAACCCTTACAGAACAAACAAAGAAACATTCATTTTTATGTATAAAGAATTAGTCCTAAGTAATATTTTTTTCATACCTTCTTCCTTCAATTCAGACATCTCGTAAGATATTTTTAGTCCTCTATACAATGGAGTTCTGTGAAAATGTGTTGTCATAAATTTTTATTTACATTTAATACATTTTGTGTGGAAAACCTGCACCAATCTTCCGAACAGTGTAATGCAGGTACTTAAAATAATCGTTAAAGTAGAGTGTGCCACGCTGCCACGTGTTTAGCAGCTAATATCCACGTGTTACGGTCATAGTGGGAGATGCTGATAAAGCTGTTAGGGTTTGTATTGCGTAGGCTTAAGTGGTTGGGGGGATGACCGAACAACCACTTCAAGCCCGCCTTCGGGATGGTGTAGTAATAGGGGATGACGCTATAAAAGGCCTACAACAAATGGGCAATTGATCTTATTATTTACGAAAAACATCTTTATCATATTTTTTTTTGACTTGATATCCATGACTGGAAAATGAAAATACATGATTTAAAAAAGGATAGTAATAGTTTTGTGATGTCGAAAATATGATATTGAAATTTAATAAGCGTTGAGTCATAACAATATACAACAGCATACCGATAATATTAATTTTTCATTATCACAAATTCCGTTTGTCTGAGAACACATAAAACTACCCATTTGGGCTAAAACAAATATTTTCAACGCATCTGGCATTTTTAAATTATTCTATTCTATCACGAGCTTTGGTTCTTGTTTGTTTCTTAATGGTTGCAATTTTTATTCTATTGGATAGTCTTTTCCCTATCAAAGGTACTTCTTTCCTTGGAGTTTTGACATGTTTTGAGCTTCTTATTGTGAATTTTTGTGAGTGCCTAAGTTTGGCAACCATAAGTACAGGAAGTATGCAGGTATCAAAAAGTTTCCTTTTGATGGTTATCCTGGTTTCACTGTTTTTCATTATTTCTTTCAAACCCCAACATTGTTTCCAAGCACTTCCAATATATCTGTCTACTTCTTTTGTGGTTAAATCTCAAACAGAAATTATTTGACCTAGTTATACATATTCATCCTCATCCACATAGTCGATCAAGTCAATCCAGATCTGAGGAACGACAGCACAGAAGAATGAACGAAATCATTTTACCTGCAAAAGTAAATAAGTTGTTGCATTATCCATTACATTGTCACATTATTCAGTAAGATTTTGAAATAGACAAAAAATACAGATCTTAAATGTCCCCAAATTTCGACAAGTAAAACACCTACAGAAAAGATTACTTTTTATGGCGCTTTAGTTACCAATTTTTTTCATGGGATGATCTCTTCTAAATTATTATGTACGCAATTGAAGACAATTTAAAGTAAGACAAAAAATTAAATAATGCGCATAGTATTTAATTTTATAGTGGTGACGGGAAGCATTTATACTTCTTCTTTCGTCTTCAATGCAGTAAACAATTCTAGGAATCCGCTGTAACCTTTATGAATGTTTAAGTAACCAAGTACACTTGGGTATATTCCAGGTATTCAACCCAGACTAACAAAAGATGTGACAAAGTCTAATAATTTTATCATCAAATTTTTATTTTATTCTTGAAAGGATATCCTTGCAGACTCTATTCCGGAACAAGTCAATGGAATTGCATTGATACCGGTCGCGTCAGTTTCTAAGACATTTAGTTTCGTCTAATAAATTTTCCTTTAATTAATATTCTTGGATTTTTTTTTCATGACTCTACTTCATGTTATGATAACACAAAGAGTTTTTTTTTAAATATTTAATTAAATGAAGACAATATTAGCGAAACTCAATCGAAAATGTGAAAACAGAAAAATCAGAAAAACATATTGGCACCTCTGGGACTCGAACCCAGGACCTTTGGCTTTCCGGGCCACTGATCTAACCACTGCGCAGTGGCGATGATGATGAGATATTATCTTCTCTTGATGGTACATAACTTTTTTTTAATAATAACTCCACACAGGAGGACCTGAGGAAAATAATTTCTCTCACGTCTATGTCATCTGAGATGCTGTGTGGAGGGTATTTTTGAGGAGAGGAAGGAATGAACATTGGTATTGAAGAGACCCATATTGTAGGAAGGAGGAAACACAGAGGCCGGCAAATCGTTCCACAGCCGAGCTGTTGAATACACGAACGAGTCGAAGAAGCGACCCGTTCTCATTAATTTGCGACAAATGCAAACCGTGTACATATGATGGGCACGCGATTGGCGTATTTCCAGACTATGCACCGGTGCCGAAGGGATTAATGACGCTAATTCCTCGGAGCATCTTCCATTGTAATACCGGTAAAACAAGGATAGCATTCCAACCGATGCCTGTGCTCCAAAGATTGCAATCCGTCTGTTAAGATGGAAGAATCTATCAAACGGACCGCCCGTTTCCGCACAGAGTCGAGAGTATTTTTCAGGTATTTTGTAGCTCCAGACCAGAGTTGGCTGACAAATTCAACCGTAGGACGCACTTGTAATTTTTACAGGGTTAGAAGTTGTGTACTATTAAAGTATCTGCGGGCCCTGTACAGTACGCCCAGTTTTTTCACCTGTTTACCATGAGACACTATCTTCTCATGATTAGACATCATCTTCTAATGATATGACCCAGTGGCGGCTCGAGCACTTTTTGATGGTGGGGATCGACATTTTTTGCGTACTGTACCGTAATCTTACGACCGGTAGAATATAATAGGTAGGTATAAAATTTATCAAAAAAAATTATTAGTCCATGCTAATCGGATATCTAAACACAAAATAATATTAAATTTATATAGATATATAACAATTTACAATTGAGTATATTAAAAATAACGCTTTTGAAAGATTATTATCGAGCTTAATTTGAACGCGAGCTATTCCCGCCCGAAACTACCCAAACAAATGGTTCAGTAGTTTGTCGTGGGGATTCATTGGATTATCCCCACGGTATTTGAAATTCATATACGAATGCGCGTGCGCGGTTCTCGAATTGCATACGATCGCGAAAGAAACGTGAGGAATTAACCAAAACGCCTAAGGGGACAGCTCGGATCGTCCCTAAGTGATCATCACCAAGTTCGCAGTAGGTTCTGCGCACTTAGAAATGGATTCTGATGGTCGGCTAACCGCTCTTCACACGCCATTTGCTGTTCGCTGTACGCGCGTCGTGTCGCATTAAAATTACCCCGAATAAGTTTTAGTATTTTATTTCTGCAAATGTTAATTACTTTTATATTTAAATAACTCATTCATTTTGGTGAAGACAAAGCATGTTATTTCCTTTAGTAGGTTTCGGGTGTAACTGGTGGGGACTGTCCCCACTGTCCCCCTGTGAAGAACCGCCACTGAGTAATCTATAAATGGGATTTTATCACGACAATCAAAAAACGAAAATTCCCTGCGGAAAAGGACCTTGAGAAAATAACTACAAATATCTACACGTTATTTCAACCAAAAACATATATCTTCAAGCATTCAATGGCACATTACATATTTACAAAATGGTTCAACATATTTACAAAATAAATTACAGAAGATATGAGTAATAAAAATGCGCATTCCACGATACAAACATCCAAATATAATATATCATGGATAAACTTCACGCATTGTTGGCTAAATGTAAGATTATCTTCCACCGTCAGAGAAATTCATGTCTTTGTATTTTTAACTGAAATTTGATTTAAAACTTGTCTTTCCCGGTATCATTCAAACTAAAACTCTGTCGGAGTATTCAACTTGTTGGAATTTAACTTTTGTAAGATGTAGGTACTATTAAATTATTTTGATAACTGTTTTGTGTCAAACATACTATTTTTATTTTAATCCTTTTTGAAATTGTTTTTTTTGGGTGGTTGGTGTAGCAGTATGTTATTGTGAAGAAAGAAAAGTTCGGAGATTTGATTTTCCTATTTATATTCTGTTTCGAATTTCTTGCATTTGCGTGCTTTTTATTTTGATGACGATATGTAATATTTAAATAATTAATTACCAGAGAAGTGATCTTCAAAAATGACGAAGTTATGAGCTATCAAATCGAAAATTGGTAATATTTATATGAATTGTGTCTCGTGAGCTCGTGACTTCATAGGCAGTACAATTTATAATTGTATCGAGCTTTGTATCTTTTCAGCATTTACTAAAAATTCTTAAAGTCCCGTCCTTTAGCATGCTTTAATTAAAGTGACACATTCGTAATTAATACAAAATTTATTTGAGACAAGTGACTTCATACACAGTGAGCTGTGTATGATGAGATTCCAAAAAAAAGCAAGCCAGTACATTAACCACAAATAATAAAAATAAACAGGTGACTTACGATATTTTGGAAAAGTACAGTGGATTGATGGAAATATAAGACGCGTAAGGGGATGGAAGAAGAAACCCAAACATACATGGAATCATCGAGTATGAAAAATAATCGGGTCGGGACAGGTTATGAATCGGTACAACTGAAGAGTACCCAAAATAACTACAAACTTTTAGAGAATTCCATGCCCTTCCTCACCCGTGAGGTTTTTTTTCATATTAGCTCCCCACAGGAGGCCCTGCGGAAAAAAATCCTTCAGGTTCTGTGTAATCTTTGGGGATGCTGCGTGGGTTTTTTTAGGGAAAGGAAGGAGATGAAGTTCTGAGAAGAAAAAAGGTATAAGGGGTTGGCAGGAATCCGGGTGTTAATGTGTCCAGAACCTGTGAACCCACTCGGTGCAAGGCGAGGGGTCCAGAAAGTCCGTCTGGAGAAGTCAAAGGACTCCTTCAACCAGTCTCTTCCGATCCAGCCCGCCACGCAGTATGTAGGCAACCGCATCCGCCGATAACCCCTAGACAAATCTCACCCCATGTTAGCGAACAGCTTTGGGTGACCAATGACTGGAAATGGCTCGGTGGTAAGATTGCTTAGTTAGATAGTTTCAATTACGTTCTGAATACCTTTGGATTTTTAAACAAATTTTCGAACTTGATAATATTTAGGATGTTTCGAAATTTAGTTTTCAAAAATACTAAAATTACTTTGTTTTGTCCTTCACTAGTTTGGAATCTAGTTCCATAGGTAACAAATTAGTTTCGTGTTTTTGGATGAGTAATCGCTTGAATCGTTATATTTTACGGTTGCGTCGCTTAGGGAATCTTTAAACATGAGACGTTAAAAAAAATTCAAATCTCAAAAAGGGTGTTTATTATACTTGTCAAAACCAAATACAAAAATAAAGCATTTAACAAATAAGAAAGCCCTCTTCATTGCCATCCAGCAGAAAAATTATCATGCAGGTGACGTTTTTTTGTTCGCAAGACAAGTGGGTTAAGTTTTCCTTCTAACTTGCTGAAAAAAACCAATTGCATGATAATATGTAAAATCATCATTGTTAGGTCAGGTATCAGGAACAAAAGCTTCAACGTATAATTAATGAAGTCAATTGAATCACAGAATTAATTAACGAGCCTTCATGTTTCGGAAATCCATAAATCTTCCCCCAAAATCAACACCTTTCGACGACTACAAAACTCGTTTAAACAACAGAATCAAATTATCGTTTGAGCATACAGCGGAGTTAAATATTCCAAATGAAGCGATAAATTAACCACAAACAAAGCCTGGATTAACGTTGGGGCTGCACTGGCTCACGTTAGTTACGTTACGTTCTAGCTGCACCAACGCCATCGTAAAAAGCAACGTTATTGGAAATTGCAAATATTGTAGTTTCAATACGGCAATGCTCTTGCTTGCACGAAAAGATCTTTGCATCTGACAATTGTTCATATTAAACATTTATTGAAAGAAAAAAATATTTTTCCCTACGAAATTATAACGCTATAATGCTGTACATGTTATAAATCATAGGTCCTCAACGTGGGCGATAACGCACCCTTAGGGGCGTTTCAGACCTAAGACCGAAGGGGGTAGAAGACCAAAGAAAAAAATTGGGGGCATTTTAGACTTTCAGGGGGGCGGTAGGAGTCCCAGAGAAACCCATCCTACCCCATCCCATCCCATTACGCCGCCTCCGTCGTGGTAACTATAATCGTGACAACAATTGCTGTTTCAGATTCACGAGTTTACGAGGCGCTAGAAAAAATATATTCTCAAAGTGGGCGGCGGGCAAAAAAAGGTTGAGAATCTATGCTATAAACTATAAACGATGACATAAATCAGTGGTTCTTAAACTTTTTGTAACCGTGGACAATTTTCAGAATTTCAAAATAACAACGGACCCCTGGCGAAGAAAATTTCAGGACAAGAAAACAACACTATATAAAAATCACGTTTCTTGTTTAGTTCGTAGGTTAGTTTACATTAATAATTGACTAATTTATATCATAACTAGATTAATGCGACGGATGTGGTTGTTTAGACTCAGTAAGCACCTTAAATTGAGTTATCATCTTCGATAAGGAATATGTCATCTTTGACGCATGATCTATTTTTAGTTTTAATTGACACCAGAACCGAGAACCCGGACTCACACACAAATACGTAGTTGCAAATGATATCAGAAATTGACGTAGCTCGTTTGACAAGGAAAGGGTAAGCTTGTCCCAAAGAACACCAAAACCAGCCACTTTATATGAAATTCAGCTCGCATTATTTCTTTGGATCTTGTATCAATGAGGTCGTCTTTAATAAGATCTTCATTGCTGATATTATCAATATAAATTGAAAATGGACTACACACTCAAAATTTTTTTTTTTTTTTTTTTTTTTTTTTTTTTTTTTTTTTTTTTTTTTTTTTTTTTTTTTTTTTTTTTTTTTTTTTTTTTTTTTACATGAGCTCCACACAGGAGGCCCTGAGGAAAATAATTTATGTCATCTTTCTGTGTGGAGGATTTTTTTTAAGAAAAGGAAGGAGAGGAGAGTTCTGGGAAGGAAAAGGGTTTAAGGGGTGGGTAGGATGGGGGTTCAGTATGTCCTGGTCATCCGCCTCCAAGACCTAGACAAACCTCACCCCATGAACCCGGGCACCCCTGCTAAATCACCAAACGTAGCGAACCACTTGGGGTGACCTATGGCAGAGGTGTTGGTTATCCAATAAAGGTTCCCGGGGCGGCGGTACCCATTCCCGCCTCCCAAATTGGGCTAAAGTAACCTTCAAAAGAGTTCCCATTGTTTCCAGATGATTTTTGTAGAAGGTTTTATTTACTTTTCATAGTGCTGTCTTCATGAAGTTATGCCTGTTAGTTCAATCATATCCAGAAAAGTTCCCACAAAAAAACTCAACACGTAAACATGCTACAAGGTTTACAGAAAACTTATTAATATCAAAAGCAAACAACTATATTTCAAAAAGGACTCTATTACGTGGCTATTAATGAATATAACAACCTTCCACGTAACATTAAACAAATAAAAGATATAGTAAAAATCAAATAACTTTGTTTAAACCACTATATAATTAACAATATCGACATGTTTTAATAACAATGTTATCTTCATCAGGACAAGATGTTAATTAAAAAAAAAGAAAAGCAAGTACAGACAAATTAAAAAAATTAGAAATAATTGTAGATTTCCTAGAAATTGGAAATAAATGTAGCTTAGATTTTTTGGATTTAAGTACCTCTATCGTCAATAATAAATTTGAATTTAACATTTTTCGTAGACATATACAGATATTGTTATAGTACATGAAACATCTAATCATCCATTTTAACAAAAATTAGCAGCTTTTCATACCTTGCTAAGTAGATTAATTAATGTTCCCTTATCTGTGAGTAATTTTAAAATAGAAATAATACTATAAAACAAATTGCAATCAATAACGGTTATAATAAGGACAAATGTGATTTTTTGAAAAAATCGGGGGCTTATAAATTAATTTTTAATGATTGTAACTTTTTTATAGAGGAAAAAATTCTAGAAATTTTAACATTAGAGTTAAGGAACATGTAAGATGTTTAAATAATAATAATTATTCAGAATTTGCCAACCATATTTCGGAAACCAGTCATTCTTTTGATATTTATGAAGGTCTTAAAATTTTACATACTAACACTACGGGCATACAATTTGATAATTTAGAAATTTTAGAAATTAGAAAAAGCATTAATAGTAAATTAAATATTTTAAATAACCAAACATTTTTTAAAAATAGCCATCTTTTAAATTAATTTTCTTATTAATACTTACAATAATTAATAATATTTATTTTGTTATTTAGACTACCTGTTTTTATTGTGTATACCTGCTTGTTTTATACCGGCTTGTTTTACTTTTTTTAAAAAATTATTTAAATCAATTTTATATATCCTTAAATAATTTTTATATTTAATTTTATATAAGTATTTTTATGAGATTTTTTTAAGCAATTAATCACCTCTCATTTTTAATATTAGGTCCTTATATGAAATTGGCGTTTTGTATGGGAGGAACATAAAGTCGATTTTCTTTTAATATAATATTTTTATTTAATCAAAGTATGTACCGTTGCTATCTATGCACTTTTGACATCTCATAGGTAGTTCATCGATCCCTTTACTAAAAAACCATTCGGACGGGAATCAATTAAATCTTTGAAGGCGGTTTGGACTGCTCCATCGGAGTTGAATTTTTTCCCTTGCAAGAAGTTATCCAAATTTCGAAAAAAAATGGTAATCTGTTGGACAGAGTCTTAGACATTCCAATTGAAGCTCCTCTAATTTTGTAGCCGTCTGTTGTGCAGTGTGTGGTCTAGCGTTCTAACGCGTTAGCGTTTGTTGATTTGCTTCACTCAATTCGTGAGGTACCCACCTTTCAAGCTTTTTTACCTTCCCAATTTGCTTCAAGTGGATTAAAACAGTTTTATCACTAACACCGCAGTCTGCAGTTAACTCGGGCGAGGTTTGCGATGGATCCGCTTCCACAATAGCCTTCAATTCTCCATTTGGTCTCCGGCCGTCCATGGGGCTTGTTCTGCAGGTCGAAATTTTCAGAACGAATACGTTGGAACAAAAACGCACTGTGTTTTCTTTTGCGGCCCCGTCGCCATACACATCATTAATCCTTCGAGCCGTTTCTGCAGCACTAGTTCCACATTGGAACTCGTACTCGTAAATAACGCGATATTTCAAGTTTTTTTGTAAACTAAGTGACGCAAAGAAAAAAAAACAATTAAGGATAAAACTAACGAATTATAATTTTCGAAACACAAATACATGAGTAAATAGCTGTGTAAATTTGAATTTGGAATTTTTGTTTTGAAAAGTTTTAATTTTCGATGTACATTTGTTACTTTAATTTTATTTTTTTTGCGACCGGTTTCGACACGTCCGTATCATTAACGAGCAAACTTAAAACTAACTTAAAAATTCTATACAAGTACACAATTAATTAGGCGGGGGTAATGGGGGGCGGGAATTTGGTGGAGGGGGAGGACGGTGGGAGGAGTCAACATTACATGGAAACATCGTAAGCAGAGGTGATTTACATGGTGCTATTATTTTATTAACTAAATTAAATTTAGGTTTAATTTTTTTGTTAATTTCTATAATATATTTTGTTAATTTCTACTTGATATTTCATTAGAATCACTGCTTGATATTTCAAACAAAAATTTAATAATGAACTAGGGGCTTGTGGACCCCTGACACCCATATGGACCCCACTTTAAAAAAACCCTGGTATAAATACATGTCAATATTTTAGAGTTCTACGATTTTTGAATGAGCCGGAGTAAAGGAAAATGAAAAAAACATCCGCCAGAGTTATTTTAAATCGCGGTTTGGATGCATCGGAACCGTCACAAAAATAGATTCCTAGAGGAATATGAACAATCATTTTTATGAAACGCGAACAAAAAATGGATTCCAATAATTCGAACACAATATTTATCGTTAAATAGTGAAAATTATTTTCCTTAATTTGAAGTAAGCACGTGTACGTCTAGACTCAAAACTATCGGATTTGTATTTTAAACTAACAATTGTCGTCTGTGTTCTCTAACTCAAATGTGCACACACCTATTTACTTTTCGGGTGATATCGTTGACTGTTGCTAAAATTGGACCTCCATGTCAGAGGGTGTCGGAAGAATGACTTACTTATTTGTGCAGCCGGGAACAGTCACTGCTGTCTGTTAGGGCTAAATCTGTAAAACAATTCAGTCAATTCGTTCGATAATTCCCCTTTTGGCTACCAGTACATAACTGTTTTCATGTCTGTAAGATTCTAGATTCTAAAGCAGAGGTCGAATATCCGAGATGTACAAGTTGAAATTTAAATTACATGGGTTTTTTTTGCGAACAGCATTCTATTATTATGAACCATGTACAAAATAATCGCGTCGGCGCCGGTTAAAGTACCACTGGAACTTCAAATGTTTCTTGACATTAAATAGCGTCTTTAGAGATCACATTTTGTCCGGTCAGTGGCTGAATTGGCATCGCGTTTGGATCCCACACAGTTGTCGTGTGTTGAATTCCTGGGCTGGCTTAGTCCTTAATTACGATACAAGCAACATTTTCCGCTTACTGTGGTGCAAGTAGGAGATTTTACTGTCAGGTTATTCACAACCCGGGAATGTTTGTATTTCTTTAAAAAATCTGAAAATTCCGAAGCTTCGTATTACTCTTCTCTGCCAGTTCCTCACTTCCCAAATTCAAAACCTGTATAAAAGTTCACAGTTCCACTGACTCTGAGCAGATGGCATTATTGTGTGGTATTAAATAAAATAACATCTTGAAAAATATGATAATAAATCAGAAAAAACCATTCATAGGAGTCCCATTTCAATCAAGCAAGACATGAATATTTTCCAGCAAATTATTTGGTTCATTGTGTCTAACATTGTTTACATGATTTGAAAATCAGTTTGCATACAGCCTGAACTCTAAAACGATTAGAATAATCGATATACAGACAACTGTGGCCACAAGTTAACACAATCATTCCGTTGTTTGACCTCTAATTATCATTGGCTATTTCATTAATATCATTAAGCATGAATTAAAATCAGGACAACAAAACCATCGTTAGTTTCCTGGACATTTGCGTGCAGTCATTATGATTTCACTGGGATAATTATGAAGTTATTAATTATTACTTAACATGCGTAATTACTTTTTTGTAATATGAAGTTTGTATTAAATGTGATCTACGTGGAATTTTTATTAGTCAAACACACTATTTACCCACTTTAAACAAAACCGAAGTGTTTGGTTTTGTTTTACAAGTGTTGTAGATACATAATATATTAAATATTTCATCCAGCAGTGGAGGAAACTCATGCCTCGACCGTGTTATGTCAGAGGGTCAAAATATTTCCGCTTTACAAAAAAATCCAAATAAATGGAATACTTCTGAACGCATCCGAAAACTAAAAACTGTTTTTGAAAGTTGATGAAATGCTTGATGAAATGTTTTGAAATTTCATAAATTGAAATAAACATTTAATTTTTGAAATATAAAATTTTTGCACGCAAACATAAACAGTTTAAAAAATAGCTGATAAAATTACTGATAACGAAAAGAAATAAATACACACATATTTTATTAGATCTCCCTTTTTTGTAATTTTATGTAAAAACAATTAATAAAAAAATTCCTAATTTTCATAAATTTATTTCAAATTGCAATTCGAAAAAAGTTTCATAAAAGTGTATATTTTTCTTCTTTTTTTGTTAGTTTTTGTATTTGAATATAAAGTGCGATAGTTTTTCTTTCTTACACCGTTTTTACCATAATACACATTTCTCATTATGATGATAGTATTTTAAACTGGTTCATAAGTTACTTGTCATGTAGAAAACTTTCTGTAAAAATTTTAGATTGCATTTCAAAGCAATTTGTGGCTTCCAGTGGAGTTCCACAGGGTTCTTATTTAGGACCTGTATTATTTTTAATATTTATCAATGATATTGTAAACATTTTTAAAGGAATAAACATACTCTTGTTTGCTGATGACCTAAAAATCTACAAAACGACTACCTCCATCAATGATTGTAATATTCTTCAAGCTAATCTTGATTGCTAACAGGATTGGTGTAATTATAATGAACTATTTTTAAATATTGATAAATGTCAATTTATATTTTTCTGTAGAAACAATAATCCTATTGTGTCTAATTATAGTATCAAGAGTGGAAGATACTCTCAGTATCGCCCTGGTGTAAGACCACCATTAAGAATTGTGCTTAAAATGGCATAGGCCGTGTTCGGTGACCAGGTCTGAATAGCCAGGTACTTCACCACCTTTTTCTTCCCTATCTCCTTCCCCTCCCCACTACCTTCAGCCTCACGACGCCATAGTCTCACTGGCTTCAGACGGGAGTGGTTGGGACTCTTGTGCGGTATTCATATTGTTATGTCTGCCCTTTCCTCGACAGATAGTAATTATTAATACGGTTCTTTTAATATAAATGTGTTTATTACATGAATAACCTAGCTGGATAGCTACGACTGTTTACTATTCGGGGGTAGGTAAATCTCTGGAGCCTTGCCACGGGAGCTCGTAAAGTATATCTCTGATACTGCTTCTTGTACGCCAATGCCATCTGGCGAGCTATGGTGCAAGCTACATGCTTACCGCCATCTATCGTATTCTTTCCATATTAAATACTTAATTACTCTACATTACACATATAAAAAAAATCAACCATATTTCTCTTAAAAAGATGTCTCATACCAAGGATCTGGGTATCGCATTTGATGAAAAATTAACATTAGTTCCACATATTAATGAAGTTACTAATAAGGCTATGAAATGTTTGGGATTTCTTTTAAGAACAGTAAAAGATTTTACGTCACTTTATTCATTTAAAATTCTCTACACTGCTTTAGTAAGAAGTAATTTAGAATACCATTCCACTATTTGGTCTCCATACTGTAAAGCACATCAAAAAAAAATTGAGAAAGTTCAACATAAATTTTTAAGGTTCATTAATTTCAAACTCTCCATACCCATTGAACAAATTAATTGTGTTAACTTAATAAAAATACTTAATTTAACTGACCTATCGTGTAGAAGAACCAAGAGCAATTTGGTTCTTTTATTCAAATTGGTTAATGGATCACTTGACGCACCTGACTTAACAAAACTAATAACATTCCGAGTACCAAATCGTGACACGAGATTTCTAGAGCTATTCTTTGTTCATCCGTCTAAAACTAACAATTTCATTAACTCCCCAATCTAAAGACTACATAGGCTTGGAAATAAATTCAGTTCCATTGATATTTTCATTTATTCCTTACCTAAATTTATATCAGAAATTTTATTATTATTCTTCTAATATTGTTTTTGTTGTCATATCTTTTTAATTCTGCTTTCTTTCTATTAGTGCAGAGGAAGAGATATAATAATTGGTATTTTATTGTTTCTATTTCTATTCTTACTATGTTACACGATTGAAGTAAATGCTCCGAGGGCGTAAATAAATAAATAAATGAATGAATGAATGAATGCGTACAAACGCTTGTACGCAACGAATGTAATCAGATTTATTTATTTTTTTGCAAATTTGTGCAACTTGACGTGGATCGAAAGGAAAAATATTTATAATGAGTTTAGAATGAATTTAAATGCGAAGGAATTTAATTGTGATTGAAGCTGAACAACGGAATATTATTTTAAAATTTCTTACTGTTTGCTTTTCGGCTGGTGAAAGAACACTCGGTTAGGTAAGGTTAGGTTAGGTAAGGTTAGGTTAGGTTAGGTTAGGTTGTACGGCCGTATATCCTCTTTGCATACTTACTTGAAGAAAAAATCTTCTAAATGATCAGGCAGGATGAATTGTCGCCGGATGAATTGTCGGCGGGATGAACTGTCGGCAGGATGAACTGTCGGCAGGATGAACTGTCGGCCGGATGAACTGTCGCAGGATGAACTGTCGCCGGATTAAATTGTCGCAGGATGAACTGTCATGGAACCATAAAAAATATGATCATCAACTCACTTCCATACCAATATTTTAATTCAATCAACTGATTTTTTTGATAATTTTATTGTTAATTTGCCCTAAATCTATAAATGAAGAACAAAATTTTATATATCGATAAGCCAATATGTTTTTTTTTTTATCTAAATCATTACAATTACCTCATTTAAAGTCACGCGAGCGGGTAGAAATAAAAACAAAAAAAAACCAACCAAACCGGGGCAAAAAGGCATCGCGTCCGAAGCGCGAACAATGCAACGTAGCGAGCAGTAAAGCAGTATATTCGGGATTTCCAAACGCCGTTGTAACACGGGATTATGTCGACCAACAAAAGCTCCGACGAATTTGTAACTCATTCACGTAATCGGTCGGTGTGTATCTCTGGGCGGGGGCGGATGGAAGGGCGGGAGGGCGGCAGATAGGGCAAGGGCTGCCCAATCAACCAGGGCGGCTAATTGCGCAAAGTATCGCCGTTTTTTAACCCCCGAAATCAGAGCACTGCGAGGGTAGCGGAGTGCCGGCCGTGAGATGTGACCGCAGATAGTAGGGGATTGTATCAAATTGTGTCTTAAGATGTTCTTGTTGGTATAAATATAATAAAAATTATGTTACGGTTGACCAATGTTTTTTTCAAAATTTTCTTTTGTATGATTTTTATTTATTTACTTATTTCCACATATACGGCACATCAGTATGGTGTGTATGGAAATATAAAAATATATAATTAACATAATTAAATTGACATACGAACAGTACAAGAACATAAATAATTTAGTTATAAATGTAAAGTTAAAAGTGCAAGGTAAAAAAAGTAAAGAGTCAAAAAGTATAAGGTAATAGATATGATTTTAGATTTTCACGACCAAAAGTATGTTTGTTATTTATTTTTGGGATGTTACGCTGTGTTGCGCTACTTCCTCCTTTAGACAACGTTTTGAACAGCGTTACAGTGTCCATCATCACGGCAGATGTGGCATCTGCCCTGATGATGAGGTAGCGCAACACGGCATAATATCCCAAAAATATATATGGTAATAAGTAAAAAATAAAAAGTAAAAAGGTAAGAAATAAAATAGTAAAAAGTAAAACGTAGAAACTATAAGATATCTTAAAAATGGATAAAAGGTATTACATAAATATGAAAAGGTACAAAAAGTAAGTAAAGGCAGAAACATACTTGACTACAAATATGTCGTGACTACAAATTAACCAATCATCGTCGTGGCTTGTCGACACGCCACGACCTACAAATATGTCTCTAACCATAATAAATGTATGAAACCGATGTGCTTCTGGCGCGTCACGACACGTAAGTATGTTTCTACCTTAATGCTTTCATTAAGAGCAAAAAAAAAGGTAAGTATTATGAATTATGACAGCGAGTCATGATAAATTTTACATCGTATCTATGATGTAATTACAATACATTGATATTTGATTGTAAGTACTTTTTTTTCTTGTTTTTTTTTAATTTCATAAATTTTTTATTAGTAACAGATATTTGTTATTTTGGCTACCACACTAGGCTAATGCCCGTGTTGTGGTAGTCGTACATTTAATATTTTAACATTCCAAAAAATATTAAGAATTACTTAAAACTAAAGAGAAAAAAAAGATCATATTTTAAAGAAAAGTAGAAATAAAAACGAAACTTCAAATTCAAATTTTGAAATACAAAAATTAATAATAAAGATTAAATGTTAAGAACTCAAGTGTTCTACATAAATTAAAACATATAAGTATATAAATCAATATTAAAAACATAAATAAAATTTAGTGAAAAACTAAGAGAAAAAAAATAACAACTTGTTAAGTATTACGGTTACATGATACAACCAAAAAAAAATCGTGATTTATTTTTGTGGCGTACGTATATTTTTTTAGTTTAATTTTTGTATTGTGGTTACATGGTACCTACCTGCAGATAAATTTGGTTTTCTCCTTCTTTAAACACAGCAAACTTATTTTGTGGCACCATTTTAATTCAAAATTGATGGAATACTCCGTCAATTTTGAATTTAAATTTTATTTTGTATATATTTTAGAGGAGGATAGACTACTGGCATGATCGATATTAGATATTCACTACCTATTCCGTGAAAGCTACGTATTATTGAATTTTGTTCTGCATTAGTGCCGGTATTGTTGCAATAATAGGGTGATTTGTGTTGAGTTGGTCTGCTGGGTACAAGATAATTTTTTTATGAAACTTATTCAGGGGCTTCAAAATAATTTATTTTAAATAAAAAAAATTAGATCATTATGTATTTTATCTTTTAAAGATAAAAGTAGCACAGATTGTAATAGAGAATCATAGTTAATATCATCCGCGAGAGTTCCTAACTTGAATTTAATTGTTCTAAGAAATTTATGTTGGCAAGCTACAGTGTAATTACATCGAACGAATATGTTTTGTATCTTTGCTTTGCTAAAACATTATTCTACCACCCGTTATTAGCATTATATGTAATAGTTCCGGACCATAAGAACTCTTACGTTGTCCCAATAAATAAACAATTTATCTGTATGTTTTTAATGGTTTCCGTATAGCTCTCATAATATCATAAAAACCACCTTCCTTTGTGAATTATGTTCAAATATAAAAACACATAGATAGGAATTTTAAAAATATTAGAAATATTTATTTTCTTTCAAATAAGCGCTAACTTACGGACAATGCCGTCCGTAGTTATCCGCTCTGGTTGGAACATTTAAAATATTAAATTATTAATTGTTTTCATAAATTCATTATTCATTCAAATAGACGGCGGGCAAAAGAATAATATTTTCTGTGAACCCGAAAAAAAAACAAATGAGATAGAGAAAAAAGAAAACGACAGGAAGAGGAAAAAATAGGTACCCACATACATTAAAAAAATCATGTGTGCAGTTCACACGCGGTAGAAGTGAAATCTTCAGAAAAATAAACTTCGAGAAATGAGACGAATGCAGAGCACCGGGAGTGGGATAATTGTAGGGTTTATTTATTATAATATTGTTACCAAGTTCAAAAAATTATTTTATGTCATATTATACGAAGCACCTCACAAAGAGAAGGCGGATAGGCTACGAAGCACCGCCAATTTGGGAGGCGGGAATGGGTACCGGGAACCTTTATTGGATAACCAACACCTCTGCCATAGGTCACCCCAAGTGGTTCGCTACGTTTGGTGATTTAGCAGGGGTGCCCGGGTTCATGGGATAAGGTTTGTCTAGGTCTTGGAGGCGGATGACCAGGACATACTGAACCCCAGATTCCTACCCACCCCTTAACCCCTTTTCCTTCCCAGAACTCTCCTCTCCTTCCTTTCCTTTAAAAAACCCTCCATACAGCATCCCCAAAGATGACATTGGCCCTGAGGGAAATTATTTTCCTCAGGGCCTCCTGTGTGGAGCTCATGTAAAAAAAAAGAAGAGGACACCAATTAGTCTCTAAAGGCTAAAACCCATAGATATATGAGTTTTTAGTGTTGCTTGTTTCCGTTTCATCGAGTCACAACGGTCGTAAAGAAGATTAGAAAAAAAGATAAAAAATATTAAATAAAAACAAATCACTTTCTATACCCAGATTATTTAATGAAAATTATTAACATGTTTCACAAACGATGGTTTCTTCGTTAGGATAAAATGAAAAAGAAAAACCATTTTATCCTGAAGAATTTTAATTAAATAAGCGGTGTGTACAAAGCGTTTTCTTTTTCATAAAATAAAAATAATACCACAAAGTTACTTTGCGATTTTTGAAGAAAAATAGTTTTCACTCAATTTCAGGTCTACGTGATATAATAATGCCTTTTGTGCATAATAAATACAATTAATCACGTTAACACGTTCAATATTTGTTTCATCAAATTTCACACAGTAAATCGAAACATCCAATAAATCATCGGGGTGTCAGAGAACGCGCGAAACAATGGAAGATAATTCGCACTCATGGTTGCTATGAAATTTCCAACAAAGCTATTCTATGAAGTCTAGCCGTGTAATGGATCCTTTCACAACAGGTAACAATAACGACTCCTTCTGCCTTTAACCCCCACCACGGCCTGCACCCTCTCCTCGCCCTGAACCGGGGTGTTCTGAAAAGACTCAGTGATTACGATGCTGAAAGTGTGCCGCCAAATGAAGTAACTTTCTGTAATTTGGGAGCCGCTGTTCATACTAATCAATTGGTGAAGTGTGGGGAAGGGGGGGGGGTTTGGAGGGAGGTGGCTCGGACAAGGAACGGATTGTCGGGAGACGCTGGTATTTATTTTATAGTCCGTTTCAATTTTAAAAACGTGCGAGGTTGGGAAATCTAATTGTAGTCGTTGTAAAACGATATCTTGCTGGTCAGATAAAAACATAATGGCATCTCGTTGTTTTTTAAGATTTATAATAATCATCTAGTTTTTAGTTAACTTTTTGCACATACTTGAAATTCCCACTTTTCGTTTAGAGAAATTTTAAAATTATTCACGAAATGGAAAGTGAAGGTCTACCCACGGAAAACTGTCCTTGAAATTATGATTTTGGAAATATTTTGAGAAAAAAATACAAACTAACGTTACTACACCAAAACATGACCCTGGATTACGAATGCGAATGGTCAGTTGTTACGTGTTTTCGATATTATTTTATGGAATGGAAGCATGGACGCTTACTGAAGAACTAATTAGGCGACTTGAGGCATTCGAGATGTGGATCCACAGAAGAATACTTAAAATAAGCTGGATGGACAGGGTTACGAATGAAGATGTTATGGTTCGGATGAATAAAGAAAAAGAAGTTATTAAAACTACAAAAATCCGAAAACTTCAATATCTTGGACATGTGATGAGACATCCAGAGAAGTATGAGATCTTGCATCTCATAATACGGGGAAAGATTGCCGGAAGACGGGGCCCTGGAAGAAGGAGAACATCATGGCTGAAATGTTCGGGACCGCAGTAAACAAAGTCCGCATAGCCAACGCCCGTTGAACGGACAGGGCACAAGAAGAAGAAAACATGACAGCGCTCATATTTTATTATCTTTTTTAAATTAACTCCACACAGGAGGCCCCGAAGGGATATTTGTGGATGCTGTGTGGAGGCTCTTTTTGTGGAAATAAAGACCTGAACCCGGGTCTTGAAGATACCAATCTTGCAGGGGAAGCTGTTAAACTCTTCGTAGTTGAGTCGTAGAGACGACTCGTTCTTGTGTGATACATTTCAATTCTATTGAAGTGTTGGGCGCGCGTTTGCCATATTTCCAGACTGTGAAACCTAACCGAACGAAAAAGCGTACTACACTAATAAATTTATGCTTCACTGGAATTGAATCTGAAATTTTCTGAATCTTATTCAAACGGAGGAGTTTTGGCTTTTATTTAAACGATTTAAACCTCCAAACGTCATTTGCAGTAATGGTTTAGTTAGATTTTAACATTAACCCATATATGCCCAGAACTATTTTTCGATTTAACGATCTTTTTCATTTTAGGATATGTGGGTCCCTGAAGGATTGTTTTAAAGACTCTCACTGAATTTTCAAGGTGGGAATGGAGAAAGTGTTGTTTTTTTAATGGGTCGAAAACGACCCCAGGGTCAAATGCGTTACCTTGAATTCATGTTGAATAAAAATATCATTATTTTATTGATTCTTTATTTATCGACATCGTTAGTAACTTAAACAGAAAAAAAATATTTTTAAATAAAAATTACAAATGAAACTGCGAAAATTTTTGCATGTACGTTTACACCACATTTATTGCAAATAAATTTTAACAAATCTAAAATAAAGAAAGGATAAACACAAACCTTTTGACCTTTCCAGCCGGCGAACTTTCCTTTCTCTCTCGACGCACCGCAGTTAAAGGTTCAGCACCGCAGTTCATACGTCCGTCACTCCTATACACACTAACCCGCAGGTTCCTACCCACCCCTAATACCATTTCAAGCGCCCTTCAGGTGATTTTTTCATCAAATTGGCGCAATAGAAATAATCAAAAATTATGATTATTATTTTTATTTCCTTTCCTATCATTCTTTTCTTTAAAAATATCCTCCACACAGCTTCCCCCAAGATGACATAGCCCCTGAGGGAATTTTTTTCCTCAGGGCCTTCTGTATGGAAATAATGGTAAAAAAAGTATAAGTAAATATGACAAAACCTTGAATTTGTGGAGGACGAACAAAGGACACTGATTTGCTTCGTCCGGCCACCCGATTGGTCCCTCTGGCACCAATTGTATGCAGACCTTTCCTCCAGCAACTGGCCTCGCTTGCATCAAAAACTCACGATTCATTCTGCTTTAACTCTCGGTCAGGACTAGCTGGTCTATAATATTTGTTCGCCCTTCACATTACTTTATTATTGCATATATTTAAATTGGAGGTTTATGTGTCTGTAAATAGTGTTAATAAACTTGTAAGTATTGAATCGTCTTACTTATTCGCTTTGCCATCTACACACTTACACAATACCCACATAACCCCCAAAGTGGTGACCCCTGTGAATAAACAAAATACGCGAAATAATATCTAATTTGCAATCGTAATCAATACGAATTTAACTATAAAGTGAACCAACAACCAAGCCTCTTGACCGAAGGTTTAAGGCAGAATCCCTGGCGAATTAAATCTGTGAGTACCTTTATCATTTCTATTATCGCTACTACAATAATTTATATTATATTGACATATTTTAAACATTCAATTCGTAAATTACGATTTATTCTTACTTGCCAATATTTATTGTTAAAATTTTTTTGCAATCAATTATCGCCCGGTCATCAATACTTTAAATTAATATTACCTACAACCAGTAACAAAGTACTACTCACACTGTTTTCAAATAATAAATTTATGTCGACCCACAATAAAAAACATTTTTTGCAACGGATTAAGCTTGCGTAAATTTACATTTCAGGCAATCCATCATCGAGGAATCTTCAGCCAAATACCTATCGAGCGCCTGAAGACTGCGCCCGGAAACAAGCAGCCGCACAGAGCTGACCCATCATCTCGGGCCTCCATCATTCCAGCGCTAGGCAATCAGCCTCGGCGCACGGCGAATTTACTTTAAAAAAGTATCCTTTTTAAACTTCTATAAGGTACTGTATCGCACCCCACAATATAGTGTCCTTTTGAAGATTGTATTTCAGGTTTTTAAATTAATATTTTATTGTCGCAAAAATATTTTCCACTGGTATTCAGTAATCTCAATCCACGAAAACATGTCTACCGACGAAGCAAACACCTCAAATTCTTCAAGCAAACCTCAAGATGCTCCTGAATTACATCGTATTGGCGTCAAACTACAACCCTGCTGGAAACAACATATCCTTCTCTGGTTTATTCAGGCTGAAGCTCAGTTCACCAACGCCCGAATAACCAGCGATTCCACTAAGTATTTCACCATCATAGCATCGTTGGATGCCGAAGCACTAAAAACAGTCAGCGACCTGGTCACATCTCCGCCTGTTCAAGACAAATACCTAACGCTAAAAAACACGCTCATCTCCAGGTATCAGGAATCGGAAGATAAACGACTCACGCGTCTTCTGACAGAATTACAGTTGGGAGACAGGAAACCCTCCGAACTACTCCGCCACATCAAAGAATTGGCAGGTCCGGGTCTCGCCGACAACGCAATCACTCGTGCAATCTGGATGCAACGACTTCCGCTAAATGTTCAAGCAATCCTTTCCATATTACCGGAGGAAAAGCTCTCCAGCATGGCAGAAAAAGCTGACAAAATTTTCGAAGTTTACAACAAACCCGAAACATGCAGTGTCGACAACTCACATCAAGGATTTCTCACCACTTCCAGCGAGAAACTCCTCATCACGCTTCAAAAACAAATCGCAGATTTAACCAGCGAAATCGAGCATTTAAAGTCACAACATGGTCGAGGCTCACAACATCAGTCTCGCCGACAAACATTCTGTGGCCAGAAATCAGGCGACAATAATTATCCGCCAACTCGTGCGAACTACTCAACAAGACGAAACTCGTCTCAACAAAATGGAACTACAAACCAATATTGTTTTTACCACAATCGATTTGGAAGAAAAGCCTACAAATATATAGCGCCGTGCACATTCAATTCGAATAATTTCGAAAAATCATCGCCCTAATTGCGATATTTCAAAAATCTTCAACAACTTTGGCACCGGACGCGCAGTTTGAAGAATGTCGCCGTTTCCACTCACAGAAGTATCACGCTACGACAACTAGTCTAGCTAACTCTGCTCCTGTTCAACCAGAACAGGCAGAGGGCCTTGCCTCTGTTCAACCAGAACAAGCAGCCAAACCGGTTTCGCGGCAGCAACTAGCCCCCGCAAACCAACTCCACCATTGCTAACCGCACCTCGCGGCAATGCTGGATCCAGCATAATTTTTCGGTTCTACACGTAACAACGTATCGTCACTTGGAGACACCAGAAAAAACAAACCTTGCACCTACGGCTTGACTACTTCCAGAGCAAACAACATTACACAGCTCCTGCAAAAACATGTCCAAAACCATTGCCCGTAACACTCGACAGCAACCAGCAATCAGTCGCATCGCCATGTTACTCAAGAAAGAAGAAAGAAGAAAAAAAAAATATTTTTCTCCAAAAAAAAAAAAAAACAACAATAATAATAAAATATTTTTTTGTGCTCTTCCATATATAAAAAAAAAAAAAAAACATTTTTTCTAATAGCAATTATCCCTGTCATAACTTAACTGAATTTAAATTAACATCATGCATTTATTCTCAAACAGCCAAATTTATTGCATTTCTAACTGGTACCTGTTTTTATTATTTATTCAGCATTGCCGCTTATCGCATAATAATAATATCACATTATCAATTAACTAGCGAGCGACATAGATACTCACTTATACATAAATATTATTTACTTAAAATCAACAATAGGCAGCGAACTATTATTATTAGCATTACGAGCTCTTTCAATGTAAACATTAGGTACCTACGTACTTCAGTCCATTAATGCGCTGCGCTTGGCCTTTCTTACCCATCATGAGTCATTTATTTTATAACAGTTACTCATTGCAATCAACTTGAGCTGTTATTAATTTCAATTAGAGTTAGAAACTTTTTAAATATTATCTTCTTTTATCAATTAATATTTAACCAAATAAGTCTGTTAAAATAAATTTTCAAATTTTTCAAATCTTTAAACAAAATTATTATAATAAATTAAAACTCAACTCAATTCAAACTTTGTTATATCTCAGCCAATATAAGAGACTAATACATTGCCATAATAGGTACATTCCTTGAATTTTCTAACAATTCACTTTCCATGCCCACAGGTCCCGACGTTGACCAACCCCCGGAGCCTTCTCACTAGGGGTTGTAATGGTGTAGGAGTCTTCGGGAAGGGGGCTGATGTGGAGGACGAACAAAGGACACTGATTTGCATCGTCCGGCCACCCGATTGGTCGCTCTGGCACCAATTGGATGCAGACCTTTCCTCCAGCAACTGGCCTCGCTTGCATCAAAAACTCACGATTCATTCTGCTTTAACTCTCGGTCAGAACTAGCTGGTCTATAATATTTGTTCGCCCTTCACATTACTTTCTTATTGCATATATTTAAATTGGAGGTTTATGTGTCTGTAAATAGTGTTAATAAACTTGTAAGTATTGGATCGTCTTACTTATTCGCTTTGCCATCTATACACTTACACAATACCCACATAACCCCCAAAGATTTATTAATTCAAAAACCAGGTCAAAATGTACATCGCTTTTTAAAATTTTTAAATGGTATTACTAATTAAGTTCAAAACACTTGTTTTACCAATCCATTAAAATAATAAGACCGTCAAATTAACCAAAATTATGTACGTAAATTTCCATAAGCGTACTAAATGAATAACACGATGGTAATAGTTAAAAAAAACCAATGCATTTTAATCACGGCGGATATTAGTGGCCTCTGTAGCTAGTTGTACAGATCATTTCCACGGTTAACACGAGATCTCATTGTTGAAATCCCGATATTGCAAGTAATATATTGCAAATGTTTTGGGAAACGAATAAATTAAAATTTGAAAGTATTGTACAACCGTAATTTACTAGTAATGATTATTATAGTATTAAGAATATTATATATCCGGCATGCGTTGCAATGCCATTAAAAGAAATAAATTGATTCTCTCTGCATGTCCTTTCCCGTGCGTCCCCATTCCCTTCCACCTTCCCCGCTTTCCCCCTTCCTCGTCTCTTCCCTCTCCGCGAACTCCATTTTCCCATGGACTTTCCTCCCTGCCGCTAAAATATATGAAATACACACATTTTTATTTATACGAATTTCATAACGCAAAAGCTTACCGTTATATCTATTGGTGAAAGAATTTTTAAAATCAAACCGTTTTTTGTAACAAACAAACACACGTACTTTCGCATTTATAATATTAGTGTATGTAATTTTTCTTCATTTTTTTCATTTTTCTATCGTTTATTCCAGATCTCGGGGAGGGTGGTGCAGTCCCACGAGTTCCATATTATACATATATAATACAGATAAGTTTTAAGATTTTCACGGCCAAAAGCATTTTCGTTATTTGTTTTTGGGGTGTTATGCCGTATTGCGCTACCTCCTTCTTTAGCCAATGTACACATGTAATAATACATCTACCGGATCTGCCGGATCTGATGATGGACACTGCAACGATGTCCGAAACGCCCCAAAAACAAATAACGAAAATATATAATACATCATATAAAAATATTACAAGATAAAAAAAAAAATTTACACGATGAAAGGAAATAAATAAAAGAAAATAATAATAATACAAATATTTAAAAAAAAAAGTTAACTTTTTGTTATCTAGGTCATCAGGCTCCATCGTTTATAAATGGGACCCTGCCAGTAGTGGAATGCTGCCATCACAAGAGTGTTTTCGCTCGAGGCCAATCGCGTTCTGTAGCTGGTGATCCGTTTTTTCATTAGTGTTCGGAATCCGGGAGCCCTTCTTCAAACATCTCGGTGGCACTGCAGTACCAGGACAACCCAAAAAGCGTTCGATATGAATTGTTGTACTGTATTTCAATTAAATTGCCATATATGATTTTAAATTTTCACGGTCAAAAGTATTTGCTTTATTTATTTTTTGTGTGATATCCGTGTTGCGCTGCTTTCTTCTTTAGCCAACGTTTCGGACAGCGTTACTGTGTCATCATCCGCAAACATCTGCCCTGATGATGGACACTGTAATGCTTTACGAAACGTCGTCTAAAGAAGGAGGTGGCGCAACATGGCTTAACACCCCAAAAATAAATAACGTAAATAAAATTTTTATGATTACTGAAGATTGTCTGTTAAAAACAAGCAATTTGGGAGGCGGGAATGGGTACCGCCGCCCCGGGAACCTTTATTGGATAACTAACACCTCTGCCATAGGTCACCTGAAGTGGTTCACTACGTTTGGTGATTTAGCAGGGGTGCCCGGGTTCATGGGGTGAGGTTTGTCTTGGTCTTTGAGGCGGATGACCAGGACATACTGGACCCCAGATTCCTACCCACCCTTTAAACCCTTTTCCTTCCCAGAACTCTCCTCTCCTTCCTTTCCTTTATAAAAAACCCTCCACACAGCATCCCTAAAGATGACATAGGCCCTGAGAGAAAATAGTTTCCTCAGTGCCTCCTGTATGGAGTTCATGTAAGAAAAAAAGCATCATTAACTTATTTACGTACCTCATAAAAAATCGTTGTTATTGATCTTAAATTCTGAATAAGACGCTCGATAATAACTAGAAAAAATAATTGTTTATTGAAATCCACCCTCGGAGTTTTATCCGGGAATCCTTATTAATGTTTACGGGAAGGATCCGTTTCCGGTAACGTTCTCCTCGGTTCCCGCGTTATTTTAGAGTTCTTCCTGTTTGGTCGCTTGCCAAATTACATTACGTGTCTTCCGGAAGTGATGGCTGCAGCCGGATCACAGGAAGCAGGAACTATTTGCGTTTTTCCATAATCCGCGGCGGTTGTGGGAAATGGGAAATTGTTAACAGAATATTTCAGAGGATTCATTCGATGATTTCGGCAGAAATCGGTCAATTTATGTATATTAGGTCCTCACATATGAAATTGGCGTTTTGTATGGGAGGAACAGAAAGTCGATTTTTTTTTAATCTAATATATCCAGAACGAAAAAGTCGAAATCAAAAACGCACTGTGTTTTCTTTTGCGGCACCGTCGCCATACACATCATTAATCCTTTGAGGCGTTTCTGCAGCACTGGTGCCACGGTGGAACTCATAATCGTAAATAACGCGATATTTCAAGTTTTCCATTTTGTAAACTAAGTGACGTAAAGAAAAAAAACAATGAAGGAAAAACAAATAAATTATAATTTTCGAAACACAAATACATGAGTAAATAGTTGTATAAATTTGAATTTGGAATTCCTAACCAACGAGAAGATATTTGAGATCAAAGTTGCCAGTACGCAAAACGCTAATTTCATATGTAAGGACCTAATATTAATTCCAGAATACTTTACGGTGAGTATAGAAGTAATTTGTAATACTAATATACAATATCATTATGATGATGACCTCCGTGATTAAGCGGTTATTAATCCAGAGTTCACGGTTCTAATCCTGGCGAGCGCAAGAAAATTTTATTGACTTAATGTTTCTTTCACATATCATTCAAATAAAATAATAATAATAATACAGGGTGTTAAAGGACGTAAGTGACCCACTTTAACCAGTGATTTCTGATATTATTTGGAGTAAAAAATGCAAATGAAAATTTGGTTTCGGTGGCAATTTTAATAATATTTATTTATTTATAAAAACATAAAAAATAGAAGATGTTGGACAGTTGGGTGCGGGGTAAGAGACTGAGTGACCAGTTACGACATGCGAAAGATTTTTTTTATTTGAATTTGAAAATAAATTTTGAAAAAAAGGTCATCAAAGTAGTCACCGGAGACCAAAATTTCATACACCTTTTTCACTCCAATGTCAGAAACCAATGTTTAAAGTCAGTCAACACAGTCAACGTCCCTTGACACCCTGTATATTACCTATATCTACGTCGCACGTTCCAAAGTGGTGGTATCGTACATCGTACTCAGTATTGTCCTGATAAAAGACCACAAACAGAATTGAAAAGTTGCTTGAAATGGCTTTAGCCGTGATTGGTAACCACATCTGAATAATTTTTCGAAGAAAACTTCTTCTGAAAGGTTGTTACTTTGTGATGTCATTATTTATTTATTAAAAGAAAATAACTTAGTTTACATCACTTTATTAAACTTTATGAAATAAACATCTGAATAGTCAGGTGCTTCTCATCCTTTCCCTTCGCCATCTCCTTTCCGTCGCTTGTATGGTATTCACATAAACATACTCGTATAAATAAACGCAATCTCAATTTGGGAGGCGGGAATGGGTACCGCCGCCCCGGGAACCTTTATTGGAAAACCAACACGTCTGCCATAGGTCTCCTCAAGTGGTTCGCTACGTTTGGTGAATTACCAGGGGTGCCCGGGTTCATGGGGTGAGGTTTGTCTTGGCCTTGGAGGCGGATGACCAGGACACACTGAACCCCAGATTCCTACCCACCCCTTAAACCCCTTTCCTTCCCAGAACTCTCCTCTCCTTTCTTTCCTTAAAAAAACCCTCCACACAGCATCCTCAAAGATGACAAAGGCCCTCAGGGAACTTATTTTCCTCAGGGCCTCCTGTGTGGAGCTCGTGTAAAAAAAAACATGCACACATTTAAAGAATTTTGATGGCTTCGCCTAGATTTTTTTAACCTTCATTTAAAATTTATAAGTCACAGTTTTTCGAAAAATATTCCTTAGAATGAAAACTGAGGTCAATTTCCATTCTAAAATATTTATGAAGTTTATACAAATTTCGTATTCCAAATTCAAATCAGAGGCTTGCCATGACCATGAAATTTTCAGGGAGCGTAGTTGCCCTTATAAATATGCAGTCAACATTGTTATCCGATATCAGGTTCGATATTCCCCGATGCACTCACTGGCGCCCTCTGGCGATAGAGGGTGGAAAGGGGGTCGGGACTTGACTTCCACCTGTAAATAATAAATGCCCATGGGTGTCAAATGGAGTGGCCATGTATAGTAGTACAGACTCCCTTGAATCCAAATAAACTACTGTACAATACTTGAAAACTTCCTAATACTATGCAAGCAAAGCCGGGGCAAAAGCTAGTACTATGTAATTTCGAGTTTTACAAGAAATAAACACTAATTTTGAGTAAAAATTAATCTTGTTTTTCTAGATTTAAACTCGAAAATTTCGTCTAGATTCAAAACCTTCATCTACTTTCGAATGGTTGGGGGTCAGAGTGGGTCATCTAGGTTTGCGAGCCAGTTTAGGGCCTCAGGCGTTGTCCCGTCGACCTCATCAATCCCGCCGGGGAATGAATGGAGCGGGCATTCATTGACCACATGTTGGTGGTCTGCACCGCATTCACACATCGCTGAATCTTTAAGGCCCCATCTATGCGTCATGTGAGCACAACGGCTATGGGAGCACCTTATCCTATTGATGGCGTTCCAGTGGGGTCTTGAATGAGATGGGCGTTTTTGACGTTGGCCGATTGCCACTCAAGCTTCCACCTATCTTCTGGGATGAGAGGTGATCGAAGGAATCTTTCTCTATCTGTCCAGAAGGGTTTTTGAGACTTCAAGCGGCATGCCGTGTGAGAAACGACATCATCGTGCAAAGGTATTGCACTTTTTTGCAGCGCCTTCTCGTATTCTCTCAGTGTTACAATCTTTCGCCTGATATTTGGCGGGGTTATGTTTGCAAGTACGGGGAGCCAAGGAAAATATTTTTTCCATCAAACTGAATAGTCTTTCCCATGTGCCAAGGCATTCATAACATTTTTTAAGTATCAAGTATTACATAATCAAGTAATCTAACTGACACTTGTCTCTCGAAAACAAAACACCTTAATGATACCTGTTTCAATCTATTTACATGAAAAAACTGAAGGTGTTATGTACTCTCAGAGCTAACATCATAAATAATACGTGTTTTCCTGTAATAAAACTATGACATATTTTATGTTAATAATGTAACATCAGTAACATGATGCTTCATGAGACTTTGTGATCGCCCTGCAGAAAACAGTTCCAGCGAGCAACATCACTAGTTTCAGGAGCACACATCGAAAGGGAGTTATTCCCATCACTGTTAATACTGCTGTGTACAAATGATATAATCTCTTCGACTGCGGGGTGGGTATTTTGATAGGTGGGATCGTCTAGACGTGCTAGGGATGGAGTTGATTTGATCAGAGACAGGTGGAGCGTGCCAATCCGTCTCCGTTACTCACCTTACGTGAACTCAAAAGAAAACCGGTTATATTTTCAGAATTCTGACTGAAATGGGAACCGGCTCACTGGCCTTTGTTACTACCAGGAAGTTGCGAAAGAGCCGAAGAAAGTTACTTTTATTCACTTGTCAAAAAGCTAGAGCAAGATAAGAATAAGGCAGTACAATTTTTTTATGGGAACAAGATATTTAGGTTGGTACGTGTCAGTTGCTTCAGCGATAAAAGTTGATGTTTTTTCTTTACCCTTCAAGGGTGATCGTGGCCATAAATCCAAAGTGAATATAACGGTATGAATGATAAGTTAGAGATTTGTGAATATACATAATACGAATCTTCGTGGTTCTAATTTAAAACAATTAAAACTTTATATTTAACTCACAATCACGAAATACGACAAAACACAAAATTACCCAATTAAAATTCTAGCAGATAATAATGTTTTCATATTAATTTATTTAATCATTTTAAGATAGATCACATCATTATGTCATGAGTTTTAATAATCAAACTTAACACCATGTTTAAATTATAAAATATGAACAGATATTGACACCTGTAAAAAATATTTTTTATTTAGAGCTTCTAAAACATTTTAGTATTCTTCTTTCTATTTTCTTAAAAGAAGATGGAAGCTGTCTGTACCTTTCGGTTTCAAATTTAACATAATTTTTGAGAGTATTGTTCGCTAAATTGTTCCAGGCTGCGGTCTATAGAACGAACATTGCTTTGATGTTAACCAATCAATAATAAGAAAGGGAAACGGCACAAAACAAAATTTAAGAAGATACAATTTTTCATGTTATTTTTTTTTTTAAATATCTAATTACATCCTTTTTAAAAGAGCGTTATAAAAAGGCGAAGAAACGTAAAGTTATAAAGTTATTAGAAATTTATTCAAATTGAAAAAAAAAACAAATAAGGGAAGAAAAGTACGAAAGAAAAAGAAGAATGCACCAGGTACCTAAATGTAATATGATATAGATCATAGAAATATTTTTGAAAAAGTTTTCAACGCTACCTTTTAATTTGGAATAGGTACTTTGTTTCTAATCTAATATCAACGGGCAAAACGGGTTAAACGTTGAACTCCAATATATTTTTAAATTTAAAAACATTATATTTGGAGCTTATGCTTATCGTATTCCAAAATCCAGGTTTTTGCTTGTATCCGTTGAGATACTTAAATTATTATATATTGGTTTTGGCAAGTTACAGGGAGAAATTAACCCTTTTGTCTTTGCAAACTGTAGTAATGTCACCTGAAAGATTTTTTTTTACCCGATGTTCGGGCTACCTTGGGCAAGATGAAGGGCATTAATAATATTTTTTGATGGTTTGTTTGATATCTGTGAGTGGATAAACATATTCTATTGGTTTGACTGCAGATCAAACACTTGCACGGGAATTAGTTGGTTCAAACGAACAACACTAACCACTACACCACGAACCTGCTAATGACTATGAATCCGTAGTACATATACCTAGGGAATAAACATGAGAGCTGCTGATGGAAGTAGCGATGTCTTTTGGCAGATTCTTGAATTAAAAACCGAATTACAACGGTAGCTTTGCCTGAAATTTCACGAACAGAGATGTTATTTGTGGCGCGGCGCGTAAGGCGTGGCTTCAGACATGCAATGGAAGTCGGGTTCTGGAATTCAACCACACATATGCAAGGATATTAATACTGTTTGATGTTGGTAGGAACCTACCTAATTTAAAAAAAAGCTCACAGGTATATTATTTAAAAAATATTTTGTTATCAGTTTATTTTGGATTTCTTGGGTATTAACTACGTAACGATTTCTAGACATTTTGTTTTACAAGAATTTTATTTTAGAATTCATATTTGTTACTTAATTTTAGCAATTCGCCACCGATTTACGTCCATGCCATTAACAAAGTTTTAAAATTAAACTTTTGTAATTAAGTTTTAAAAGAGTTTCTTAAAGATACAATTTATTTCAAAACAAAACAAAAATCGTTTAAAAGAACTATATAAGCCCAACCCACATTTCAATGTTCATGAACAAAAAATTCAGTTTTATTTACTTATTTATTTGTAAAAACATGTTTACCACTCGAGCGACAGACCAATTTAAAACTTTTTCCTCGGATTTCCATGTGATTTTTTGGTGATCATTTTTAACATTTTCCACCCATATTAAAACATCATACCTTAACTTAAAAATTCAAATTAAGTACAAATGCATCTAAGAAAAATTTTCCTAAAACTGGCAGCAAAGCAATCCGAGATATTTTAAGTAGTGCCATTTTGTGGCAAAAAGCGCTCCAGTGGTTAAATGGTTCACAAATTTACACAGACTAAGTAGATGCATTAAATCGTCGTACTAGGTAGCTGCCTAGTTCACGGTGACCAATGAAGTTTAGTGTAAACCTATGGATTTAGTATTCAATGATGAAGAAAATTGGAAAAATTATAAGTATAAAATAGAAAAAGAGGTGCTTAAGGATTATTTTATAAAAATATAAACAACTTATTTTTAAAAGTTTAAATTAAAACATATAAAAAGATAGTCACCAATAAATAATAATAATAATAATATAAGTTTATTCCAGAATGCAGGGGAAGTGCAATGCAATACATTCCATATTTTAAAATAACAAAAAAAAGATTATAAATAATAAGTTAAGGTAAAAAGTAAATTCAACACATAAATTAAATAAAATAAACGAATAAGCATGAAAAATGAAACTGAAAAAAAAATTATGTATATATCAAACACTAGAATGAACGTAAATAGCCGTTTACGGAGGGTATTTCATCGTTTCCCGTCTCCA